>CM059193.1:51116748-51480311 GCA_030323885.1 Branchipolynoe longqiensis | reverse complement strand
CTGGTTGTGATGTATCGGTGTCATAGGTAACCATGACTTGTGTCATTGGCAACCACGACGTCATGTAAGGAATGCTGGGAAGGGCCTGCTCAAATAAACAGTTCCACAACGCAGCTCAATGAGTTAACACGTTCATTACATGGTGTCAGATTCGTCGGAAGAACTCAACGAAATGGCTTTAACGGGCTTGAAATCCCCGTCCCCATTGAACGTGGACGATAACATGGCCATGAACTGGAGATCATGGTTGCAGGCGTACGAGATATATGCAACGGCATCGGGTGCTTCTTCCAAATCGGAGAGAGTACAATGCTGTGTCTTTCTCCACGTAGTGGGCAGGGAGGCACAACAAATACACAAGACGTTACGGATCGATGCTACAGATAAGGATAAAATTATACCGCTCATTGCTGCTTTTACTGAGTACTGTGAGGGTAAGTCTAACATTACGGTCATCCGATATCAATTTAATTCATATAACCAAACATCTGAAAGCATGGACGCCTATATTCGCGAATTAAAGTCACGTATAGTACATTGTTGTTATGACAACTTGGAAGACTCCTTGTTGTGTGATCGCCTGGTTTGCGGTATCAAGGATAATACACTACGTAATCGCCTGTTACAGACACCCAACCTGTCCCTGGATCAATGTGTACAAATGTGCAGGCTGAGTGAACATAAATCCACTCAGCTAGTTAACAACGATGTTCGTTCGGAAGACGGCGTAGCCAGCCTAGCAGCTGTCAACGGACGTCACCATGGAGTGATGTCACGACCAATACAACAATGGCTTACACCTACGTCATCGAGGTTTAGGCCTACAAGACAGCAATCCGTGCAATGTGACAAATGTGGATATCATCATCAGAAAGGGAACTGTCCGGCACGCGGCAAGGAATGTGCCAACTGTCACAAGTTAGGGCATTTTCGAAAAGTTTGTAGGGCGCATTTCAATCATCCTATGCCAGTTAATGAATTGAGTGTTGACCCACATAACGTTGACGACACGCAAGAAGATGTAGGTCAATCCTATGATCTATTTGTCGGTGCCGTGTACAACGACGCGAGGGATGAACCTGGATTGTGGTATACGAATGTCAACATTGGAGGTGTAGACGTTTCTTTCAAGATGGATACAGGATCGGAGGCGAACATTTTACCACTGGATGTCTACCATAAGCTGGTGAATGTTGTTCTAGCTCCTTCCAAGTGCCATCTCGTGACATACAACGGCGACCGGATCATACCTGACGGAGAAGTGCATCTGGATGTGAGTGGGAGACAGCTAAAGTTTCAAGTCACAGATGCGGGAAGTGCTATCTTAGGAAAAGAGGCTTGTGTTGGGTTAGGCCTGATAGCTCGTGTGGATGCAGTTCAGAACACTTCGGATAAGTCGATGGCCCAAGACATGGTAAATAAATATTCTGACGTATTTGTTGGTTTAGGCCTGATAAAAGTAAACGCCACCATTCATATTGATGTATCTGTACCTCCTGTCATTGATCCCCCACGTAGGATACCTATTGCCATTACAGAAGATGTTAAACGAGAGCTAGACCGCATGTTAGAATTAGGTGTAATTGTCAGGGAAGAGGAACCAACCCCATGGGTCAGCTCTATAACAATAGTTAGAAAACCAGGAAAAATTCGAGTGTGTTTGGACCCGACCAAATTAAACAGGGCCATCTTACGTGGTCCGTACCCGATACGTACAGTCGAGGAGGTCGTGGCTCAAATACACGGGTCCAAATTCTTTTCAGTATTAGACGCAAACAGCGGTTACTGGCAAGTACAGCTAGATAGTAGTAGCTCCAAACTTTGTACATTTAATACCCCATGGGGTCGATTTCGTTACACCAGGTTACCGTTCGGTATCAAAACCGCGGGGGACATTTTCATAAAAGAAATGAATGACATGTTTCAGGATATTGAAGGGGTTCATGTAATCTCGGACGATATCCTGGTTCATGGCAAAACCATACATGAACACAATGAACGTTTGGAAGCGGTATTGTCCCGTGCCAGAGAGACAAATCTTAAATTGAACCCGAAAAAAGTCGAAGATTTGCCAATCCAGTGTAAACTACGTAGGGCATTTAATTACGGCTGAAGGATTGAGGCCAAATGAGGAGCGAGTCCAGGCAATCATTGACATGCCAGATCCAACTGACAAAGCTGCTGTGCAGAGATTTTTAGGCATGATCGGCTATGTAAGCAAATTTATAAATAACATGGCAGAGATAACTAGACCATTACGTATGGTAATAAAAAAAAATATAGCTTGGCATTGGGATGAACCGCAAATAACGGCATTCAAGAAACTAAAACAGTTGTTGAGGGATGCACCTGTCCTACGGTATTTCGATTGTAAAAAACAAATAACATTACAAGTAGATGCGTCAAAATATGGGTTAGGAGCAACCATTTTCCAAAATAATCAACCTGTTGCAATGGCTTCAAAAGCGTTGGACGAATGTCAAATCAGCTACGCTGTTATAGAAAAGGAGCTGCTGGCTATATGCTTCGGATGTAAAAAATTTCATGAATATATCTATGGTAATAATGTTATTGTTCAAACTGATCATAAGCCGTTAGAATCAATTATGACAAAGCCTATCCACGAACTCTCGGCCAGGATGCAACGTATGCGAATGAGATTGCAAAATTATGATTTAACAGTGGTTTATACTAAAGGGTCAACCCTTTATTTTGCAGATACATTATCAAGAGCACACACATCTAGCATAGAGCCTAATGACCTCTTCGATAAAGACGTTTCGGTGGCTACCGTGGATATTAGTAACGATGTAATACAGCAGGTTGTATCAGCCACAAAGAAAGACATAACCTTACAACAAATAATACGTTACACTGTTGACGGTTGGCCGTCTAATAACAAAACTGTTTCGCCGGATGTTAAACCGTTTTACACTTACAATAGAGACATAACATCATCTGAAGGTTTAGTATTCAAAGGCATGCAAATAGTGATTCCAAGATCATTACAAAACGAAATGTTAAATAAGATACACGAATCACACCTGGGAATCATTAAATGTAAACAATTGGCGAGGGACACTGTGTTCTGGCCTGGAATGAACCCTCAAATAGAGGACAAAATTGCCAGGTGTCAGATCTGTCAAGACTCCAGGAATTCCCCTCATAAAGAGCCTATGATAAGTCACCCTGTTGTAGACATCCCATTTTATAAAATAGGGGTCGATTTATGTCATTTATCTGGAGTCGATTATTTGGTCATTGTGGATTATTATACCAAATTTCCAGAAGTTATCAAAATGCATGACACTACCAGCAAAACAGTTATAATCGCACTAAAGCAGACATTTGCTAGATACGGTATACCTATGTTCGTTGTGTCTGACAATGGGCCTCAATTCAAAAGTATTGAATATAACAATTTCTCTAACAGATACGGTTTCACGCCAATTTATACTAACCCTATGCATTCGCAAAGTAATGGCCAGGTGGAACGATTTGTTCAAACCATCAAAGGCATCATAAAAAAGTCAGCAACTGATGACGGTGACATGTACATAGGTCTATTAAACTACAGAAACACAACCTTGCAGGGTATGGGGGCGTCTCCATCACAATTACTAATGTCTCGCAGTCTAAGAACCCGCATACCTATTCTGGATGGTAGACTAAGGTCCAGGTTAGAACCATCAAAAATGTCATTGTTGAAACGGGGTCAAGTAATGCAGAAAGGGTACTTTGATAAACGAGCTGGGAGACCTTTGGGTAAGCTTCAGGCTGGTGACGTCATACGATATAGAGACCACAAAAATTGTTGGAGGCCGGGCAAAGTCATTCAGATTAATACACCTGGACCCAGAGACTATACAATCATCAACGACGACAACACAATTGTGCGCCGTAACAGGAAATTCCTTTTCAAATGTCCCCCTATAAGGCCACATACCGTGATCAGAACTGACCCAGTTCGGGTACCATTAGTTAAGGAACATGGTTGTAACAAAAGCACGGACAATCAAAATGTGACAACACCGTATAAGACCCGTTATGGTCGACAAATTCACCGACCAGAACGATTAAATTATCATACATAAGTCATTTGCATGTACATTTCGGATCCTTAAATTAAACATACCTACGATTAAGATCGCTTAAGATATTAAATTGTACAGTACGTGCCATAAAAGAGCAACACATGACATAATGTCAATCATTGATATTGTATATCCATGATGAATATCCTTCATTAAGGTTGTTTTGATTTATTCACATTTGTGATATTGGGATGTACTGAGGATGTTGTGTCGTATTAAGTTGATCACACATGTCTGTAATAGTGTTAAAGTAGTGTCACAAGGACAATCACGCACTTACCGTATGATCGATCACTCTCGAAGGGAGGGAGAATATTGAGTGGTACTTATGGCAGTAGGGTAAGGATGTCATACATTTGAGACGTGCTTGTTCTGTTGCATTTCTCTACATCAATGTAAGTTAATCCATAGTTCGTTCAATGTTTTCCAACGGAAAGGAGATGTGATGTATCGGTGTCATAGGTAACCATGACTTGTGTCATTGGCAACCACGACGTCATGTAAGGAATGCTGGGAAGGGCCTGCTCAAATAAACAGTTCCACAACGCAGCTCAATGAGTTAACACGTTCATTACAGTGGTGGGTAGATTACAGTAGCCATGGTGACACAAGAATGGTTACTGTTCTTTGGTGGACCTAGAAATGCTTGTTGTTGATTGGAGAGCATGGTCAGGTGGTATGCCATATCAGATCCATGTACCACTGTATAATAATAAACCTGAGGGTGCAAGCTCTCACTCTTCTTTCAGTCTTTATACTCTTCCTTTCTCTCCTTGCCTGTATTGATTTCCTATTAGCCTGCCTACACAACTACAGCTGCCAGACGGTGACTTTACAACTGGATGACCAGTGCCTCGGTGCTGACAAAATATGTGTTCAGATGAATACATATTGACCCCCCAAAAAATGTATCAAATGACACTCACCAAGAATGCAAAAGCTCACCATAATAACAATTGTGGAAAAGAAAGAGAAAATCTTAGGTAAACAATAATGCTTCAAATACCATCTTGGTAATTTAATAACAATAATATTACAGACTGATTGTAAATTTGCTGTAGAATAAGTTAATAACTATTTCTTCTGTTAACTTACAGATTAACTTACTGGGCCCGTATTCAGGAGTTAGTGTTAGCGGGGTTTGGTGTTAGAGCCTGTTACCGTTTAGCTATCACCGAAATCGGGACCTGTGTCAAATCGTATGCAGGAGCGCGTAACACTTTCATTATAGCTAAACGTGAAGTTATTTATAGATTTGGGAAATCCCTCTGCGTTTGTAGCCGAATATTAGGCTCAAATCTATTGAATGCAATCATATTTAACAGAATTAAATACGCAATAAGTGAAATTTGAGGAAATTAACCCTAAATTCGAAGCAATATTAACTCTGCCTCCGTAACGGCGGCGATATTAATATTTATATTTTCGAATCGACGAGCGTAAAGTAAACAAATCGCTAATACACTGACGCCAATGCGTAGACGTCGGCCAGTATGGATGTCGACGTCGACGCAGCGGTCGCGACGGCGGCGATTTGTTTACTTTACGTTCGTCGATTCGAAAATATAAGTATTAATATCGCCGCCAATGCGGCAGTAGCCTTAATAATGCTTCGAATTTAGGGTTAAATTGATCAAATTTCACTTATTGCGTATGTAATTCTGTTAAATATGACAGCATTGAATAGATTTGGGCCTAATAAACTCGCTAAACCTGATATTTTTTAGGGGTAAGGTAACACCGGTTAAGCCTTTGGTATTAGGCCTAACACTGACTCGTGCATACCATTTTTTCGCCGCTAAACCGGAATTCCCGCCAAACACCGTTTTGCTTCGCTAACACTGACTCCTGCATACGGCCCCAGGTCCTCTTCTGGCTGATATAGGCCTTATTGGGCCTTTGATTCGTACAGAGGAAGCCCGAGACATGGAGTGGGAGTAAAAGGGGGGTTTATTGAATCAGAGTCAGGTGAGGGTTACAAGAAAGTCATTAACAGATCAGTCCACTTGTTCTATGTCGGCCGATGGTGTAGGGAGGACCTGGGAGCTCGAGGAGGTAGGCCCGGGAGCCGACCCCCAGCTAGTGGAGTAAAATAGAGGGTGAGTGGGCATGGTAAAAACTGTACACGTTTGAATCTGTATCCCGAATGCGGGTCAAACGGGGGTGAGGGGAGGAGGGGAGGGTGGCACATGCGCTGCTTGGTGATGTGAGCGTCTCGGGCTTCCTCCGCCGGATCAACCACAATTCGGAATTATGAGCCAATGCCAGCTCATTATGGGAAAACAAAAAAAACTATTCTTTTTGCATATGGAGAGAGACAGAACCCTGAAGTAATATCATTGTGAGTTTCCTTCTCTCAAATGTTTCTACTGTTAGTGCTTCAACCACTTGGTTTGGTTAGGAAAAAATACAAAAAATATTCTGATTATCCTTTGTTGCTCTGTGAAATGAGTTGAGCATAATTCTTCCCCAGCAAAAGCTGCAGAGATATTACACAATTTGGTAAGTAATCAAGGTATGCCTGTTAATTGAAGGCAGTAGAAAATATTGTACCTGGGATACATCTACCTGTACACTTACACCTGTAATCCTCATTTGTGTTAAATCTCTGAATCCAGGGTCGTATCCTATCGCCTTCAGTGCTTATATAGTTATGGATATGGGATGGCCGAATGAGTTGAGCGTCTGTCTCCCATTATGGTAGATCGTGGGATTCGAACCCTGGTTATCGAGTCAAACCAATGACTTAAAAATGTATACTTATCGATTCCTAGCCAGGCACTCGGCATTATTAGGATAGGGCAAGGACTGGTTGGCTCAGTGTCAGGATAATGTGACTGAGTGGGATATAAGGTCATGGTGCTGGCAGCCTGATCTCCCAGTGGGGTAGCACTATAAAGTCGTCTTGAGTGTACACTGTAACAAGTCGGTACACATCCTGATATGACATTAGATGTGGCCAAGATGTAAAACTCCAACAACCAACTAACCTATATAATTAAGGCATGCGCAATTTAACTTAATATTCACTCATGCCAAGAAGTGACATTTAAGGATGCCAGTTAATTGAGCTCATTTTCTGTTGCAATCCTTTGTTTCGGAGGTTGCAGTTGGTTGGGGTTTTACGTCCTAGCAACATCGTTTGTGGCCGACACGGCGTTAAGCCATCACAAATCAATTAATGATCACATTTGGATGGGCACCGACTTGTGACAGTGCGCACTCATGGCGACTTTATAGTGCTGTCACTCTTGGAGACCAAGCTCTACTATTGTCACCATGACCCGATATCCTACTGCAATCACATTATCCTGATACTGAGCTAACCAGTCCTTGGCTCTATCCTTGTAATGCAAACTACCAGGATAGGTAGTATAAAATTTGTAAGTCATTGGATTGATGCGGTGGCTGAATCAGTAGAGCGCAGACTTCCCATGCAGAAGGTTGCGACTTTGAATCCCGGTCGAGTCAAACCAATGACAAAATTGATACTTGTAGCTTCCTAGCCAGGCGCTCGGCATCACTAGGACAGGGCAAGGACTGGTTAGCACAGTATCACAGCTGTCCAGCGTCCGGATAATGTGACTGTGGGAAATCATGTCATGGTGCTGCCAACGGGGTCTCCCAGTAGGGCAGTACTATAAAAACCACATTGAGTGCATGCTGTCTCAAGTCGGTACCAGTCCTGATATAACTGTAAATGTTGCCAGGACGTAAAAGCCCACAAAACAAAACAAGACATTGGTTTGACTTTGACTCTGCCAGGGTCTGAACCCATGCCCTCTTGCATGGGAAACCAGCCAGCGCTGGTATGTCCAGTAAACCATCCACTTATTTGGTTTTTTTAAAACACCAAAAATTACCCTTGGACAGAAGGGTCAGGTTAAAAAGTAGATAAAAGATTCATCCCGACGTAGATCAGGGGTGAATGACAATGTATTCTAAATATGGGTGAAAATTGCTTTTGGATGGAACAGGAAGTGGAATTCCTGGTTCCAGTATCAAATGGCTACTTATATCGGCACCGAGTTGGTGAAATGGGAGAGGATGCAAAGAGACAAGATGGTGACCACAGAATGCTGTCAATTTCACTTTTAAAGTCCATTAAACTACATGTTTCATTATATTTGTTCAACTCAAAAGTAGGGTAAATATAAAGATGCATGTTACGAATATATTTTTCTTCTTAAATTAAGAATTGATGTGCTGATTTCATTTACCCAGCCTTTCACCACTTTTTCTAATGGATTAGTTATCACCCCTGCTGCAAGTTTGGGGGAATCTTTTATTTAGACAAAAGGCGGTGGCGATTTAGTGACCACTGCTTACGCAGGAATGTGGCCTGTGGCCTCAAAACATGGGACACGCCTCCAGATGACAGGCAGGTATTGTTTGTAAATAAGTGCATACAATGCATGCTTTCGGCGTGCCAGTGTATACAGATGGACTTGTACGCCCACCGCGATTATGGGCAGCCCTCGGCGGGTGGTTGGTTGTTGGAATTTTACATCCTGGTAACATCTAAGGTGATATCAGGATGGGCACCGACTTGTGACAGTGCGCACTCATGGCGACTTTATAGTGCTGCCCCACTGGGAGACCAGGCCACCAACACCATTACCTGATATCCCGCTCAGTTATGTTATCCAAAGGAAACTTTGTTTTATTTAACGACGCCTCTAGAGCACATTGATTTTTATAATTGGATTTTTATAATTAGATTTTTATAATAGGATTTTTATAATAGGATTTTTATAATTGGATTTTTTAAATTGGATTTTTATAATTTGGAGGAAACCCGCTGCTGCCACATCGGCTACTCTTTCTGATAACCAGCAAGGGGTCTTTTATATGCACTTTCCCACAAACAGGACAGCACATATGACAGCACGTACCACAGCCTTTGATGAACCAGTTGTGGACTCTGGTTGTAGTCACATTATCCTGACACTGAGCTAACCAGTCCTTTCCCTCTCCTAATAATGGCGAGTGCCTTTCTTGGAAGCGCAAGTATCGATTATATAGGTCATTGGTTTGACTCGACCAGGGTTTAACCCATGGGTTTGAATCCCACGATCTGCCAAAACGGGAGACGGACGCCCAACTCATTCGGCCGTCCGGTCTGGTGCCGCCGGCGGATGTTGTGGGTGTGTGCGAGGGGGGGGGGAGGGGGGGGGTGTTAGGGCAGAATGACAAAAGGACACTCACTGATTTACTGGCGTGTATGTATACATGAATTCGCGCATGGGACACCAGCTTTAACTAGGTCAACGGCACCGGACTTATAGACCTATTTCATATGACGTCAGCATACGAAATTAGGTCAGTGCGCGCGCAGCTTGGCTGCAGGATAACAAATGGTCACATTGCAAACTCAATGGCAGTGAGCAATCTTCATACAGAAAAAGTTAAATATCTCTCAAACCGCACAACTTAGAAACAAACCGCTTGGTAAACAAACAGATCAAATCTTTAACAAACAGATTATATTAAATTGATATGCTTAGTCTTCTGCATCTCTATTAATTTTGAATAAAACTGACGTTTTGTACTGTGCATACCGGCAAACTCAATGCATTGTCAATGGCCATGAGCAATCTTCAAACAGAAAAAGTTAAATATCTCTAAACCGCACAACTTAGAAACAAACCACTTGGCACACAAAGAGATAACATGTTTACCAACCAGACTGTATTACATTTATAAGGTTAGGGTTCTGCATTTCTATTAATTTTGAATAAAATTGATGTTTTGCACTGCTCGTATCGGCAAACTCTGTGCATTGTCAATGGCGGTGAGCAATATTGAATTATCTTCCTACAGAAAAAGTGAAATATCTATAAAGCCACACCACCTAGAAACAAACTGCTTGGCACACAAAGAGATAACATGTTTAACAACCAGATTATATTAAATTTATAAGGTTAGGGCTCTGCATTTCTATTAATTTTGAATAAAACTGATGTTTTGCACTACACATATCGGCAAACTCAATGGCAGTGTGTCTTGGTTCTGCAGCCGAGGGGCGTGTGCATACACAATGTTTAAAAACATTGAAAGGGGTCTATACCAAACTTTCCGCTGGTTGCCGAGGAAGGGTTTGCATGCTGTTTGTTTTGTTGGAGTTTTACGTCCTGGCAATTCGTGTAAAAATATACGGATTTTCGGTTCGGAATTATATATTGGCACAGAGCATTATTATTCTCGGGCGATGGAGTGGGGACCAAGGTTATATAACAGAGAAGGAATAGGTGCCCCACTCGCTGAGTGACATATGAGACTATGTGGAAAAAATTATAACACATAGTGCCCGAGATTATGACATGATGTTCCTATGTAAGAGAGAGTTAATGTTTGTGAAATGTTCCCTCTATGCACCAGTAAGAGTGTTGTAACTGTCTGCAACTACCTGTTACCACGGGGCCGATGGGCAAGCACACCCAGCCACTCTGCATACATTATGGACACCACCTGCAGCTGGGGTTGAGTGACAGCTGCCCATATTAGGGTGTCGCACCCAGGCTGTAGAGGGTGTCTGATTGGCTGGTTGTGGGAGGCCCAGTCACCTGCACCCCTTGCACCACCTGACCACAGACCTCACTCTGATATAGATTATTCTGCTCACTTCTCCAGACACTCTGGAAGGAGACACACTTCTTGATGGACTCTTGAAGGGAACACACTCTTCTCTTGGCCAGGAACCCAGACACTCTGTCTGAGGCTCCACCTTCCATATACAAACTGAGCTGTGTGCAACAACCATGGTACTCCGGTTCAATGGGCTGTAGGCACTGATTCCTATACATACTAAACAGAGTAATGAGGATCTGTGTGGACAGGAGGTAAGGAGTGAGGGTGATAGGTCACTAGTAGGTGAACAGGAGTTTATGCCAATAAAGCACAACTTCTTTACTGTCAATCTTGCGTGACTTGTCTTCCCTTTCTTGCTTATGAGTTTGTTGGAGAGGGGCATCAGGTGTGAACTGACAGACAGTTGTCAGAACGCACCTGGGGAGAGTAAGTGGTATATTGGGGCTCAGATGGCCGAGACCAGTACATTACAATCGGTACCCATCCTTATATGACCGTAGATGACCATAGATGTGGCTAGGATGTAAAACTCCAACAGCCAACCAACCATCTAAGGTCATATGAGGATGGGTACCGAATTATGACAGTGCACACTGATGGCGACTTCAAAGTGCTGGGAGACCAGGTCACCAACATCATGACCTGATATCCAACTCAGTCACATTATCCTCACACTGAGCTAACCAGTCCTTGTCCTATCCTATTAATGCCGAGCGTCAAGCTAGGAAGCGACAAGTGCCAATTTTGTAAGTCATTGGTTTGACTCGACCTGGAATCAAACTCCCGACCTTCCGCATGGGAAGCCTGTGCTTTACCAATGGTGGCAGAACCATGTTCAGGCGTTGACGAAGGGACTGGTGCTGTGACCAGGCGTGCTCCCATAGACAGGACCCTCTCAGTCTCAGCCCCATCTCTCCATAAACATAATAATGTACCAGACATGGTTGGTTGTTGGAATATTTCATCCTGGCAACATCCAAGGTCATATCAGGACGGGTACCGACTTGTGACTGTGCGCACTGATGGCAACTTTATAGTGCTTCCCCCTTTGGGAGACCAGCCTGCCAGCACCATGACCTGATATCCCCCTGAGTCAGATTATCCTGACACAGAGTCAACCAGTGCTTGCCTTATCCTAATAATACCAAACATTTAGCCAGGAAGCCACAAGTATACATTTTTATTCGAATCCCACGATTTACCAAAAATGGGAGACAGATATACAACTCATTTGGTCATCCCGTCTGGTGGCTTCCCATGTAGAAAGTCGGGAGTTTGAAACCCGGCCAAGTCAAACCAATGACTTACAAAATGGATACTTGTCGCTACCTACCCTGGCGCTCGGCATTATTAAGATAGGGCAAGGACTGGTTAACTCAGTGTCAGGATAATGTAAACAAGTGGAAAATCAGGTCATGGTCCCAGGAGCCTGGTATCCCAGTGGGACAACACTATATAGTTGCCATGAGTGTGCATTGGCACTAGTCGGTGTCCTACCTGATATGACATTAGATATGTTGCCAGGATGTAAAACTCCAATAACCAACAACTAACTATAATTTCGCCATGAGTGTGCACTGTGACAAGTCGGTACGCGTCCTGATATGACCTTAGATCCTACTGATCTTGACAGGATGTAAAACCCCAATAAACAAATCATTAGCATAATAAGCACAGCAACAAGGGAAACCCAACCAGCATGCGCGCTGCTTGTTAGGTCCTCCGAGTGAGCCCTTCTCAGTGTGAACTTAGTGTGGGACTGGCCAGACATGTATTTAGACATAATCTCACATGTTATTTATCTATGGCACAGATTGAAGTGTTTGAAGTATATTTGACATTTACAATACTTCCGCCTATGTTTAAATCACACCATATCAATAGTGTAAAGAATGGGGGAATTGCCTGGGGAGCGGGACATAGCTCAGGCGGTAGAGTGTCCACCTGTGAAGGTGTCAGTCATCTGATCGATCCTGCTCAGTGGACCCATTTGCAGTTTGGGCTATTTTCCATTCCAACCAGTGATCCACAACTGGTTCATCAAAGGCTGTGGTATGTGATGTCCTGTCTGTGGGAAGGTACATATAAAAGACCCCTTGTTGTTTATCAGAAAGGGTAGCCAATGTGGCGGCAGCAGGTGTCCTCCCCAAAAATATGTCAGAATGACCATATGCTTGATGTCCAATAGCTGATGATAAAATCAATATGCTCCAGAGGCATCATTAAATAAAACAAACTTTCCTTTGGGAGAATTACTGTGCAAATCTATGCTCATTGAAGGGCTCATTAAGTCGACCCAGTGGCCCTATAAGAGCTGGTTGGGTCTCCTCCTTTCGTCGCTGTTTATCCTTCTCCATCCCTGACCACAGGCTTTATTGGTATTAGATTCTAAAAGTCACTTTGAATTCATCAGCATTTGGTTTCTGATGTCAGAACTTAGCAGCGTTCTTAAAATGTCTCATGTTTATTTTTTAATTGGGTTGCAATGAAATTGTGCTAAATGAATTAATACACCACTTGTATCATCATATTCTACTGATGCTTCACCATGTATGAGTTGTTAATAGCATGTTTATTGTGGCTACCGTAAATATTTCATATTAATTTTGATGGTTTTGACTAACTTTGGTCTCTTCGACCAGAGTGGCATCCATTTTTAGCCAATAACTGTGAGTGTTGTTAACTCCACCATGAGATAGCACCACCAATATGGTTTCCCACATAACGGAACAGATGGATTCCACCAGATGACAGCACTTTATTGAAACGGGACTGTGCACAAGTCCAGAATATAGCAGAGCACATAAATATATACACACGGTCTCTAAATATAGTCAGACTGTGAATATATATAATGACAGTTCAACACAATATTGGTCCAAGGATTGATGTGGAGCCTAGCATTAACCCATGTGCAGCACGGGTTAAAGCTAGTACTTATGTATTTATTAGTTTGGTACATTGTGGTGTTGCACAATAAGTAAAGATAGTACAAGTCTTAACTAAGACCTATTTAGTTGTGAGCAAAGAAAACAACAAAAAGTTCTGGGTCGGTCAGTCGACCAAGGTAAAGGAATAAAATAAAATTTTAACAAAACAAAACAGAGGATCACTAAATAAGTACTAGGAGGAAAAAACATGGTCAGGTTATCGATTTGGGCACGGATGTTATGCTCTCATCATTCAAAAACATTTGATGCTGGTCCAACTGACTGGTCCAACTGACTGATGGCCAAACAGTGGTTGGTTGTTGGAGTTTGGAGCGGGACGTAGCTCAGGCGGTAGAGTGTCCACCTGTGAAGGTGTCGGTCATCCGTTCGATCCTGCTCAGTGGACACATTTGCAGTTTGGGCTATTTTCCATTCCAACCAGGTCCACAACTGGTTCATAAAAGGCTGTGGTATGTGCTGTCCTGTCTGTTGGAAACTGCATATAAAAGACCCTTTACTTCTTATCGGAAAGTGTAACCTATGTGGCGGCAGCGTTGTAAAATTGTCCGATATAATACATGTGAACCGAGGTGAAGTTACTATAATAAATTAAATTGTAAAATTGTCCGATATAATACATGTGAACCGAGGTGAAGTTACTATAATAAACTACAAACTGTCTATATAATGATAAAGGTTAAATTATAAAAACCCAAAGGCATATGAGGGATGTGTGAAATTGGTAAACTATTATTCATTAAGTGAATAGTCTTTGAGAGGGAGTGTCACTTCCAAGCCTGGCTAGGAACAGTCTTTGGAAGAGTCACCTCACATGCCCCCTCCCCACCCCACATGGTATTGTTATGATCATTGACCACTGCATTGTACTCTGATTGGAGGAGTGAGTCATGTGACCACTGCATTGTACTGTGATTGATGAATAGGATCATGTGACAACGGCCATCTTGAATCTTGAGAACCTATATAAGCAATAAACCAGAGAGTCTCATTCTCTTACTTTTCATTCTTACCCTGTTTTCCTTCATTACCTGTAGTGCTTTCACTTGACCTATTTACACCACCCACACCACCAGCCGGCACGTTTACAAAATGGCGACCACGACTTGAGAAACTACCGAGATTGGTTAGTACTGACTATAGAGAGTTTGTTGACTATAGAGAGTTTCGGTATGTTTCGGTAGCATTTTCTTTTTATTTGTTTTATGGTACTACACATTTATATTTCTTTACTTAATTGTTAGCTGACTACTGTTATTTTTGAACGCACGTGGGTGACTTGAACGCACGTGGTGTGACTTCAATACACGTGTAGTTTCATTTTTGACGTTAGGGGTAGTACTTCAGTTATTTTTTAGAAACTATATTATACGTAGTATTTTTATTTCATTTAATTTGATATGCTATTTTAAATTCTAAATTTCTTGAGGTTGAGAGATTTGAGGACTTGACAGAGACTGCGACTGGTGGGTTGGTTGGAGTGGATACGTTGTTTTTCTTCTATTGATTCTCTATTCTTTTTACTTTTTGCAAGGATTAAATTGAATTAAATTACTTTGTCGACGAATTTCCGACGAAAGTGTCTTTTCTTAAGGGTTACATTAGTCTTTGACGTTGATATTACTGTAATATTATAGTTTTATCGTCTGTCTGAAGCCTCGTGTCGCCGCAAGAATTGTTTCATTTTCGGACTACTTTCGGTAATTTTCTTTAACCTTGGAGTAAATTGGGAGCGTATTAATACATACGGAGAGACTTTTCACTTTTCTACTACGTTACAGGTAAATTCTATCGGTTGGATACAATTCTTTGACTTTGTTTCTACCGCGCTTTACGCAACACACTAAATTTCCCATTGACCCGCTACAAGGAGGATTTCAATAGCGTGAAAAAATACTTAACTTCTGGTAGGTTAACATGTTGTATTAAAATATATTTGACGGCTTCATACATTTGGCCGCTGCTTGCTCTCATAAATGTGCCATGGGTTGGCTCCCCCCTACTAAATACAATTTAGTATACTTTTTTCTTTAAATTAGAATTCCGATCAAAATAAAAACAAAGGATTGCATAGGTACAATAAATGGCAGTTGTTCGGACTTTAAATTTTGGAATAGTCGTATTACCATAAAGAAATGCATCAAAACAGTTGTAGTTTTTTCGGTGAGTGATACTTATAAGTTATAGGCAGTAGTGGAGTGATAAATAAAATTATTAAGGGGAAAAAAACGAGTTATCGCAGGTTTGGATTTATTTGAAATAGTGAATGTCGCTCCACTTCTGAAATAACCATATGATCGGAGGGGAGGGGAGTGTCAGTCAAGTACAATTTTTATAATTTAATAAAGTGTTGATATTTGTTGGCGATTTGTTATCCTTCTGTACATTAGTTGATTATGCCGGGAATTTTCAATCGCCGATAATTGGCTTTCCTCATTACATTGGTCCTTTCTATGTCCTAGTAACGCAGGAGGGCATGCTAGGTAGTGACACATATCAATTTGTATTTGGTTTGACTCAACTACGATTCGAACACATGGTTTTGAATCCTATGACCTACCAAGACAGGAGTACGTCGGCGCTCAACTCATTAGGCCTATCTGGGTCTGTAGTAAACTATTGGCGTGTACTACCTTGGGGGTGAAGAAGGGGGCGGGGTCTGGAAAAGCAGTAGGTCTACTCTTAACTTCAGTCCCGACAGCATTACAGTCTACACCACTGCTTATAGATGTGTCAGTTCTTTTTCAATTCTAGGATTTTTTAAATACAAGTATGTATGACTGCACTGGAGTGCTATGGTAAGATATTATAATGGGAAAACAGCTGGTATACATCACATGTGATTAGTTGTCTTATTTCTAGATGGTTTTTGTATAGGCTATATAAAATGTTTCTGTCCCAAGTTACCCTAGTTTGGGGTAACTTGGGACATTACTTTGAAAATGACCATTACCAAATATATATGCAAAGGAGGACATACACTGAGGCAAGTAGGGCATCACTGTTCATATGGAATTTAAACAATACCCTCTATGAACATTTTTTTTGTGACGGGTCTATTTATGCTGCCCAGAACGGTTAAGTCTAATGACTTGTTTTCGCCGCTAGACAGTCATAGTCTTGTTTTAGGGATAACTTATTGATTTTTCAACATCAAATTTTATCCTTTCATTTTTTTAATGTTTCTATTTCATCTATGTCATCTGGTCGAGTCAAACCAATGACATAAAAATTAATACTTGTCGCTTCCTAGCCTGGCGCTCAGCATTATTAGGATAGGGCAAGGACTGGTTGGCTCATTGTCAGGATAATGTGTCTGAGTGGGATATCAGGTCATGGTGCTGGTGGCCTGGTCTTCCAGTGGGGCAGCACTATACAGTCGCCATCAGTGTGCACTGTCACAAGTCGGTACCCCTCCTGATATGACCTTAGATGTTGCTAGGACGTAAAACAACAACAAACAAACAATCTATGTCATCATCAGCATTTTCATGAAGCAATGCCTGCATTTCTTTCTCTAAATCCTCATCCTCACTTGAGGAGGTCTCCATTTCTGCAGTGTCCCAAGTTACCCCAATATATAGACTTGTTCGGTAAATCATGTAATTTTGGATGTAAATATAATGTAAACATTCTACCATTTATTTTACAGCTGTAAAAAGAGATTTCCTATGGTCAAGTTCTCTTTCTGTCAATTTAAAAAAAAAAAAGAATTATACTTTTCAAATGACCAGAACCACACAAATATAGATGTCTATATGTATATGCAATCATTTAATACCGACCCACCCACGGGGAGGCTAAGGAACATGTGTACATATATGCATAAACAATACCTGTATTCATAGAGGTGGGAAATGAATTCACCAAAATCCAGCAAACGGAAACGGAAATAGCCCTCAATGGGTGCCGCCATTTGTAAACTCGTGTTGAATAACAGAATAATCAAAATCCAGCAAACGGAAACGGACATCGCTCCTCGAGCGAAACGGAAATCGCTTATGCAGAGCAAACCTTGATTATATTCCAAATTAATAGAAATAAAGAATAATTTGGGATTTTACCTCGGTACTAAGCCTCGGCTACTCGAGGCCGAGGGAGAAGGAAGCAACATCCGGGTTCAGCAATTAGCATATTCCGCTTATAACGAGAAGACGTTATAGGCAGTTCACCAGTTTTTACCGAGGATTTAACCTATTTCTACTGTAAGTACCGCTACAGGATCTTTGTAATATATTTATAAAGCCTCATAGCACACTCTTGCTCACGCTTACATTAGTAATTCGCATTAATTACTTAGTTGTTTAGGAGCATGTGCTTATCCGGTGCTGTAGATATTGAAGCATCCATTTTGTTTTTGCCGCCCGTTGCCCAACGGAGAGACATGTTGGTTGGAGCCATTTCGTCGCTTAGGATAGCTTATTTGCCGCCCGTTGCCGAACGGAGAGACATGTTGGCAGGAGCCATTTCGTCGCTAGATAGTTTTTTCTGAGGCGTACCTCCGAGTTTCATAGCATTTTCTCCAGTTCGTTGGTGTTGTAGCCACGGGAAGGAGAAGTGTGTGTTACAGAGAGTGTGGGCGGGAACTACACTGGTCCCGACCCCGCGACTGGCGTCGGTTCGGGTTACCCGACCGTTGCTCTTTCGTTTGGCTTCTAGTTTCACACGCCTGGTTTAAACCGCTGTAAATACGGATTTAATACCCTGTTTAGTGCCGTTAGCGCTTGTTGCACTGTTCTGTATGTTCAGTTGCGCTTTGAGTACGTCCTAATTCCGTTTTTGGATTGGGTTTCAGACGACTCGAGATGGCAGCGAAGCGGAGTACCAAGGGTGCTCCACACGCCTCGAGTGATGGTGACGCGACCCCTGCACGGGTGTCAGCGTGTTCACGGGACGGCTCGCCTGAGGCAGGGCCGTCCAAAGCCGATGCCACGGAACAGATGGTGCGGCTCATTCGTGAGCAGCTACAACAACTGCTTCCGACGCCGCCCTCTAAAACTCCCACGAAGGACGCCTCTCTGTCGGAAGAATCCGATTGGGAGGATTTGTCTGACCAGCAGACCACCGATTCGGAGATTGCTTTCGGGAAGAAGCGAAAACACTCCAAACGGTATTCGTCAGGAGGCGACGAATATTACAAGGCAAGGAATAAAATTAGGAAAGTCAAGAGGACGAAAAAGAAGTCTAAATCCAAGAAGAAGAAAGCGATTTCCTCTTCGTCGGACTCCTCTAATGACTCAACTACAACCGACTCTGAGTCGGATGACCCTCATGCGGGTACGTTTGCCGACATCACCGAGACAGTCGCAAAGAAAATCAGGGCAGTCAAGAAAAAGAGGATCAACACCTGCACTTTGATGCGTAAGAACTTGAGGGGCCATTTTGACACCTTCAAGCCGGCGGAAACGCTCACCAAGCTCGCCGAACAGTACACCGGGATCAAAGGGATCCCGCAGGCAACCATCAAAGAGATGGATGAAGACGTGACCATGAGCGAGGACCGGAGGAAGTTCGAGACGTGTCTGCATACCGTCCATAAAGGAGTGCTGGTAGCGCTCGCTGCCATCATGCCGGTTGCTAACCGTATGATGGTCGGGAATAAGTTCACCACCGTCACTCCGGACATGAACTCAGCCATTGCTGCACTTACGGCAACCAGCAATTTCCTCTCGTACCGAAGGTTCGAGAATGTTTTCAAGTCAGTCACGACCGACGCAGGAAAACAGGTGGCGCGATCGAAGAAGGTAGTCGACAACGACGGCAAGGAATACACCCTCTTCTTGCCCCCAAAACCAGTCAAAGGGAAGCCCCTAGACAATACGAAAATGTTTGGAGGACAACTTCAATACCTGTTTAAACAGGTCGAAACCGCTGCCAAACAGTCGAAGCACCTGGACGGGAAGAAGGATTCCAACCCGGCCAAGTTCAAGAAATCCAGATCGGATTTTCGGGGCCGGCGAACCGGCCTACCCAACAGCCGATTCGCGAACCGGAACCAAGGCTACCAGCAGAGGGGACGCGGCCAGAGGAACCAGTACGGCTGGAACGACGGGAACCGCCCCTTCAAGAGAGACTCCTCCTCACAGAGGCAGTTCCCCAAGCCGGGGAACAAGTAGAGTCGGACTTACAGGCTAGTGTAAGCACATTTACCGCGGGTAATATTACCTACTATCTGGACGAGTGGGAACAGCTTACAACTGACCAGACGGTGCTCGATATAGTTAGAGGGGTAGCTATTCCATTTATAGAAACCCCCGTACAGACAAGAGTACCTTTCCCTTACCGCCTAGCGTCAGAAGAAGAGCTGGCGTTAGACTTAGAAGTTACAAAATTTGCAACTAAAGGTATTATTGCATTAGTGCAGCATATTGATGGGGAATATATTTCAAATATATTTTCCAGGCCTAAACCCAATGGGGACATCAGGATGATCCTAGATTTAACTATCCTTAATAACTCAGTAGTATATAAACATTTCAAAATGTTTTCTTTAGAGACGGCCAGGGACCTAGTAATGCCGGGAGCTTGGCTGGCAAGTGTAGACTTAAAAGATGCTTATTACACAGTCCCAATTTATGAGGCCCACCGAAAATATCTTCGGTTTATTTGGCGTGATCAATTGTATCAATTTACTTGTTTACCTAATGGTCTAGCTTGTGCACCACGTTTTTTCACAAAACTTTTGAAACCTGTGTTTGCTGATATGGCCAAGAAAGGCCATGTTATGTTTCCATACATTGATGATTCGTTTATCGTAGCGCGCACTGAAAATGAATGCCACTTAGCAGTTAATGATTTATGTGACACTTTGACCCGTTTGGGGTTTTATGTTCACGATAAAAAGTCGGTTCTAACACCTACGACAAATTTAAAAATTTTGGGATTTTTTATAAACACCGACAACATGACTATCACCTTGACTGTGGACAAGGTTGATAAATTTAAAAATACAGCGTCTAATTTATTGCAAATAAAAAGACCTAAGATACGACAAGTAGCAGTCCTAATCGGACTCATGGTCGCTTACGCACCAGCTGTGCTGTATGGCAAGGCTCATATTAAATCTCTTGAAATAGATAAAAATAGGGCTCTAGCTAAAGCTACAGGCAATTTTGAAAGGCTTATGACCATTTCCAAGGAAGGCCACGAAAATATTAAATGGTGGTTGCGACACGTCGAGCATTGCAACAATCCCATCCGTATGAATGAACCTAACACAATAGTCACTACAGATGCCTCCTTAGAAGGTTGGGGTGCCCATAGGGAAAATGAAGCTACAGGGGGCCGTTGGTTAGATGATGAGATAGAGGACCACATAAACGTTTTAGAGCTACGGGCAGTTTATTTAGGTTTAACAAGTTTAGTGAAAATCCCTAGACTCAATGTCCAGGTGTTAACCGATAACACTACCGCAATGGCCTATATTAGGAACATGGGGGGTACAAGATCCCCAGCTTGTAACACCATTGCGAAACTCATTTGGGACTGGGCTGAGAAACAAAAGGTTTGGATCACAGTTGCTCACATTCCAGGCTCTTTAAATACATTAGCAGACAAAAAGAGCCGCCAATTCCACGATCATTTGGAATGGTCCTTAAGTACACACATTTTTACAACAATTTGTCAAAAATGGGGAAAACCAGATATAGATCTTTTTGCCTCTCGTAGGAACACAAAAACTTGATAAATATGTATCTTGGCATCCGGAGCCACTAGCGTGGCGAGTGGATGCTTTCTCTTTAATCTGGAGTAACGCTTTTTATTATATTTTCCCCCCATTCAGCTTAATCAGCAGAGTAGCCAGAAAGATCAGGCTCGACCAAACACATGCAGTGTTGGTAGTGCCGGACTGGAACACTCAGCCTTGGAGAGCGGCAGTGCAGTGGGAGGCGAAAGACTTTTTAGAATTCCCAAGAGGCCCAGTAAATTTACAACATCAGGGGCAAGTGACAAGCCAAGGGGATGTGTCAACAACACCAATATTGGCATTCCTTTTTTAAGTACTTATTTAAAACAGTATGGTTTGGACAAAATCACCCAAGCCAGGTTGATTTCACATGCTTGGAGGCCAAGTACCGTAAAGCTATATTCCAGTTACTTAAAGAAATGGGGAATCTATTGTTTATTGCATAAAGTAAAGCCAATGCTACCCTCCATCGCCCAAGTAGGCCGTTTCTTACGCATGATGGAAGACGATGCGCTTGGTTACGGGGCCATAAATGCAGCTCGTTGCGCACTTTCTGTCGTTCTGCCTAGAATTAACGGACAGACTATAGGCAAGCATGAAGTCATTCATTGGATTATGAGATCTATATATATAAGGAACCCCCCAAAACCGAAATATAGTCGGTTCTGGGATGTCTCGATTGTGTTCAAGCTTTTCCGGGAATGGCCGGAAAACAAATTACTTTCTATCAAACAGTTAGGCTACAAGTTAGCAGTGTTATTACTATTTTAGTAACCGGACATAGAGGACAGACAATTGTGGCCCTCTCGTTACAGGGCCTCGACATCGATAACAACGAGGCTACGTTCGATTTGGACAAATTGCTCAAATCAAACAGGACAGGAGATCCCCTCTCCTCCATTCATTTAACTAGTTTCCCGCGTAATAGGAAATTATGTGTAGTTTCAGCCATTAAGGAGTATATATCCAAGACTAAGGGAATACGTAATTCCAGACAGCTTTTGGTGAGCTTTATCAAGCCACATAAAGCAATCTCAAGAGACACGCTCGCCAGATGGACGGTTAAAGTGCTCAAGTTGGCGGGCATAGACACGGGACGCTATGCTTCACACTCCACAAGGGGTGCTATGGTCTCGAAAGCAAGAAAGTTGGGAATCTCAGTGAGGAGAATCCTAGCACACGCCGGCTGGAAGACGGCCAAGTCGTTTGCAAAACATTACAACAAACGACTGGAAAAGAAAAGCGGGATTGCAACCCGCCTACTCACCAGCTAACAAGATTGGGTGAGATGTACAAAGTTTGATATTACTATTGACACATTAAATTGTTTATCAGATATTGGGGATAAAAATGAGGCTACGTAAAGGTCTCCCTCGGCCTCGAGTAGCCGAGGCTTAGTACCGAGGTAAAATAGTATAGTTATACGAATCTTACCTGGGTACAGATGATGGATAACTCTTGTTTTCCCGAGGTACAAGCCTCGGGTAGTCGTGGACTAGGGCCCACCCACCACGCCCTGCCACGACTATTACGTTCGCTTGTGCCAAACGAAAACATCAGATTTCCATCATTAAGCTCATTTTTATCCTGAATAATTAGGTGAAGATTGCTGAACCCGGATGTTGCTTCCTTCTCCCTAGTCCACGACTACCCGAGGCTTGTACCTCGGGAAAACAAGAGTTATCCATCATCTGTACCCAGGTAAGATTCGTATAACTATACTATAAACATGGATGCACAAATGCAATATTAATAGTTTATTCCACGGAAACGACGGCCGTATTCGATTATCACGACCGCGACTTGCATCACGGTCACCCGAATTGCTAGAATTTCAAATCGAACACCGCGAGTGGAGTAAAATAATACATGAGCAATCATAAAATACTTTGCTGTAGTTATATTGGGGGGTCGGTCCTAAGCACAGCTTACTCATATTAGATTTAGTATTATCCCTAATCAGATATGTATGCCAATTTCCTATCAGAAGAATTAAATAATACTTTTTCGAAGCATTTTATATAATGGGATGGGGTTTGTGCAGAAGGGTCCACAGGAGGAAAGGAGGAAAAACGGGTGACCACTGTCCCATATTGAGCATACCCTTGCAGGAATAGTTTCCCATTCTTTAAGTCCTGATATTGTGTGATTTAAACAGAAGTCAATGTACATCAATTTAAAATATACTTCAGGCACTTTAATCTGTGCAAAAGATACATATATGTGTGTAACTATGTCTGAACAAGAAACTACTAAAAAAAATAATGGGATCTTTCCATAATTTGAGCCAATCAGAGCTACTAGCCTACCTGAGGAGGTCATCGGCTACCGAGGAGGACGAGGCACCCAGCATGCCGTCGCCACCCTCATTGAGAGCATTTCCTATGGCCTCGGTAATGGACACGAAACAGCAATCATCTTCCTTGACCTCGAGAAAGCCTTTGTGCTTATCGACCACAACGTGGTACTGACATCAATGGCTGATCTTGGCCTTGCCGGCCAGCCTCTTGCGTATCTCCGAAATTACCTCCAGAACAGGCGACCCAGAGTATATGTCCAAGGCACCTCTTCTCCCTACCTCCAACTAAAAAATGGTGTCCCCCAGGGTGCAGTGCTCAGCCCCCTCCTCTTCAATGCAGTGATAGCATTTCTCGTTAGGAGGCTTAAACAAGACCTAGCCACCTGAGAGATCACAGACACAACCATAGACTGCTACGCAGATGACATCGCCATCACCTGTTCCCATGCGATCAACGCACAGGATCTCGCTGAGCAGGTGCTCCACCTGGTAGGAAACGCCTGCCGGGACCTTGGACTAAAAATCTCCCCCACCAAGACCAAGATCATGCACATGTTCAGAGGTCAACCACTTCACCCCCTCTACCTAGATAGATCCCCTATCAAATGGGTCTCCACCTTCGACTACCTAGGTATCTGTCTAGACCGAGACCTGAACATGAGAGCCCTCTGCCGCCACTTGGCCACCAGAATGACCAACAGACTCCTCCTCATGAAGAGGATCTCCGGCTTCTCCTGGGGCGCCCCGGACAGTGTACTCGCACTCTTCTACCGCCAGGCAGTCCGCTCCCTCTTCGACTACGCTGCGCCCACACTCGCTCTCACAGCCCTCGGGCTTGACAACCCCCAAACTCAACTACCCAAGAGCAAGATCTTTTTGAAGGAGTTCCGGAAACTTGAGAACATCCAACACCGGCCTGCCAGGCTTGTCCTCCGTGTTCCCGGCACCACCAGGATCGAGATCCTCCTCCTTGGATCCGGCCTCCCTCCCCTCCACCTCCGAGCCAAAGAACTTCTCACCACGCATCTCAAAAGAACCCTTTCCTCAGGCCTTTCAACAAAAATCCGCAGAGCCATGGCCTACCACCGAGATGGGACCCGCGGTCACCCTCACATCTCCTACCGTCTCAAGAACGCCATCACCACCCTCAAGGACTCCCACGGACTCCACATTGCAGACTTCGCCCTGAGCCCTCACAAGCCACCTTGGGTTTCCATCCCAGTGGAAACCCGAACCACCAACCTAGTTGCTGCCAAGGCGGCTTACACCACCCCAGAACTCCACTCCCTGGCTCTCGAGGCCATAACTCAGGCGAAGGTGGAATTTCCTCTCGCAAAGACTGTCTACACCGATGGCTCCCTTAACCCAACATCAGGTAGAGCAGGAGCCGGAATCTTCATCCCTTTCTCCAACACAAAGAACACCACCAGGGTGTCAGACTTTGCTTCCACTCTCGATACTGAGCTCGCCGCCATTCACTTGGCCCTCGAAGACCTCCACAACTCAAGTGCCATCATCATTACCGACTCTCTGAATGCCATCAAAGAGATCGCCCGCCCAAATGCCCGACACTCCCTTACCGACGCAATCTAGATTAAAATCTTGACCAGACATCAGGCACACCTCAACACAGTCCTGCTATGGGTCCCCTTGCATATAGGACTATATGGTAATGACCAGGCCGACTGTGCCGCTCTAGCCAGTTCCAACCGAGCAGACGTAGAGGCAGCCATCCTTCCATCCATCACCAAACTGTCCGCCGCCGCTTCTCGAGCCACCACCAAACTCTGGGAACGAGCCACACAGAAGGAACAAGTACGGAACCCTTATTCAATAAGCTGGCTCTGGTACACCCTGGTCAGAACGAACATCCCCCATCCAGTCGGCCTTCCTGCTTCTACCCAAGTCGCCATGAACCGCTTCAGGACTGGCTACCGCCGTTGGATTGATGTCCCCAACCTCCAGCGCTGTCCCTGCGGAACTAAGATCTTTAATGTGGCCCACATACTCGCCTCATGTGGCGCCGTCGACAGATCTGCCATCAGCGACTTCATGGAGGATGCTGACCGCCAACTCAGCGACAATAGGGCCGCTCTGGCTATCCTCTCCAGGATTTCCAAGTCATCCTGGAATGCACTTGCTCGCTTCTACTGCCAGAACGCAGACATCATCAACACTGTCGGTCGCCCAGATCATGACATCGGGGACTAGCAGGCCCCACCTCATCGCCAGAGCTGACTTGGTGCCACTACTAACTAACCACTAATTTTCACTGGCAACAAACAGGTAACCCCACCCTCTGCCTAACTAATCCCATCCTCACTTCACTTCTTCCTCTGGCCTTGGCCGGACTTACGCTGCATACCGGTGAATCTGGAGGGACTGAAGTTTGGATCCTGGTCGAGTCAAACCAATGACTTATAAAATGGGTACCTGTTGCTGCTTGGCGCTTGGCGTTATGAAATCAGGACAGGGACTGGGCGCAGAGTGTCAGGATAATGTGACTGTGTGGGACATCTGGTCATGGCGCCGGTGGCCTGATTTCCCAGTGGGGCAGCACTATAAAGTCACCATGAGTGCGCGCTGTTACAAGTCGGTGCACATCCTGGTATGGCCTAGGGTCCCCCGGCCCTCTCAGAGGACTGTGGTTGGACTCTTAGGCTGCCTTTTTCCTTCCTCCCCCCCCCCCCCCCCCCTCGCCCCTACCCCTCAATTCCTCTGATCACTACCCACCGGAAGCCAACTCCCGACCACATGGGACTGCTTTCAGTGGTGCCCATTCAGTGCTGCAGATTTGCAGCCTTCAGCACACCAATGCGACTGAAAACTCCCCGAAACAACAACAACCTATGGGGGCTGCCATTTGCAATAAAAAAGAACAGCTCTGATCGGCTGACGCTGAGAGTTGTTCTCAGCCAATCAGAGCTGTTCTTTGTTATTGCAAATGGCTGCCCCCATGGAGGTGGCCATTTGCAATAGAAAAGAACAGCTGACACTGAGTTCTCACGAGAACGGGCTCAGACAAGTTCAACCGTGGCTAGTTGTCCCTCTCAGTTCAGCGCTGAATATGCTTATGTCCCACCGCTGTCACCATGTTGTGTTGACTTGTCTGGATGCCATGTTAGCAGTCAACCTATATTGGTTCTCACAGTCAACGCCAGGTGACAGCACCACACTGTAGTCTGCTAATACTACTATACCAAGTAGCCCCGAACTAGTCTTGTCATATATATTGGTAGTTATATTATGACCTTAGATGTCAGGACGTAAAACCCCAACAACCAACCAAATAACTTCCAGTGATGAATAGAAGCCAGTACAGAACTAACTAAGGGGAACTAAAACATAAATGCCTAATATAATAAATGAACATATATGAGAAAAGTGCAGTCTTCAATACAATTCGATACTGTCCCCCACCAGAGGCTAGCTACCAAGTTACAAAACTATGGCATCGAAGGAAATACTCTGAGATGGATCCAAAGTCTTTTGACTGGAAGGAAACAGCAAGTCGTAGTAAATCTTCCTTCAAAGAGGTTCTCAGTGGGATACCTCAAGGGAGCGTCCTGGGCCCTATTCTATTCGTCATTTTCATCAATGACCTGCCAGAGATCGTATCATGTGGGATAAAATTATTTGCAGATGACACAAAGATCTACAGAACTGAATTCCACAGAAAACTGTGCTGATCTGCAAAAAGGAATTCTACTGGCCAGCCACTAAATCTCGAAGAGAGTGAGGTAGAGAAAGATTTAGGAGAATTTGTAGACAATAGGCTAAGTTTCTCCCAGCACATACAACAAACCGTATCCAAAGCTAATAAGAGTGTGGGAATGATTCGCAGAACCTTCAAATACTTGGACGAAAAGATGCTGATCACTTTGTACAAGAGCCAAGTACGGCCAATACTAGAGTATGGAGTCATTATATGGCACCCGACATTGAAGAAGGATATTAAATCCATTGAAACTGTTCAGAGAAGGTTAACTAAGCTAGTGCCACATCTGAAGGACCTTAGTTATCCAGACAGACTCAGGAGACTCAAGTTGCCAAGCCTCACATACAGAAGATTTTGTCGGGACATGATCAACACGTGGAAGTTGCTGAATGCTGAGTATAATGTAGATGAGGCCTTGTTATTCAGATGCATACAGGGAAGCAGTACCAGAGGTCACGCCAAGAAGCTTTTCGAGCCAAGGTACAACAGCTCACTCAGAGGGGCCTTCTTTTCACAGCGAGTGATAAACATGTGGAATGAGCTACCGGAAGAAGGGGTGGAAGCAGCTACCATAAATCAATTCAAGAATGCGCTGGACGGCCTGGGCCAGAGAAACATTCCTGTACGATTTCGAGGCTGCATACCACTAGAACGGAGAGCTGTGAGCTTTGTATAGGCTACCACAAGCCTGCATCAAAGAAGAAGATAATAATGCCCAGTTCGACGGTTGTGGGGTTTTCAACTTTGTGACAAATAGATAAATATACTTGGTTGATCTTTAGAATTGCCTTATTTTAGTTTGAGGTAACTTTATTATAAATGGCTAACATTGAAGTGAAAATATGTACAATTAACTTTGATATGCATGTCAACGGCTTTCAGTAGTTAGTATTCCTTTCCTAGTTTTCATTTCAGTAGTTTGTATTCCTTTCCTAGTTTTCATTCCAGTAGTTAGTAAGCCCTACACCAACCAGTATCCAAGTTCGATACGTAAGATTGATTTAGATTTAGGTCAAGATTACAAATTGTTTTGACAGACAGTTTTTCTTGGTTGTATTCATGTTTTCATCATTTATAGGGTTCAGCGGTCATTGTATTCATGCCTTTGAAACAGGTTCTTGGTGATCAAACTGGGCTAGATCTAGATGTCTGGAGTTGCTAGTTATGCCTGTGTTTTTTGTGGGGGAGTTCTACCGCCAGAACGCAGACATTCATTAATTTTCATTGCATGCATTATATTCCATAGTCAACCATTATTTGTTTGTAAACGCTCCTAAGTTTACCCCCAACCCGAGTTTTAACGGAAATAAATTATCAAAAACAACAACCGCGGAAATAAATTATCAAAAACAACAACCAGAAAGAAGAATCAAATATGCTGTTTGTGCCTTGCTGTCACCGTTTCCCATTAGGTGGCGCCACCGATGCCGCGCGGATCATTGATGACGAATATTGGTTGTGTGACCATGTATGGTACTACAACCCTGTTCATCAAGCCCCAAGATGAGAGAATACTGCACGGCATCATGTGACTTTCCATGCTCCTAACTGAAGCAAACAAGGCTGGTTCAATTACAACAATAAAATAAAGTCATATCATTCAAAAGCATTAATGTGTTCTTATTCAATTCAATACTTTATTTCAGATTCAGCATTATGGTAGTTACATAAATTGGTCCATAGCAGGTACATAGGTTAATCTACACACACACACACATATATTATTTATCAAATGCACTTTTATGTTTTCCCTCAATAGTATACTCTCCAGAGCGTTTAAATCACAAATCAAGGCAGATTGACACCAAATCTACCATTCTGTCTACCATTCGCAATATCGCTATAAATCAGTTTGAAGTAATAAGAGTCCATGATTGAATGAACTGGTTGTACCACCTGACTACCTCGTTCGGACCACATTCGCTACGCTAGATAAGTTCTGTTTTGCATAATTTAATGTCTGAAGACAAAGCACGGGGATGTGAACAACTTAGAACGTAGGCACCTATTCATGGACATGGACAGCCACTCAGTCGTGACAGAAATGACCGGCAACCCAACCACCTGGCGTTTAACACAATAACTACCGATGCATCGGGTCACAGACCTTTTAAATCGTAAAACACATCAATGTATTCTACTTCCGGCGGCTTTTTGAATGAACGGAACTTGTTAGCGAATGTAGTAAGTATCTTAACTTAAGTGTACATATTGTTTTATGTCAGTCAATGTCACACACGAATATAAATAAAACTACACAAGTTGTGTGTGTCATAACATCAGCATTAATTGGGAATAAAGCCTTTCAATCTATCATTCTATGTGATTAAACGACAGGTGCATATCCAGGCTCCAGCCCAGGCGTAGCCTAAGTAATAAGTTAGGTAGGCACATCACATGAAAATTGTTGCACAGTACTGCAAATCGGTACACAGACAGAGCTCACAGAATAGATTATAGGGGATTTTAATTCGAGTAAATATGATTGGTCGTTCCAAAGTTATCTACGATTTAGTTTTCCTAGAAATCAAAATTTTGTCCTATTAGTATTGGTTATAGCTAATAAGTTGTGACCACTGACACTCAGAATATCCCAACTTTCACTATTATCTCTGCTTTTAAATCCTTTCACACAAATTTGCTCTTAGGTTAAATTAAATATTTAAGATCTTCCTCTTCAATTGACTATTAAGATCTTTTTAATCGACCCAATGAAATCTTTCAAATAAATTTTGCAAAAATAAATGCTCCACATAGACATAGCATGGCTGCAGCACAAATTACTGCCGCCGATGCACACACAAATTTAAAATCACTGTAGTCTGTAGTTTTGTCAATTATGTATGGACCTGCCCAATTCAATGCTCTTCAAAACAACACCAGATTCACAACAATATGACAAGAGCTAAACCCTCAAATATGCGTTTTCGTGCACGATAAAAAAAGTCGTGAATTTAGCGCAAGCAGCTAGTATTGAGCTACCACCACAGCCGATCCCGCCGATTTAAAAGTGCTCTAGGGTCTTTGGGAATTGACAGAAATACACAAAATAGTTGTCAAATGAAAGATAAATAAATAACTATTTAGTATTGTCATATTATTAAAATCATTTTGGAATGTTACTTATCTGTTCGATGACTTTTTCAACAGTGGTTGACTTCAACAGCTTGTAAAGCGATGAAAGGTATCCCAGAATGCACTAGAATTTTCCCCAGATGTAAACAAGGTTGTGCTTGGTCAACTGTGATGACATCATGTATTTCAAGCCATTTGCATAGTATTTGTGAATGGTTTTACACACCACCTCTGAATATAGGCATATAGAAACCAGGTCACAGAATTCAGCTGCTGCAGTGGAGACAGCCATACCACAGCGCCACAAGCGGGATTTGATGTACCTAGCGTAGGCATAGCCTACTTCAGTAGTTGCACACAATACAAGTAGGTACCCCAAACCCAGGCTGATTACTTGTTGAATATGCCAATTCTATCAAAAAATGCTCCACTTCAACACCTTGCCAAAACAAACCACAAAGGACTTTTACAAATGTATTACAGCAGAAACAACCTTTGTTCTCTTACCTTTAACCTGGTCTTGGATTAATTTTATTATTCAAATAAATAAGCCTGATATAGCTAAATATAAACTACCACCAACTCCCATTTTTCACTCTCAAACCATGTAATTTCCCAGGTGGAGATGTGTCATGGTATCCCTAGTAGAATTAGCTAGTGTACATCCAATTTGTGCAACAACGCCATTTGTTGATCAAAGTACCCAGGAAAAAGGTACTAATACCCCTAGATAGGTGAGATTCCGAGCTTTCCATTCATATAAAACTCTATATGTTTTAATTTTAGAGAAAATGCAAAAAAAAATGATTGAAATTTGAAGTTACAAAAATTTTCCATTTTAAGTGCTATTTTCTACTGAAAATATAATTTAAAAACCATTAAAAGTTGGTATTGAATTAAAGAGAATTTAATTTCCTGTCCAATCATAATTATCAGCGCTCATGCGAACCTATGGCGCTCATGCGCACGGCGATTTAATGACTAAAAATGTATTTTTTTTGTTTTTTTTAAAAACTTTTTTTTAAAAATTTGTTTTTGGATACATTATTAGTTTAAGCAGGAGAACTGGTCTTCCTCATTTCCACTGCTCATTTCCTTAGTTTTAATTTTGGAAGCTATAATTTTTTTCAAACTCAACATTTTTCATGATTTTGGTAAAATGTGCATTCTTTCTCCTCACTTATAAAATATTTAACTGTTTTGTAATGTATGTTGTTATGGATGTATTGACGTATCTGATAAAGATGAATAGCACCTGAAAATTTCATCCAATTCCATTGTACAGTTTTTGTTCTGTGATTTTTCAAACTTTTCCAAAAAGCCAGTTTTTCACCAAATTTTATCACCTGCCAAAACTGGCTCTCGGGTGTTTTCAGCCTATTTATTTTAATTGTTCCCCATGGTTTGGGGCCTTGAAAAAAAAATAGAGTTACTAGCACTACCCCATAGGCCCGGGATAATTAGAAAAGAATCAATTTGGGTGGCAATTTTTACCACCAGCGCACTCGGCAAAAGTGCTCTGGGGCCTAATTTCACAAATGGTGAATTCAAGGAAAATGCTATTTTTACCAAGTTTGAAGGTCTATATTTTTTAAACTAGCCACCCCATGCACCTGTAACTGTATATACACTGTGTACAGACCAGGGACTCTTAGCCTCTGCCTTGTGGAGCAAGCTGGGTGATCCCTTTAAATTTTGGAGACCATCAAAAATGCTATCTTTTAGACTTTGCAGCGTGACCGATTTCAAGTAGGGTTAGTAAAATTTAAAAAGGCTGTATTTGCCTTAATACTTGACCGATTTTGACAAATGAAGTATCATTGTATTTCGAATTGCATATACTAACAGATGGAATCTTTTATATCAAACTCCGAACTCATACAAAATTTCACTTGGGATACCTAATACAAGTTGTAGGGTAGGGTGTTTAACAGCAAATAATAGATTAATTGGTATTGCCACTCCCACATAGCCTACTCTGATTGAACATTTTCTGACAAATTCAATGGACCAAACCTCACCTTTCTATCTCTATTCATTCAAAAGTTATAGACCAAAACGTCGGCTAAGATTATCCATTTTCATGGAAATTGACAACAGGAAAACTCACTGATACTGGGTGATAAAAAGTGGTCATGTGGGTTATTTGTATGTATAAATCTGGTAATAAATGTTTTATCGCTCTTAAAATACCAAAGCTACCTTTAACAAAGAATATATTTTCTGAATCCTTGTCAACTCAACCTTTGAATGGAATGATCTAAATCCAAGATGGTGGACATAAATCCAAGATGGCCACCAAAAAGTCACCCAAAATTAGCTAAGTTTCCTTTTTTTTAAATACCTTGAATATTGAAATATACTTATTATACACCTATATTAAGTACTACAAACCATGGGTAATGTAAATCCTTATTACTAGGATTAATTAGGAGCTTACATTGATTAAATACAAATCCAATATGGCTGCCACAAGTTAAAATATATTTGGCCAAATTGACATCCCAGACATCACTTTGCAACACATGAAATCTGGTAATAAATGCTTTATAGCTCTTAAAATACCAGAGTTACCTGTAACAAAGTATATATTTTCAGAATCCTTGTTAATTCTACCTTTGAATGGAATGATCTAAATCCAAGATGGCACACATAAATCCAAGATGGCTGGCATAAATCCTAGATGGCCACCAAGAAGTTGCCCAAAAATAGCTAAACACTGCTCAGTTAAAGTAAAAGCCTGGAGCTACTATGTAACATTTTGTAATGCAATAAATACCAAAATACTCCTAAGAAGTTACTTTAATAGGATCACATACCCACTAAGGTGTCTAAATCCATTTTCATACTTTAAAATAGTGTTTGTTTCCAGTTTTTCACATAACCAGTAAGTTCATATGAAAGAGGGAAACCGCCCTTACGGCATTTGGAACATGGGGAATTTGAAGAGGTATTAGTTAGAAATACTGCCCTCGGAAAGTCCGTTTTTTGTTTTGTTTTTTTAAAGAATTTATTTATTATGCCCATCAAATTTTAATCTGTGATCCATTCTGAAAGAACTCTATGCCATTAAAAGGAGAGGAAATTACTCTTTAAACTGATATATGACAAGACGTGGAAATACTGCTCTTGGAAAGTCAGTTTTTTAAAAGTTTGTTTAAAAAGATTTATATTTATGAATTAATTTACCCTGACCATGAAACTTTAGGCTATGATCACTTTTCAAAGTCAAATCAAAGAACTATACCATTTAAAAGAGGAGAAATCGCTCGCTAAAATGATATATGACATCACCCAGAAAATCAGGGTTTTTTGTTTATTTTGTTTTGTTTTAATGAATTTATTTACCCTGCCTATACAATTATGTGATCAGTTCTCGAAGAACTTTATACCATTAAAAAGAGGAGAACTCGCTCTATGAAATGATTATAAGATGACCCAGGAATATTGCTCTCGGAAAGTCAGTTGGTTTAAAAAAAGAATTTATTTACCCTGCTTATGACACACGTGTATTTCTCTTTATGCCCTAATTATCTCCATTATATTTATATGTATAATGTTTTGCCTGTACATTGTTAACTGATGGCATAATTGATTATAAATACAATAATTTCAATAAAAGTAAAACTTTTACATTTTTTTGATATTTAGTTTTGAGTTAACACAACGGGAGAAAATGCAGGCCGTTGAACCTATGACGATGGGGTCTCCCAGCTCCTCGCCCTCTTCACACAACCAATCAGCCTACCTGCCGTCCTACCTGCTCGGTCACCCAGCCTCGCAGCTGCCCTCGTCGGTGAGAAACTACTGCCCAGTAACTATTGATTGATTGGTGGCTACCGTGGCGGGAGCAAATACCATATTCACGGCGGGAAACGGTGACTTGTGTATTATTTAAAGTGGCATAGTCCAATAAAAGCATAACATTGTCAAAATCGGAACACTTACTGGTGTGCTTAATGAGTATTTGTTGCGGCATAGGATGACCTACTAGGTCAATTTAATAGAACATGCTACTGCTGAAGCCTATGGGATCAGAGTTTTGACAAGCATGCCAAAAGTAATTTAGCATGTTTACATTTCAAATATCTCCTAAGTTGTCATTTTAAGTCAACTTTACTTTAAACTAAAGTGTGGTAGACTATAGCGATCAACCTAATATATATTTATCTATTTTTAAAGAACCATAGAAACTCAAAACCACCGTATTATGCAATTTTAACTAGTTTTAATTATTGGCGATCACCACACTGCAATTACTCCCCCCCCCCCCCCCCCTCAAATGCTGCAAAGTATATTCTTCCTTTTTTTTCAAACAAGAAAAATCAACCTATTACATGTAAATTCGATTGTGAATGCATTTCTGTTGTCGTTAATTCTTGTACTAAATGTTGAATTGACTAGCCTTTATAAGTTGATTAGTATCTGTGCGGATCAAAATTAGTGATAGTAGTATTTGTATCGTTTTCTGTCATTCGGCACTACACAAAAGTATATAAAAAAGAAAGTTTTTTTTGGAACGTTTTAAGTTGCTCTCTTTTTAAAAAACTGGGGTGATGCACATACTCAATGATATCTCATTATAAGGCCATCGTTCGGGGTCCATAAAATATCAAGAAAAAAGGAGGGGTCGCACTAAATCAGGGTTCACTTCACCGAGTTAAATTTGAATTAACAAATTTCACTTCCAATTACACATCGTATTATATCCAAATTTGCGTAAAATAGGGGTTTCTCTGTTTATAATAAACTAAATGTGAAACAAAAATTCTGTATGTATATGCTGTGTTACGTTATATAAGTCTTAATTAGGGGATTATCCTTTTTTTTATCACAAACGAATATCCTGCCAGTTATAAAAAGAGACCATTTGAATGTGGCCTGATTAGCTTAATGGAATGTTTGTTTGACCCAACTAGTCAAACCAGCGTATGTGGTCTGGGAGCAGCAATTCGCCAAGCAAGGGGCAGTGGCCGAGAGCAGGCAACCAGTCGGGTACATGGACGTCTCCGGCACCGGCAGCCTTCAGCCCCGCTAACAGGTGCGCAACCTGCAAGAACACCACAGTCTTGCTCTTGATACCGGGGTGATTCCTTCTCTGCTGGCTAACTGTAAATGTAACTAGTTCCGCAGCAAATAACGAAAAGCAGCAAATAATGAAATGACTCAACACATGGGGAATAAGATATGGAAGACAGGGTTGAACAAGTGCAGCTGACGAAATTGCCGAATGAGTTGAGTGTCCTTCTCCCGTTTTGGTAGATCTTGGGGTTCGAACCCCTGGTCGAGTTAAACCAATGACTTAAAAATGTATGCTTGTCACTTCCTAGCCAGGTGCTTTGCATTATTATGATATGGCAAGGACTGGTTGGCTCAGTGTCAGGATAATGTGACTGAGTGAAAAATCAGGTCATGGTGCTGGGAGCCTGGTCTCCCGGTGGAGCAGCACTATAAAGTCGCCATGAGTGCACACTGTCACAAGTCAGTACCCATCCTGATAAGACCGTTAAATTTTGCCAGGATGTAGAGCTCCACCAGTTGCATAGTCCGATAAAAGCATCACATTTTCTAAAAGCAAGACACTTATCTAGAATTGAACCTACATATCCAACTTAGGTATTGGTGCACTTATTAAGTATTTCGTGCTATATAGAACGGCTTACTAATTTAATTTAATAGAACCTGTTACTGCGGAAGCCTATGAGGTCAGATTTTTGACATGCATGCCAAAATTAAGTTAGCATTTGCACACTTCAAATATCTCCTAACTTAGTCATTTTATAGAAAATTTACTTTCAAACTAATGTGATCAACCTAATATATTTATCTTAGAAAATGAAAAAAATTCAAAACCATGGGACTATGCAACTTTTGTATTCCTTGTGCGTGGGTGGTGTGATTTCAGATGGCCGAAGTCAAAGGCTGAGCCTCATTTGAAATCACGGCCCCCCCCCCACTCCCAACCCCACATGGCTATTATTGATGTAACCTTATTTCTGTTGGGAAGTAGTTTCTTTCTTAAGTAGTTTCTTTCTTTAGTAGTTTTTTGTAGTGGTCAAGGTTACGGATTGCCCATTGTTTTGTGTTTTGCTTATTCCAGGCATGTGCTGCCATGGCGAGTACACTCCTCTCATAGATTTTGGTGTTACTCATTTATGTCGGTAGTATCGGGGCCACCATATGTCTGGTGTCCCTGCGCTGGGTTACTGTGTAGCCTGGTGTAGTGATGTGCTAGTATTTTAAGGCGCATTTCCCTTCTATTCATCAATGGTGTTGCGTTGCATTTTTTGTGCCGGTCCATCCTAGGGTATCTTTTGTGTACCTGGAGACATATTTTGAGGGCTTTGTCTTGCAGCACCTGCAGTTTGTTTAGGAATTTGGTATTTCCTCCCATGTAGACTACATCACCGTAGTCGAAGTGCGGGAGGATCATACCCATATATATTTTAATTGCAATGTTTTGTGGTTTGCTTTTTTTATAGTGTTTGTTATGCAGAGGTCATAACTTAGGTGTCTGTCTAGGTCCACTCCCAGGTATTTGTAGTTGTCTACCTGCTCTAGCTCGCTTATTATAACTGGTTAGTCTTGTATCAAATAGTACTGTTTTTGATTTACTGCTATTTATAGTTATTTTGTTTAGGTTGTACCACTCAGTCAGTTTTGTTAATGTTTGGTTCAGTTTTGTTTCTATTTCTTCAATTGATTTGCCTGCGGTGTATACCACAGTATCATCTGCATATAACTGGATGTTATCAATGTCCAGCCAGTTGTCTAGGTCATTTATTTATATGAGGAAAAGAAGTGGACCTCGGACTGACCCCTGAGGTTAATTTTCTCATTTGATATGGCCCCATTTACTGTGGTGCATTGTTTCCGATCAGTCTATTGTTACCCAATGTTTGTTTGTCCCTCCTCCCCCCCCCCCCCTTTGTGGAGTGGGGTTACTTTGGCTATCTTCCAGCAGTCTATATATGTGCCTTCTCTGAATGACTTATTGAAAACGTTACATAAGACATCTGGGATGCATCCTTCAGTACTATACTCAATGTTTTTGATGCCTGACGGTTTGTTGTAGTCAATTATTTTTAATGACATCTTTTATTTCTTCTATTGTGGTTTGGCAGTCCCCAATGGCTACGTTTACTGTTGGTGCTTTCATGGCCCAGTCAGAGTTAAATTTTTTGGATAGCTTATTTGCTATTGTGGAGAAATGTTGTTTATTTTGTTTGCTGCATCACTGTTGTTGATTTCAATTCCCTCATTGTTGTATAGGGTAATCAAGTCTTCTTTTTGGGGGGGGGGGGATTAGTATCGTTACATTTTTCCAAAATTTATGTGAGTTTTTTCCCCATTGTTGATCCTGTTTAACAATCTACTTTCTCTTGGCTTTCCCCACTGATTTCTGGCTTCGATTTTGTGCTTTATGGTAGTCTTCTATGTGTTGTAGACGCCCACTTGTTTTTAGCTATTTTACCTGTTTTGTATTTGTCCATAATTGTGCTGATTAATTCTGGGGTTACCCATGGCTCTTGATTATTTTGGATTTTGAGGTTTTTTATTGGGCAGGTAGTGTCGAGATGATTTCTCACTTCTCCAATGATAAGTGTCCCATTGGCCATTTACATCTATGTCGGTTGGGATTGGTAGTTTAAAAGTTGTTTACAGGTGGGATGCTAGCGCTTCCTTGTGATGATGTTTTTGTATGATCTCCCCATATGGGCATGGTTTTGTTTTTGGTTTTGGTTTTCTTTCTAGTAATATATATCATCAGTTCATGGTCACTGATGCCCCAGTTCCTAGTTCCTAAGGTGTGTGTATGGTTTGAGTCTGTTATTATTAGGTCTATTATTGAGCTGTTTTCTGCAAGTCTAGTTCACTAATTTTTTGCTTTAGTCCCTTTCCTTTGATTAGGTTCTCCAGTGAGTGTTTGTTTTTACTGTTTGTTTTGTAGTTTATATTGAAGTCCTCCAGTAGGAATATCTCAGCTTTTGCAAGCTTTGATACACTATCAAGGGACGCTTCTAGAAATTCGAAATTCTTCGATGTTACCATTCCTCGGTCTATATAGACTCCCTACAGCTATGTTTGCTTGTTTATTATTGTCCACATTAACTCAATATTTGTATCTGACCTATTTGCTTCTTGTAGTGTTTTATGTTCTAAGTTTAGATTTTTTTTGTGTATATTGCAACCCCTCCACCCTTTCTCACAAGCCTGTACCCACTAATTTCTAGCAGTTGGTCACTATGCAGCTCATGAAACCATATTTCTGACAGTGTCAACACATCAAAGTTACATATATCTAAGTGTAGCTTAATGCTGTCAAGTTTACTGTAGGCACATTGGCAGTTTAGCTGGGCAAAATGTAAGCCTGTGCCTAGTCTACAGTCAATCTTTTCCACCACCACCATATTTGTGCGGTGATATAGGTATACTTTGAAATACATAGATAACATTGGGTACTTATTGCCTGATAGACAAGCGTGTCCAGTATCAAGCTAATTGAGGCCAAACTCATTGTACAATCAGTTCAGAACCTGTTCGCAACCCCCTAGTTCGCATCTTATATATAAATTACAGTGAAGGGCGTGTGGGTTCGAATCCTGCACCGTGCCAGTTATTTACTTTACACATGAGTCCTGGTAGTGGTAGATCTAGACTTTGTAAAGGCATGCAGTGACTGGCCTAGCAGGCTTTATGTGTTTTCGCTGAGATGCGGTGTTGCCTGAGTTGATCTTGTTCTTACAGAGATATGATGTCGGGACGGGGTAAGGACAAGACTGGCGCACCGCCTGTACAAGGGCTGCTGGAGCACATCACGAGTCCGCTCACCACAACAGACTGCAATGTATGTAGTTCGCTGCTGCTCTTTGTTCATCGCCTTTCATCAGCTTCAAGCTCACCCACTCCCCAAACCCAGACCTAACTTTGCTTTCCACTCAGTCAGGACGGTGTGGCCGAATCGGTAGAGCGCAAACTTTCCGTGTGAACGGTCAGGAGTTCAATTCCCGGTCTAGTCAAACCAATGACTTACAAAATTGATACTTCTCATTTCCTTGCCTGGCACTCGGTATTACTAGGATAGGGCAAGGACTGGTTAGGTCAGCATCAGGATAATGTGACTGAGTGGGAAATCGGGTTGTGGTGCTGGCAGCCTTGTCTCCCAGTGAAACCCAATAGGCCGTGACTGCCATAGCAATGTAAATATTCATAAACACATGGGACTAATTTGTTGATGGATATTGCGGTTCATTGGTCCTTCAAAAAGGACTGAAGTTGAGACTCAGCACACCAGGGCCACTTTCAGGGTACGCCTGCGAGTCTGCTCCGAGACGTCTTTTGGCTTATTTCCGTTCAGGGTACGCCTTTATCTCGGAGGCGTCCCACTTTTCAGACTGGAGACAAAAAGCGCCTAAAAAATGGCCACCGTATTTAGTGGTTTTGGCCAATCAGAGCTCTTCTTTTCCATTGCAAATGTCTGCCCCCTATGTGGGCAGCCATTTTCGAGATGACCAACAGTAAAGTCGTTCAGACTAGCATGAAGTCAGGAATTTCTCTGAGGCATACCTTGAACGCGGCCCAGGTCACAGCTACAGCTTTCATGGCGGAGGTTGGGTGGGAGGGGGTGAATACACATTCACCATGGTATTGGAAGGGAAACAAATGTATGGCCAAGAATCCTACAAAGTTTGATCATCAGGAGGCATGGGGTTGTGGGTGCAAAATGAGTTTAAAAGTATAGGTTCTATCGTGAAGGATAGGGCTTCGGGCGGGGGGGGGGGGGGGGGTAGAAAGGGGCACCAACCCCAGCTTCTTCCCTACATAGTGAGTACATGTGAGCTGGCGTGCTGGGTCTCGGCTTCAGTCCTTACTGAAGGATCAGCGGATTTCGGAATACCTGAATTCTAGAGTAGGTTTCACTATATATTGGGAGGAGGGTGACGAGTAGGGTTTGAAATCTCGAGGCAGACCACTGCCATGCACTCTTTAACATTAATGCGCCTGGTGCTTGTGTTTTGTCAGTTGGACTTCCTGAACCAATCATCTCGTGCCAACCAATCGGTACACACACCACACAGCTTGGGCACCCCTCTCAACCAGTCTACCCTTGCTGGTAAGTCTACATTAAATTCATGGTTATTTCTTTAATTTGCGATTTGTGTTGTTTCTCTAATATTCTGTGTATTACTATACTTGTACCACATATTTTCTCCAGCTATTACTTAAATTGTTGCATAATCCGATGGTTTTAATTTTCCTACATTTAAAAAAAAAGCTAACTATAGTAGGTTGATTATTATAATATACCTTACTTTAGTTTGAAGTAGACTGGACGCGGTGGCCTTATCAGTAGAGCGCAGGCTTCCCGGATGGTCGGGAGTTGAAATCCCAGTCGAGTCAAACCGATGACTTAGAAAATTGATACTTGTCGCTACTTATCCTAGCGCTAAGATAGGGCAAGGAGTGGTTAGCTAAGTATCAGGATAATGTGATTGAGTGGGAAATCAGGTCATTTGTGGCAGCAGCCTGGTCTCCCAGTGGGGCAGCACCATAAAATCACCATGAGTATACACTCTCACAGGTCGGTACCCGTTCTGATATGACCTTAGATGTTGCCAGGACATAAAACTGAAACAAACAATCAGTTTGAGGTAACTTTGACTTTAAATAACTATCCTCGGAGATATCCTCAGTGTAAACATGCCAAATTAATTTTGGCATGCTTTTTTATCAAACTCTTGACTCCATAGGCTTCAAAAGTAAGAGGTTCTATTAAATTGATTGAATATGGCCTTCTATGTGGTACTAAATGCACCAGTATCTAAGTTGGATATGTAGATTCTGTTTTTGAAATTGGATGCTTTTATCGGACTATGTGACTTTAAATATTACAATAAGCAGGAATAGAGCATTCAGCAAGTCTGTACTGAATGTGGGTTTGACTTTCACTTCAAGTTGCATAGTCCGGTGCTTTTGAGTTTCTGCATTTTCTGAGATAGATACATTAAATTAATCGTTATGATCTACTATACTTTAGCCTGAAGTAACTTGTTTTAAATGGCTAACTTAGATATATATGAGGTGATACTATGCCAAATTAATCTTTGGAAACACATCAAAACTCTGGACACTGGTGTAATGTCCACGGCTGGAATCTGTGTTTGTGTAGGCAGGCTATAATGAAATCAATACAGGCAAGAAGAGAAAGGAAGAGTATAAAGAATGAAAGTAGAGAGAGAGAGACAATGCCCTCAGGTTTATTATTTATAGTGGTACATGGATCTGGTATGGCATACCACCTGACCGTGTTCTCCAATGAGAATCAAGCATTTACAGTTCCACCAATGAACATCAAGCATTTACAGTTCCACCAATGCACATCAAGCATTCCTGTGTCACCATGGCTACAGTGATCTGCCCACCACCACCATGCGGTGTGGCTGCTTGGCCACCACCTGCCTGAGCTGAGTGTGTGGTGATCCGTGACTAACATGGGGGGAGGGGGTAGTGGGTACAGGTCCAAGTGCCCCTTACACACTATCTCTAGTGCCTCTTTCACACTATCTGACTAATACACAATGACTATTGGCCATGAGTAAAGTATCGCCAGCAACTACATAAATACATTCATCCACCTGGCACTATATACCATTTACCATTATAGACTATTTGCATTCCCCCACCAATGCGGTTTATCGGAATATTTTACACTGGGCTTCAGTAGTAACACCTTCTATTAAAGTGACTTATTATGCCTTTTTATGCAACAACAAATGCATATAAATGTCCCAGTATCTAAATTAAATATGTAGAATCAAATTTAGATTGTTGTTTTGGTTTTGAAAATTTTATGTTTTCATCGGACCGTGCCACTTTAATTGTGGGCATCATATCGGTATATCATTGTTTTCATGTTTTTAGTTTCATTCCAGTAACTATGGCTTAGATTTATGTAATTATACTTCTCATACTTCTTCATATTGAGAACGGTGTGAGTATATATCTGCTGTTTCTCCATGTTGCAGCCATTGTTATATCATTATGTGTCCTGTTTCTGCATAATGATACCGGTTTGGTTATAATTCATGTATTTCTCCTTGTTAAGACTGGTGTGGTTACAGTTTGTATTCCCCCTCCCTATATTTTGTTAATGTTGAGGCCAATATGGTTACATTTCTTATATCACTCGCTGTTGAGGCCAGTGTTAGTACATCTGTTGTTTCTGTGTTTCTTGTTTCTCTGTCTTGACACTGGTGTGAGTACATATGCTCTGTTCCTCCATATTGACACCGGTGTCAGTGATTATGCCCTGTGCCTCCGTATTGACACCGGTGTGAGTACATATGCTCTGTTCCTCCGTATTGACACCTGTGTGAGTACATATGCCCTGTGCCTCCGTATTGACACCAGTATGAGTACATATGCTCTGTTCCTCTGTATTGACACCTGTGTGAGTACATATGCTCTGTGCCTCCGTATTGACACCAGTGTGAGTATATATGCTCTGTTCCTCTGTATTGACACCTGTGTGAGTACATATGCCCTGTGCCTCCGTATTGACACCAGTATGAGTACATATGCTCTGTTCCTCTGTATTGGCACCAGTATGAGTACATATGCCCTGTGCCTCCGTATTGACACCAGTGTGAGTACATATGCTCTGTTCCTCTGTATTGACACATGTGTGAGTACATATGCCCTGTGCCTCCGTATTGACACCAGTGTGAGTACATATGCTCTGTTCCTCTGTATTGACACATGTGTGAGTACATATGCCCTGTGCCTCCGTATTGACACCAGTGTGAGTACACATGCCTTGTTTCTCCATGTGAACAGACCACAGTTTGATGTTTGGTTCCACCCGAAAATCACCTCCGTCACCGGCCCAGATCGACCCCTTCTACACACAAGGGTGAGTCCTGCAGCTGCTCTGTAAATGCCGAACCATTCTAATCGTGACACTTGCATCTACTGTGAATCTAGCCTAGTTATTGCACTGTTAAAGATTATGTGTGTATGACATTTTTTCTTTCTTTTTTTAAATACTTGCTTTACATTAAGTTTGATATCAAGATTTGTAATTTGTTTAAGAGATATTATTGATTAGTCTAAGCAATTGCCTTTAAGTTGAATTGTCTGAACTACTAGAACAAAAAGGAGATGATTGTAATATAAGGGTACTAGACATATTCCTAACCCATTTTTATCCTGGATGCGATTGTAGTCATGGTTACCATTTTTATCTGGGATGCGGTTGTCGTCATACTTACCCTTTTTATCGGGGATATGATTCTGATCTTAGTTCAACTGTGGGCTGCGTTCTCTGAACCTGGGTATCACATATTTGGGTTCCACATTACATTGGTGATGAATAATAATTCTTTTAGCAGCAAGTCAAATAGTTATTGTTGCCTCTGGGTGCTAAGTATGTTAGCAATACTACATGTATTTAGTCTATCCCCAAAAAATTATCAACGGTATGCTTGTATGGTTTGGTCTAAAGTGAAAATGTGCATATCGACACCATCCATTTACCAAACTAACGCCCTATCATTTTCTGAAGCCAAAAGAGGAATTGTTGATCCTCTGCAATATTTGCATTATCAACACGCTTATATTTTTGTCCTTTTCAGAGAGTCGATTGGGCCATCAGACGAGTTGGACGAAACTTGGATCACAATATTTGGGTACGGCCTCCTACTACCTAGTGCAGCGGTGATCGATAATATTAACAAACCCGTATCGTTATTTGTACAGGGATGAACTATATCTTTCATTCAAAAGGAGGACGATCTGAATTTTCCAGCATTCTAACATTAATCACACCCGGAATGGATGGTTTGGTGGGGGTGGTGGACAAAAGCAAATTGCCCAGATACCAGTTTCTCATAGGCTTAACACTGGCAGGGAAGTGTCGAAAAAATGCTCCAAACAGTCCCTGCCCCATCACTCAGTAAAGACTGGATGACATTCTGTTGTCAGTGTTAAACCATTGTGAGTGGTAAGTTATCTCACCATCCATTTCTGGGAATCTTTGTCCACTTTACTGCCTGTATACATTTAGCCGTTATTAGTGGTTGTAAATGTGTATGTAATTGTAAAGCGACCTGGCATCAGCTTTGGTTGCAAGTTGGGAACGAAGGAACCCAGGGTGGATGGATAATGACAAACTATGTTTAATTACACTGCAATGCACATCAAGCAGTCTGATTGATTATCTTACATTTTATTTTTGTGTTGCCTGTTGTTGAGATTGTGTCCTTGCGTATGGGGTTGTGTTGTCTGTTAATGAGGTTGTGTTGCCTTATGTAATGTGTTAGCTGCATGTGGGGTTGTGTTCTAGTGTGTGGAGAGGTGTTGCCTTGTATGGGGTTGTGTTGCTTGTTGATGAAGTTGTGTTCCTGTGTGGAGTTGTATTGCCTGTTGAAGGGGTTATTGCATGTGAAGTTGTGTTGCCTGTGTGGGGTTGTATTGCCTCTTGATGAGGTCTGCATGTGCAGTTGTGTACTTATGTGAGATATTGTCTGTGTCGGCTTGTGTTGCCTATGTGTGTTTGTGTTGCCTGTGTGTGGGTGTGTTGCCCGTTGATGATAATGTTTGTTGTGCAGGTTTCCAGCTGTTGCTGTCTCCGTCATCCTGTGCTACCTGTTGATAATAATATTTGTTATGCCGGTTTCCAGCTGTTGCTACCTCTGCCATCCTGTGTTACCCGTTGATGTTATTGTTTGTTGTGCAGGTTTCCAGCTGCTGCCGCCTCCTTCATCCTACAACAGTTCTCCCAGTACGGCAACATCTTAAAGCATGTAGTGAGTAATAGTGAGATCTCTTACAATTTCCTTACGCATGTAAGCATTAAGGTACCCTCAGCGTAAAAATTAAGCCACTTGCAAAATATGCTACCAGATTTTTTGATTATTTTTGGTACATTAGTTGTTTAAGCAGGGGAAATTTCAATCACAGACAACTGGTCTTCCTCATTCCACTGCTCCTTGCCCGATCCTAGTAATGCCGAGCGTCTGGCTAGGAAGCGACAAGTATCAATTTTTAAGTCATTGGTTTGACTCGACTGGGATTCGAACCCACGATCTACCCACATGGGAGACGGACGCTCTAACTCATTCGGCCGACCTGTCTGGTTATATTACTTACGCAATATCTAATTTCGTAGATATTGCGATTTTGGGTAATCTCTGATTTGTGGGGAGTGTAGGAAAAAAAATCTGATAAGGAAGTAATCTAAGTTTATGCATTTTCTCTATCTACTACCTAATATCAACACAAAATTATGTCCCAGGCTCTCATGATTTCACATCCCCCACCCTTCCACCCCCACCCCCTCATTTCATCATCCTCATCTCATCTACGTCCCTCTCTCCGTTCCATATAAAATTGTCCTTTTTCAAATTTCATCCCATAGTTGTTTTTTTACCCTATTCTACACTAGTTAGCCTGCTAAATAAAAATGCCATGAACATAGAACTGTGACGAATAGTGTGTTCAACCAAAGACCCTATAATACTAAGACGGCTCACTCAGCCTGTACTGTGTAATCAAAATGATCAAACCCACCACTTGGTGTGCTGGCTGTTCTCTTGGTTAAACAGGTGCTATATTGTATGTTTTATCTCGGTATACCGCCTCTGGCTAGCCACAGGCTAGGGAGAAGGAAGCACATCCGGGTCCAGCAATTAGCATAAGTGACTCACAATGGGAGGACGTTTGTGAGTTGCTCCAACAGGATTTATCTACTAAGACTACTTATTCCCAAAGTAAGTAATGGAATCTTAGGTTAATTTGTGTATGATGCTTTATAGCATCACATTATGAAAGTTCAGAACTTTCTCAGGTCCCTTTTGGACTTTGTACGTGTTTTTTACTTGAGGATAGAACACTGGGTGCCGCTGGCACAAACGAAACCGATAGTCCTTTGTTCTATCGACACCTGTTTTTGAGACAGGGAGAAATGGTAACCCGAGTTGCTCATTTCCTAAGAAAATTCTCCCGGATCCTGAATAGAGGATGCTGTTGGGGATGCTTCTGGGTGTTTTTTATAGACACCCCAGACCGGTTTTAAGGCGAACCTCCGAGTTTCGTAATATTTTCTCCAACTTGCTGGCGTCGAAGCCGCGGGTGGGAGAAGTGTACGGAACAGAGAGAGTGGGCGATCTGAGGATCGATACCCCCCGTTTGGTTGGTTTCGTTACCCTAAACCTACGGCAAAATTTAGCTTCACGCCTGTACTGAAACGTTGTAATACACGCTATTCTGTACCTGTTACCTCAACCCAGTTTACTGGTTACACTTTGTGTAGTTGAGATGATTCCGGTTAAGTAACACTTTTGTCGTTACAGGAACCGATGGCCACTCGGCGGAATAAGCCGCCTGCAGCAGCCGAGGGCATTGCCCCTACGGATTACGATTCGTCACCAGTGGCTACGGCTCCGCCGTCCCCACAGCCCGGGGCACAGACGTCCGACCGGGACAGTGACCAGCCACCTCAACCAAGTGATTGGGAGGCTAAGATGGCAGCTATGATGGAGGAAAAGATGCGCCAATTCCAGGCTCTTTCCTTTGCGGGCCCTCCCCAAATCCCTGATGAGGATTGGGAAGACTTTTCCGACGACGAGGAAGACACGGTTTCGGCCCCCAAGGTTCCGAAACCGAAAGCGCGCGGCAAGAAACGCCGCACAGTAAGCAGCTCAGGTGATGAGTTCACCAAGGCCGCTAACGCTAAACGCCCTAAGAAGTCGAAGAAAAAGAAAAAGAAAGACTCGTCCTCGGACTCGTCAGACGACTCCTCTTCCACGGAATCAGATTCCGATACGGAACGCGCTGGGGTGTATGCCAAAATAGGCGCTAAGGTTGGGAAGAAGATTGTCAAGAAAAAGGCAAAAAAGGTTCGTACCACAACCATGATGAGAAAAACGGTCAATGGCCATTTTACAACCTTCAAACCAGCTGAGGTCATTAATAAATTGACTGAACAGATCTCCGGCGTCAAAGGTATTCCCGCTACGGTATGTAAGGAGATGGATGCTGGCATCCATCTGTCAGACGAACGTCGCCGCTATGAAACTGCCCTATCTTTGATCCATAAGGCAGTTTTGGGGTCCCTGACTTCCATTATCCCGGTTGCAAACCGCATGCAAACCGAGAATAAGTTCTCGTCCTTGGCTCGGGTAATGGACAGGGGCATTGCCTTGCTCGCTGCGGCGAGTAACTACATGACACATCGCCGCTTCGAAAATGTGTTCAAATCCGTCACTACCGACGCGGGCAAAGAGGTCGCCCGGTCAAAGAAGATGACTGATCATGACGGCAAGGAATACACAGTGTATTCCGGACCTACCCCCATCAAAGGCAAACCTCTGGACAAGTCCAAGATGTTTGGGGGTCAGCTTGCCTATCTGTACAAGCAAGTAGAGGTGGACACTAAGAGTGCCAAGAACACGGAACTCAAGGGCTGTAAATCCCAAAACCCACTCGGGTTCAGACGAAGCCGGACGGATTTTCGCTTCCGCCGGGGAGGAAGGCCGTTCAGGGGCGGACCATCCTTCGCATTCAGCCAGAGGGGAAGAGGTCGAGGCGACAGACAACCCTCAAACTGGAACGACAACCGCGGTTACAAAAGGGAGTTTGTTCCCAAGCCGCAGTTCCCCAAACCAGGGAACAAGTAGAGAACGCCACACAAACTTTTCAGCCTCCTGGCCCTGAAATGGTCACAGAGGAAACACAAACTGACGTAAGCTTTTTTCAAGCGGGCAACATTGTTAATTATTTAGAGCAATGGCAACAATTAACCACAAACCCAGAGGTTATTAGTATTGTTAAAGGCATTGCAATTCCTTTCACACAATTACCTGTCCAGAAAAGAGCACCTTTTCCATATAAATTCAATTCGCAAGAAAGATTTAAATTAAATGAACAGGTTAGGCTTTTTGAAGCCAAAGGCATCGTCAAAAGAGTACAACATACTAAAGGTGAATTCTTTTCAAATATTTTCTCCACTCCTAAACCAGATGGGTCCATTAGAATGATCTTAGATTTAACTAAATTAAATGAAATCATTGAATACCAACATGTCAAAATGTTTTCCTTAGAAACAGCTCGCGATTTGATCACCCCAGAGTGTTGGCTAGCGAGTGTCGATTTAAGAGATGCTTACTATACTGTCCCTGTTCAGGAGGTGTATCGCAAATATTTAAGGTTTGTCTGGAATGGCCAGCTTTTTTAATTTACCTGCGTACCTAATGGTTTGGCATGTGCACCACGCCTTTTTACTAAGTTGTTGAAACCGGTTTTTTTCACAAATGGCTAAACTTGGTCATTGTATGTTTCCATACATTGATGATTCTTTCATTATGGGACAATCTTTCACACAATGCGAGCTCGCCGTTCAAGATTTATGTCAACTTTTCTCAAACTTGGGTTTCTTCATACATGATAATAAATCCGTGTTTTCTCCTACTAAGGAGCTTAAGTGTCTAGGTTTCATTTTAAACACGACGGCTATGACCGTGTCACTTACACAACAAAAGAAAGATAAGTTGCGGGACACAGCGATACAGCTGTTAGTCATTTCTAGGCCAAAGATAAGAGAGGTCGCAGTCTTAATCGGTATAATGATTTCGTACAGCCCTGCTATTTTATATGGGGCACACACGTTAAGTCCCTGGAAATTGATAAAAATCTAGCTTTGGCCCGAGCAAAGGGTAACTTTGAAAAGAGAATGTTTATCTCTGAGAATGGACTAGCCAACATTTATTGGTGGCTAAGTCACTTTGATAACTCCCCCAATCCCATTAGAATGGGTGAGCCCAATACTACAGTTACAACTGACGCGTCACTCCAAGGTTGGGGGGCACATCGCAATGATGTAGCAACGGGAGGAAGATGGCTAGAATCAGAATTTTCCGATCATATTAATGTTTTAGAATTAAGAGCCATTTACTTAGGTTGAACCAGCCTTGTTAAAGTACCCAAAAATAATGTACGTATCCTTACGGATAACACCACGGCGATGGCTTATGTCAGAAATATGGGAGGTACAAAATCAATAAAGTGTAACGAATTGGCACTACTCATTTGGAATTGGGCGCAAAGCTTTGAGGTCTGGTTAACAATAACACACATACCCGGTACGCAGAATTGTCTTGCAGATAAGATGAGTCGCCATTTCCATGACCACTTAGAGTGGTCACTAAACCCATCAATTTTCAAAGAGATCTGTAACATATGGGGCTGGCCGGATATAGATTTATTTGCTTCACGTAATAACTTTAAACTGGACAAATATGTTTCGTGGCACCCCGAACCGAATGCTTGGCACATAGATGCCTTCTCGCTAAATTGGCAAAATCATTTCTTTTACATTTTCCCCCCTTTTACCATTATTAGCAAAGTCGCCAGAAAGATACAAATGGAGAAAACACACGCCATCCTCATCGTCCCCGAATGGGACACTCAACCGTGGCTAGCGAGATTAGTCGCGACGGCTGTAATATATGTAGTTGTACGAACGCCCCCATGATATTTATGTATGACGTCACGACGAGTGGTTCCTAATAAAGTGAGTTACGTTACAGAACTCACGGTGTCGACACGTCTTTACATGGTGTCAGATAGTACGGGTTAGTCTAGCGATATGGCTCTACATGGATTAAAACCCCAGGACCATTATGTCTAGATGAACACATGGCTATCAGTTGGAGGTCATGGCTTCAATCGTACGAGATTTATGCGACAGCTGCAGGAGTGGCAACAAAAACAGAGAAGATACAGTGTTGCGTATTTTTACATGTTGCCGGAGTGGAGGCTCAAAAGATACACCGAACATTTGAAATTGAACAGGCTGACAAAGACAAGTTGCAACCTTTGATCGCCGCATTTGCACACTACTGTGAGGATAAGACGAACATAACTGTCGTCAGATATGAATTTAACACGTTTAATCAAACAAGTCAAAATATGGACACGTACATAAGAGAGTTGAAACACCGCGTACAGTTTTGTTGCTATGACACGTTAGAAGCATCTTTATTATGTGATCGCATCGTGTGTGGAGTCAAGGACACTGAGCTACGTAACAAATTGTTACAGTCTCCTAAATTGACATTGGAGGCCTGCATTCAATTGTGTAGATTGAGCGAGAACAAAGCGGCACAAGTGACTACAAATGGTGAAAATCAAGTTGATGCGTTGGATTCTCGCTACGTCAGGAAAGGGGGACCAGTGGGACGAACGTCTCCATGGGTACGGCCATCAACAAATAGGTATCAACAACGTTCCCAAGGATCCAATGCCCGTTGTGATCGTTGCGGTTATGATCATCATCCGAGAGGTAACTGCCCAGCCAAAGGAAAGGAGTGCTCCGGGTGCCACAGGATAGGTCACTTCATCAAGGTTTGCCGTCAACAAAAGAAACAACAGCAAGGTGTACCGGTGTATGAGATAGAAGTTAATCAAGATCAAGAGTCCGAGCATCCCGAACAACATGTACAGCATCAAGTAGATAGCGACGAATATGATTTGTTTGTGGGTACGATCTACCATGATGACATGGCTGGCAGTGAGTTATGGTATGCGACATTCATCATCGACAACCAGGATGTGTCGTTTAAGTTAGACACTGGGTCGGAGGCTAATATTTTGCCTCTGAGCATCTACAGGAAGATCGATAGTCTTGATCTGAGCCCTTCAAGATGTCAATTGATCACGTACGGTGGGCACAGGATAAAGCCTACTGGTGAAACATCAATGACGATCAACAATGTTGAGTTGACGTTTCAAGTGACTGATGCCGGGAGTGCTATCCTTGGCAAACATGCGTGTGTCAAGTTAGGACTGTTGGCGCGTTTGGACACGCTGCATACAATGCCTATCAGTGATGACGCCAACAAAATGGTAATACATTATTCTGATGTTTTTAAAGGTTTAGGTTTGATTAAGGCAAATGCAAAAATATATATTGATAATAATGTAACACCAGTTGTAGACCCGCCGCGCAGGGTACCCTTAGCAATTGCTGACGATGTACAGACAGAATTAAAACGTATGGTAGAATTGGGTATAATAGTAAAGCAGGAAGAAACCGACGCCATGGGTCAGTTCTATTACAATTGTACGTAAACCAGGTAAGCTCAGGATTTGCCTTGACCCAACCAAGTTGAATCAAGCTATTTTAAGGGGTCCGTATCCTGTACGAACAGTTGAAGAGGTTGTTGCACACATACATGGTGCTAACTATTTTTCAGTTCTCGATGCAAATAGCGGGTATTGGCAGATCCAATTGGATGAAGTTAGCTCCTTGTTATGTACTTTCAACACGCCTTGGGGTAGATTTAGGTATACACGTCTGCCATTTGGGATCAAAACTGCTGGAGATATATTCATACAAGAAATGAATAATATCTTGGCTGATTTACCTGGTGTTCACGTTATTTCGGACGATATTTTGATACATGGTATCACCGTGGCAGAACATAATGTACGTTTAGAGGCGGTATTAAAACGCGCTCGAGAAGTTCACCTCAAATTGAACCCTAAAAAATCTAAGATTTGTAAAACTAGTGTCAATTACGTCGGTCATTTGATCACGTCGAACGGACTTAAACCGAACGCAGACAGAATCCAGGCAATTATTGACATGCCAGTACCTACGGATAAATCAGCAGTACAGTGTTTTTTTAGGCATGATCGGTTATGTCAGTAAATTCATTCCAAACATGGCACAAATTACTAAACCGTTACGGACTGTTATTCAAAAAGATGTTGCATGGCACTGGGATTCTGACCAGAATATAGCGTTTGTGAAATTGAAAGACATGTTAAGTAAAGCACCTATCTTGCAGTATTTTAATAAACACGAAAAAATTGTAATCCAGGTAGATGCTTCAAAATACGGATTAGGTGCCACCCTTTTTCAATGTGATAGACCTGTGGCGATGGCATCCAAGGCACTGGATAAGACCCAGATCAGTTACGCTGTTATAGAAAAGGAGTTATTGGCTATCTGTTTCGGCTGCCGTAAATTCCATGATTATATTTATGGTAATGAGGTAATTATACATACAGATCACAAGCCGCTAGTATCTATTATGCTTAAACCCATTCATCAGTTATCGGCTAGAATGCAAAGAATGAGAATGAGGTTGCAAAATTATAACATACAGGTACAATACTTAAAAGGGTCAAACTTATATTTTGCAGATACACTATCACGAGCACACACATCAGACATAAATCCAAACGACCTCTACGATCAAGACATCTCAGTGGCTTCGATAAGTATCGGTACGGACATGGTCCAACAGATAAAAACAGATACAGAGTTGGATAAAACACTACAACAAGTGAAATGCTTAACATTACAGGGTTGGCCCAAACAGAACAGCATGCTTGACCCTGTTTTAAAACCGTATTTTACATTTCGACATGAAATCACATGGTATGAAGGAGTTTTGTTGAAGGGAGATCAAATAATAATACCCAAGTCGCTACACCAAGATATTTTGGAGAAACTGCATGAGTCGCATTTGGGAATTGTAAAATGTAAGCAGTTAGCTAGGGATACTGTATTTTGGCCGGGCTTAAGCAGCCAATTGGAAGACAAAATCTCCAGGTGCCAAATTTGTCAGGAGTTTAGGAATGTCCAGGCAAAGGAAACCCTTGGTGAGTCATTCTATAATTGATATTCCGTTTCATAAAGTGGGCGTTGATTTATTCCATGTAAATGGTATAAATTATATTTTAATTGTGGATTATTATTCGAAGTTCCCTGAAGTGGTGGAACTTTTATCGACCACTAGTCAAGCAGTTATTACTGCATTAAAACAGACCTTTGCTAGGTATGGAATACCCCGATTCGTGGTATCGGACAATGGTCCACAATTTTCAAGTAACGAATTTCATGCATTTTCCGAAAAATATGGTTTTAAGTCATTATTTACAAATCCTATGCATGCCCAGAGCAATGGGCAAGTAGAACGTTATGTGCAGACTATTAAACGTATGATCAGAAAATGTATTAAAGGACATGAAGATGTACACATAGCATTACTAAATTATAGGAACACAACACTAGATGGCGTTGGTGCATCACCAGCGCAATTATTGATGTCAAGAAAATTGAGAACTAAGATTCCAGTATTAGAACGCGGACTCAGGGCAGCCATACAATCTTCTAAGTTGCATCAACTAAAGGATAAACAGATTATACAAAAATCATATTTCGACATGCATGCAGGTAAGGATCACCCTTTATTGAAAACAGGGGACAGAATCCGTTATAGGAATTATCAAAATGAATGGAAACAAGGAACAATTGTGGGCACGAGTAACGATAAGCGAAGGGATTACAAAATAGTGAATGAACGTAACAATTTTATAAGGCGTAACAGGAAATTTATTTACAAATGTCCCAGTGAGAATATCAATAATAACATAAAAGTGTCGAAGACATCTCATAAAAATACTTCTAACAACGCACACAAGCCATTAACATACATGACAAAATATGGTCGGATAGTTAAGCCTCCACAACGTTTTGGAATGACCGTACATTAGTACGTACGTTAGTAGAGTTTTACTGTTAAATTAAGTTGACGAGTTTTGTGGGAGAAATATATATATTCCCATGTACATGTCCAATTAAATAGTCGTCCTTCTGGCGATGATAAAGGTATTTATTAGATTGTTTAAGTTAATGGCACAACAAAACCTACAACGACAAAAACAACAAAAACACGAGAAGAAACAAACGTCACGTAATGTAGGTCAGACAAAGAACGGACACAACAGATACAACATTAAGAAACAACACTTAGGTACAACTGAGTATCAAAGTTGATATTATCGCAGTTGTTTACGATTGTCATACATAAGACGAGATGTTCTTTGTGTATTAACATGTACATATTCATCTAATTATTTATTACATGTGTCGCAAATAAGATTAATATAATCATTTGTTGACAGTTCCGTTGATAACAATTGTTGACAACGGAGAGGTGGCATTAAGACCATTATTAACACAGGACATAAGTATAACCTGTGGATTGAGATGTTAGTTAATGTAATAGTAATATAAGGTGTTAAGAGATGTACACATGAAATAAAGTTATATCATTGTAGAACATACATAAAGCTAACAGTCGTAATATAATAGACGTATTAGTTAGTAAGGAATTATTTGTATATATATCATTGAAAGGGGAAGATGTAATATATGTAGTTGTACGAACGCCCCCATGATATTTATGTATGACGTCATGACGAGTGGTTCCTAATAAAGTGAGTTACGTTACAGAACTCACGGTGTCGACACGTCTTTACAGCAGCCTACGCTTCCCAAGATACCGAGGAAACCTGAAACATCAGGGACCGTTAGCGCGCCACGGAAACGTGTCGACGACTCCTTTGGTAGCATTCCTTTTTAAAATAAATATTTGGAACAATTCGGCTTGGATAAGATTACACAACAACGGTTGGTTTCTCACGCGTGGAGGAAGGGAACTGAAAATGTATACAACCTATTTAAAGAAATGGGGTATATACTGCTTACTTAAGAAAGTTAAGCCAATGAACCCGACAATATCCCAGGTAGGACGTTTCCTACGTTTCTTAGAAGACGAAGGTTTAGGATATGGCGCTATCAATGCAGCCAGATGTGCGCTGTCAATAATCCTACCTAGGATTAATGGACAAACAATGGGTAAACACCATGTTATTTGCTGGATCGTACGATCAATTTATCAGAGGAACCCTCCCAAACCCAAATATAATAGGTTTTGGGATGTATCTCTTGTGTTGAATAAGTTCCTGGACGTAAAGCTATTAGGTTTCAAAGTAGCTTTGCTTCTTCTGCTGGTTACAGGACACAGGGGCCAAACAATAGTCGCCCTGTCGCTCTCAATGGTCTTGAAATCGATAACAAGGAAGCAACGTTTGATTTAACAACTTTGTTGAAATCAAATCGTTTAGGTGATCCCCTGTCGACAATCAGTGTCACTAGTTTCACAGAGGATCGAAAATTATGTGTAGTCTCCGCAATACGGACATATATATCCAAGACAAGAACAATACGAAACTCAAGGCAGCTTTTGGTGAGCTTTATTAAGCCACACAAGGGCATTTTGAGGGACACCCTCGCAAGATGGACCATGACTGTGTTAAAACTATCAGGAGTCAACACAAACAGATATTCATCGCACTCTACACGTGGTGCAATGGTATCTAAGGCCAGATTACTAGGCATTTCCGTGAAACGGATCCTGGCTCATGCAGGATGGAAAACCGCTAGATCGTTTGCAAAACATTTATCACAAGCGACTAGAGAAGCCTCAACCTATCGCACAGAGGCTACTCACCAACTAAAAGACAAAGGTGAGACAAAGTCAACTTTTCGCTTTATTGTCATACCAATTGTACACACATACTTAAATAAGACTTGATAATAGAATCATAATAACTAACAGGAATATCAGGATAAAAATGATATTACGTAAAGGTCTCCCTAGCCTGCGGCTAGCCAGAGGCGGTATACCGAGGTAAAATAGATTAGTTAGACGAATCTTACCTGGGTATAGATGATGGATAACTATTGTTTTACCGAGGTAGGAGCCTCGGATAGACGTGGGCGAGGGCCCACCCACCACGCCCTGCCACGTCTATTCAATCACTTGTACCAAGATTAGGTCACATGACCATAGTTTTTTGGTTTATTGGAATCATTTTTATCCTGAATTAGTAGGTAAAGATTGCTGGACCCGGATGTGCTTCCTTCTCCCTCGCCCACGTCTATCCGAGGCTCCTACCTCGGTAAAACAATAGTTATCCATCATCTATACCCAGGTAAGATTCGTCTAACTAATCTATATAAATGTATATATGAATGTGAAAGATGTGTGATGATGGCGATGCTGATGATGATGATGCTGATGATGATGGGTATTTGTTCATAGCAATTTCATATTGATGTGTATTCATACTTACCTATCTCATGTATAATATAATTGTATGTGTTTACATGTGAAACACCAACCAGCAGCCGGCTGATCAAACCCACCACAAGGTGGCACTGCGAAATTTACATTACCATTGGAGAGATAGGGAGTGAGCCGTCTTAGTATTATAGGGTCTTTGGTTCAACACATAAAAATACCTACTGTAAAACTGATGGACTGCATCGTTATGATGAGTTAATCACATGTTTTTGCCAAAACAAAAATGTTCTTAACAGAAGAACTGGTCTAAATAAACCACTATCTCCATGTAAAAGTTCATATATAACTACTTTCCATGAAGGCAGTCACAGATGTTAGCATTTAATAATCAAGTTAACTAAATCCTCTGGGTATGTCCAGCAGAACATCAACCTTTGTGTATTGGGGATGGGGCACTTCCCACTGCCCTAAGTTCCACAATGCAGAATAACCATTTTTAATTAGATATAATGACATATGCTTGTTCTTAATATATATATATTCCCCCCCTATCAATGTTTTTTTATGGAAGAGAAGGTTTAGCGGAAGAGAGGGGTAAGAGGAACCGCATGTTTCGTAGAAGAGAAGATATTGCGAAAGTGAAGCTTTAGGGGAAGCAAATGTTGGACGAAGCAAAGCTTGGGGGGGAAAATAGACTGGGATGAAGTGTGTACTTTTGTTTTCCCTTTGCATTTAGTTCTCCCTGATATAGCGGTAAAAATAGATACATTTATAACTATGTCTGAACAGGCATACTGTCGATATGGGGCATAGTAAAAGTGCTGTATTTTTACTGCAATGGTACAAATTAATGTGTGCGTGTGTGTGTGTGTGTATGCAACACTTGTTTGTTTGTTTGTTGTTGTTTTACGTCCTAGCAGCAACACTTCGTACAATACGCAATTATCTGCGATGTAATGCAGTATATTAAATGTGATATATTGTATGTTAAATCACGCTCACACCTATCCGCTCATTCACTGCCCATCAGATTGTACAAGCAGGCGCGCACAGTAAGGGATAGTACATTGATAGCCTACCAGGTGGCGTCACCAGGTGGTGAAAACTCAGTGGCTGGAGGCTGAAGGAAGTGTGTGCTTTCAGATATCGAGTGAAGGCAACTGGCTTCACATCCACTACCAGAGTAAGCTACAGGCGAAGAAGGCACTCAGCAAGAACGGCAAGGTGTTCGGCAACAGCATCATGGTTGGTGTGGCACGCTGCATAGACAAGGTTAGTTCACTTCTTTAACTTTGGTCAGTGTACTGTTAGACAAGGTTAGTTTGTCTCTGAGCTTTTAGTCCGCATGTTGTATATACAAGGTTAGTTCGCTATTTGAATCTTAGCTGTTGAGCTACATAGATCAAATTGTTTCGCTTCTTGAAGTGTAGTAGGGAGTTCAGGCTGAAAATAAACTTTTGAGAAGCAAGGTTGCTAAACCACTCATTGAACAAGGCTTTCTCTAGCGAAGAAATGAATGTAAGCAATTTTTTAATCGGGCAACCCATTCATTGTCTATGAACTATTTAACATTAAAAAAACTAATGCTTTTCGACAGAAACCCAAAGTGCAAATGAGTAGGCAATTCTCTCAAGCAATGGCGCCTTCTTCAGTGCATAATTAGCCATAATGTATCATACAAGTAATCCTTGTATCAATCAACATACATCTTAGCATGTTTATGTACCTTCACCTCAAATATTCAAATCCGCCCATCGATTAAATAAATTATGAATATTAATTAGCTCATTGGCATATTAAAATGACATGGATAGTCGATTAAGCATAATTATCAGAATTAAATGTTAAGTAATGACTAATGTACAATGGTTGACGACGCTCCCTGTGCTGCATCGACGAGGTCTAACCAACGCACTGAATAAATCAAGTCAGTTTGCTGACTTGAACCTTAGACATTGTCAGTTTGTGTTTTTAACTTTAGCCAGTGTGTTGCATACACGAGAGCGCGTTCTGCTCTTACCTTATTGTAGCTCGTCATCGATTTCTGATTTTGTTGTCAAATACCACTTTCATCGTTGTGTATCCTAACAGATGAAATGAACTTTCTTTTGAAGTTAAAACTGCATTGTCCGATGATAGCATGACATTTTCAAAAACAAAACACTTGTCTAAATTGGCTCCTGCTTATCCAGCTTAGATAATGATTCACTTAATAAATATTTGTTCTGCATAAAAGGGTATATTATGGTAAATTTAATAGAACCTGATACTACTGAAGCCTATGGAGGTCAGAGTTTTGACAAACGTGCCAACATTAATTGGCATGTCTACACTTCAAATATAGTTAGCCATTTTAAATAAGGGTTACTTCAAACTAAGATAAGGTAGATTATAACGATCAACCTAACATATTTATCTTAAAAGTGACAAAAATTCAAAAACCATCGGACTATGCCACTTTAAAGAGGACATCTATTGATAATCCTAATTGAGTTTAATCAGTATATGTTTCTCTGCTAACAAATGAATAGTTGGCCATTCAATCAAATAATTGATTTTAAAAATCTTTTTAACTGCTTTATAAATATTGATGAAATATCTTGTTTGTGCTTTGAGAATGTGATGGAGAGGGAAAGGCAGTGCACCAGCATGCTGGGCACTCCGGTACACTGTTCCTCTATGAGCACCCCAACGACACACTATGCGGCTCTGGACAATTCGATGGCCAACAGCAGCTCTGCCAAACATACCCCAATCCGCCCGCTCACCGCAGCCTACCGGGCAGCCTCCAGTGACCAGCAGGTTAGTCTCTGACACAAGCAAGTCAACCCAGTAGTCCTCACTCAGACATTGCTCTCAATGAGACTTGGGTCTGGTGGATTAGGTCCAGATGGCCCAGGTTGACTAAGAGGATTAGTCTTAGAGGACTCTAACTTTATAATACCTACTCTGATTGGTTGGGGTAACTGGTTAAGAGAACAATGCTCTCAAAGCAGATCCAATATTCTCACTAATTCTGCTTTTCATAGTATCAGAATATAAATGAAATCAGGCCACCCTTGCAGAGTCACGTAACTATGTCCTTGGACTGTGGTAACTTAAAGTTGCATGGTCCGATGAAATATTTATCTTAACCAAAACATGTATCTTAATTTGATTATATATATCCATCCTAGGTATAGGTGCATTAACAAGTGATTTGGGACAGCATATATAGAATAATCAGTGAATTTACTACCTCATGCTACTTTGAGAAACCCATCACACAAGGAAGCCATTAATCAATTAGGTCAATCTCGTGGCCTCAGTAGCCTTAACCCTCATTCCAAGTACCTAGTCAGGTTCCAGGATGTCCAGTAGTAGTATTGCTGGCACCCTAGCCTGGGTTGATATAAAGTTGCATGGAATTTTGTATTAAATAATTGTTACAGATCTGAATAAGAGTGTAATAATTATGTATATTATTACCCGGGAACAATACATTAGATAATCATTAGGTCAGCCCACATCACATCACATGCCAAGAAACAAATGATGGCGCCATCAGTAGAAAAAAAAAGGTACCCAGGCTATATTTTATTTAGGTCATTCCACATCACGTGGTCATTGCGAGATGTTAATACTGGTCATAGCGAGAGGACTTTTGGAAAGCTTGTCGAAAGTATTTTGGGTTCTTTCAGCTCAAATTGCTTCAAAACTAGTCATTTTTCATCAAAATGACTCCGGACTAATGATTAGTAGCTCATAACGATCAATTTGATATATTTTATCTAAAAAAAAATAAGACGAAAATTCAAGCGCCATCGGACCATGCAACTTTAAGTGCTTTGGTTTGGCGACCATTGCTTTCGCACATGCGACTAAAAGTGGAGCAAATTGATTCACTGGTCAAACTACCGAATTGTGTATCGATGTTGAAGAAACATTGCCCACTTTTCTTTTGATTAAATTCAATTCAGAAGAATCTTTCAATAATCTATGATTGGATAAGCTAGTAAGCAATCAGCCTAGATATGTGAGCTATGTTGTTGAGTTGTCCAGATGGCTCCTTCCAGTCCGGGCCGACCTAAATCGTGTACTCTGCACCGTTGTTTGCTGTAGCTGGCCGCGTAGGAACCATGTCAGGTTAGGTTGGCCACCATCGGTTAGGTCGCTGCCCCACATAATACCCCCATCACACCAAACTAGTTCTCACTGCGTTCTTGAAAATGTTGTTGAATGGACTCAAACTGTGTGCGAACAGAATGGACGTAGTAGCAAATTTTTACTGTCTTTCTACAAACGGAATGGACGGGATAGAACGGAATGGTGCTCCAGAACTTTGAGCATGCCCAACATTTTCTTGCAGCCACATTCTAACCCAACCAGAGCCCGTTTTAGAACGTGGTCGGACTTTTTGTGAACTAGTTTGGTGTGATGGGGGTGTTACGGTATCGCTGTCAGATGGAACGATCTAAATTTTCTGCTCACTTCCAGGTAGTGACCAACAGCAACACTCCACAGAAGAGCAGCAATTTTGTATCGAAGGCGATGGAGTACGTGTTTGGATGGTGATGCTGGCCGGAATCATCAGACATTGTGAGGTGTAGTGCTGCTGCTGCTTCTTACCGGAAGTGGGCCACCGGAAGTGGGTACAAGAAGGCACCCTTATTCATTACTAACTCACTCCACCTACAGGGTCGAGACGGTAGCTCCTCCAAGTAACAACCAGCTCACTACAAACACAGCTGGCTGTTTTATATTTGTGCAAACATTGACCTCGACTGTTGGCAATTGTGGTCGTCTACTCTCCGGGGAAGGAGTATGCTGACACTACAACTCGCATGTGGCGACTGATTGGAAACTGGTAACTTCGCTTATGGTAGAAGTCTCGTAGTCCTTAAACAAGCCGCTGTGATATTAAGCGGGCCACGTAATGATCATGTCAAAGTGAAATATGTGATGACGAATGTAATCGAAGGTGTTGCATGTTTTGAATGGTGAAAATCTGAATTTGTGTGACCATTAAAAAGGAACAGTTCCAATGTGAGCAGTTCAGTAGGAAATCAAAAAGAGTAAAATATCCATACTAATGTTATTCCGAAATCATTGCAAGTAGAGGAGAGTTGGAAGAACTAAATGTGGTTAGATGTATGCTGTTGTTCTAATATCTGCGCTGTAAGACACCCCTTGGTTCTTGGTTGGTTTTGTTTTTTTGTGGGGGGCGGGGGGGGGGGGGGAGTTTGTGCACTTTATTATAAATATTTCTTTCTTATTTAAGCGTAGAAATCCTCCACTACAAGATGCACAACAACTTCCTTACACAGGGATGAAAGATCTCCGCGATTTCGCGGATTTCCAGGATTTTTCAATCCCGCAGCATGATTAACATATAGGCTCTACTTTTTTACGATGCAGCACCATTAGCGTATACTAATGTGTAGTGCAGACTCCGCAGCACTATCAGTGTATACTACTATTACATGCTTCAAACGGCGCAGCACTATCAGCATAGACCAATATATGATACCCAACTTCCGGGAATGTTCCGCGATTCCCTGACAATGCTAAACCTATGGGAGATTATCAGCATTTCCGCTTTTTTTCCCTGGAGACCACTTTCATCCCTGCTTACATGTCGCATGCAACTAGTCTCTGTACGAGTCACAGCTAGTGGTGAAGTTTTAAAGTAATGTCCTCTGGGAAGTAAGTCTGTTGTGTCTTTAATTGAAATTGAAATTCAGTTGCCGGGATTCAATGAGGGGTATTTAGGGACATCTCTATAAAAATTATTTAAAAGTTAATAAATTAATTTTAGATGTGAAAATCCTATAATTGCTCTAGAAATACATTCTCATGGATTTATTTGTGTCTGGCTTTACTTTTTTCTCTCATGTCTACTAGTATACTGACTTTACCTCAGGATTTTTTAAACCTGCACAGCCAGTCAGTGTTGGTGCCTCCCAGTTTCCTTGTTACCTGGGGGGCGGGGGGGATTCAGCGTTATGGTTTTCAGGGTGATATATCATGTATATCAGGGTGATATATCATGTCTATCGTTTGCACATAAAACTCAGGAGCTGGGAGGCAGCGGTGTACACTGAGTGGCGGTGGTTCGGTCGACCCTTGGACCCTGCACTTCCCACCGTATCAGTGACCAGGTGTACTGATTCACCCTCCCACACAAATTCAGCGGGTTTTTCCCTGCCAATGCCCACTGACATTCTCGCTATTTCACTGAAGTCCTCTACATGCTAGCACTACAAACACGGACTGCATGTGTTTGGGTAGCACTCAGCTTGTACAAACACCTGTTGCTCTGTGTACCCCAGCACTCAAAACACAGACTGCAGGTGGCTGAATAGAGTGATGGACCACAAATCCCCAACAAATTCTCAAAAACAAGCAAATGGAGAAAATCCAGGGGTCGTTCCATCTTTATTGCCTCCAATAGAACTAGAAGTGACCTACCACTGCATTTCCAGGTGCTATTTAGTAGCTCTAGTGCAGGGGTGGCCGCTGGAAGTGGTTGGATTAATCCACTCTCTGCCTCTGGTCCCTAGACTAGCGTCCTGCCACCTTTCGTTGCTAGTTTGTCGGTGTAGACGGAGCTGCCAGCGTGTGGTAATGGTACATAGTATACAAATCGTACCCTCCGTCCTGATATGACCTTAAATGTTGCCAGGACGTAAAACAGCCAACCAATCAAATCGTACCCAGCTGCTCAAAGGAAGTCATCTTGGAAAGCGTTCCAATGTGGACCCTTGTTTGGTGAGTAGTACAAACTTGCATGATGTGAATATCTCAGTTCCACTAGATCTACTTGTGTGTTGACCTATTACTTAGGTCCATACAAATAAAAACGGTAAAACTCAAGGAAGAAGACCTCACGCAAGCCGAAAGTCGTCAGTTTTTACAGTCTTGGGGAGGCATTATGACATCAAGTGCAAACTAAATTTACCTACATCCTAGTGATGATTTTATTCTGATTATTAAAACGACAATTTTTTTTTTTTTTTTTGTGTTGAAGAAAATCTTTGGTCTATATAATCTGTATATTCTGGGAACTGCCTGGGCAACGTGCCTGTGGGCGGGAGCGTCCCTGATCCCGTGCACTCCCCGGATGCTTAGCTTCCACCATTGAGAAGATGAAGTAAGAACATAAGATTTAGGAGCCGGGTGCCCACTAGACAGGCGGGTCCTGGCCGTGTCCTGGTGTAGGGTTGCGGCAACTCAGAAGGGGGTCGTCGGCAGCTATCTGGATACACACTGAGAATGGAACGTGCTTTTTATTTCTTTTTTTTTGTTTGCTGTAAATAAAGAAATTACACTTTTTTCTTTTTAGAGCATTTAATGGTAAATTCCGATCACCTAAATCAAGCAACGTAGAACTTCATCAGTTCTGTGAACAATAATGGTCCACAATCCCAGACGGGATGACCGAATGAATTCAGTGTTTTGGTAAGTTGCGGGATTCAAATCCTGGTGGAGTCAAACCAATGACTTAAGAGTTAGTACTTGTCGCAACCTAGCCTGGCATTCGACATTACTAGGATAGGGAAGTGAGCAGTGGAATGAGGAAGACCGATTGTCCGTAATTGAAATTTACCCCGCTTAATTAACTAATGTACAAACAAAAAAATGTATGTAGATGAAAGTAGGTCAGTTCTAAGATTGAGGGTGTTAAAAGAGCCTTTACATTTTTACGAGAATTTAATTTCACTGCAGAAAAGATAACAGTGAAAAGGAGTTAAATAACTAGTGCAGGGGATTTGTCTCGGTGTCAAATTATTCAGGTACTGCTGGCAGAGATGGAAGATTACATAATGGCTAAAGTTGCATAGTCCGATGGAAGCACTTTTTTGTTGTAAATATAGTTTATTCATTGATTAGTCTCTTGTCAGCGTGATGGCACGGGTCTTCCGGCTGTGTAACAATAGCTATTTACTATATATGTATGTGTAGTCTAATATTACATTTTCGAAACCAAAGACCTTATCTAGAGTTGATCCTACATATCACACTTAGATATTGGTGCATTTATGAAGAATTTGTTGCTGATTAGAAGGATTTAATAGAACTTGTTTCTTCTGAAGCCTATGGTGTCAACATTTACACATAAATGCTCAAATTTATTTTTATTTTTTCACTTCAAATATCCCCAAAGTTAACCATTTATAATAAAAGTTACATCAAACTAAAGTAATGACGATTGTAGCAATGGAACTAATGTATGTATCTAATTAATGGCAGAAATCTAAAACCGTCGGACTATATAACTTTAAGGCACACTTTCTGCTTCATTTATATGATCTCTGGTTGACAGTTGACATTCCATGGTTAACTGCCGAAAATTGGGTCTAAAAATGCTATGTCTGGGCTATGAATAAAGTAACATGCACTTTTACCACAGGTGTTTAGTTGTATGTTTGTTAATCATGTCCATTATCCCATCGTTACATGTAACATGAGATCTTATAGATGTACACAACATGTAACGAGGCCATAATTGATTGTGAAAAATAATTTGTGTATGCACCAGACGGGATGGCCGAATGAGTTGAGCCTCCGTCTCCCGTGTTGGTAGATCGTGGGTTTCAAACCCTGGCCCAGTCAAATCAATGACTTAAAAATTGGTCCTTGTCGTTTCCTAGCCAGGCGCTCAGCATTATTGGGATAGGGCAGGGACTGGTTGGCTTAGTGTCAATATAATGTGACAGAGTCGGATATCAGGTCTGGGACCTGGTCTCCCAATGGGACCACTATAAAGTCGCCATGAATGCACACGGTACCCATCCTGATATGACCATAGATGTTGCCAGGACGTAAAACTCTAACAACCAACCAACCATTTGTGTGTGCACACCCGTTGAAGCCAAGTGCTATGTTAAAGTTGCATAGTCCAATGGTTTTGAGTTTCGCCCATTTTTCTGAGATAAATATATTAAATTGATTGTTATAACCTACCTTATTTTAGTTTGAAGTAACTTTTATTTTAAATGTCTAACCTTTAAGTTATTTGAAGTGCAAACATGTCAATTAGTTTTGGCAAGCACACCAAAACTCTGATACCATGGGCTTTAGAAGTAACAGGTTTTATTAAAGTGACTCAGTATTATATGTAGAATCAATTCTAAGTGATTACTTTGGTTTTGAAAATTTGAAGTTTCATCGGACTATGCAGCCTTAACTAGGTCACGTTGAAGCCAGCAAGTTCTAACAATCGAATTGAAGGATACCCCCAACGAAATGACGAATGCTTCCATTCGTATCTACAGAAGGTGCACATATAGAATCAAATCTGACTGGATATTATGGTTCAATTTCCTGCTTCCATCGGAATATGCAGCTTTATTTAAGTGAGTGACGTGGCGATGCCGGCTGCAGGCTGACCTCATTCGTGATGTTCTCCTCACGCTGTTAAATCTTCATAGTCCAATGAAAGCACCTGGGTGGTCGCAGCTGCTGCACCAAAAACCTGCTTGCTACCAAAACCATCTTCAGTGCTTTTGACCAGTTACCGACCAGTTGCACACTCACTGGGTGGATTTTGGTTGAGTGGTCAGTGACCGCTCGGCGACCATAACACCAACCACTCGACGACTGCCATCTTCACTATAGTAACTGCCAGTGTCAACCCGCACCAGAGACTTGGTATTTTTCAATGCGCACACCTGTACCTTTGCTTGCTCTTGCCCATCACCTTTGAATACCTTGAAGAACCAATTAGCAATCGTCACTGACCACCCCCCCCCCCCCCAAATTCAGCCCTGATCACTGAGCAGTCGCCAAGTGGTCATCGACCATTGTTTTCCTGCCTTTTTTTTCCTTTGGTCGCAAGGAGGTCGCCAGATTTTGGCGCAAGTGGATACAATCCATAGTGTGACTGAGGCCTTGTTTGTCACATCAGATATCTCAGATACACAACTGAAAGTGACAAAACAATGAGACTGACTGTCCTGTGGCGAAAACAAGTAATTACACTTAGCCATTATAGGCATCATAAATACACTGTCTCGGGAACAACAACAATCTAAAAAGTTAGCCATTTAAAACGTATGTTACTTCAAACTAAAATAAAGTAGATTATACAACTGATATAACAATCAATCTAATGTATTCATCTCAGAAAATGGGCAGCTACTCAAAACCATCGGAATATGCAAATTTCCTGCACTCTCCTCCGTGTTAACAAATGCGCTGTGTGTGGGCAATTACGACTGTAAGCATTCCTTTGTCTCAATTACCGATGCCACCAGTGTAGAGACCATTGTGTGCACAGTAAGGCACAAAAAGGCCTGTTTGTCTGGCCGGCTGACACTAAGTAGGAGTGATGCGTGAACCAGCACCTACTGCAGCGACCCCTGGTGCAGAACCACTTAATGACTTCCCAATTATAGCCTGTCTGTTTACACATGCGCTGCAGCTCTGGTAGTAGCTCTAGTCAGCTTGGTGATGTGCGTCGAAGCTGCATGGTCCGATGGTTTTGATTGTCCGCCATTTTCTTAGATAAATACAGATTGTCTATGATGTATGTAACTTTAGTTTGAAGTACCTTTTATTTAAAATGGCTAATATTTTAGATTTTGTTGTTTTGTGATGGTTTACCATAATTGCCCATAACAGTTCAATCTAATTACTTGTTTTTTGTCGCTGGACGATGATAATCTTGTGGTTCCCCTTGTGTTGTCACTACCATAGAAGTCAGGTGCTATCACAAGATACAAAGACCATGTTGCCAACGAGGAAGTGCATGCCAAGATCCAGCAGACAAGTAGACCACATTATCAACTGCATGTATTCTTTTTCTGTCAGTATTGTCCTATATCTTCCTACCTCTTGAGTTTGTTAGTTGTACAACTGGTTAGTTGTTTGGTTACCTATAGTTACTTTCACTGACTGCCTTCACCTTATCGTGTTAGTGGTCATTTGTTTTTTGTTTTAATGTTTACCTCTTGGGTGTATCATGCCTGACATTTATAGTTATACCCCCGAATTGTTTCCTTTAATCATTGGTGAACTTTCAACAAAATTACCTTATTATTATTTTTTTTTTTATTCTAGCAGTGCATTTAGCTAGATTTAGTTCCATTTTTATTTGTTTTCTACTATCCCTGTACATCTTTCTTCTACTCCCAGTGCACATTCTATTCCCTTGCTTTCCTGTACTTTGCACCCTTCGTGATATTAAATTTTGAAGGGAAAACATGACAATTAATTTTGGCAAGCATATCAGCAATCGGACAAAGGAAGACTTGGGAAGACAACATCAGGGAATGGAAAGGCCTGGAGTTTAGCAAATCCTAGAGGGCAGTGAAGAACACCGGGGGGGAGGGGCGGGGGGGCATGGAGGAAAGTAGTTGCAAAGTCATCTGGGGTGTCCCACCGACCATCGCGGTAAAAGTATTAATGATATCTCAACATGTAAATACATACACTTCAGGTAATGAAAGCAAAGAAAAGCCAACTGGGTTGAGAAGAGATATTCTTAGACTGATAATCGCCTTACCTGATAAAAAAAAGTTTTGCAGTGACTGAAACGGCTTGCAGTCGACGGTTGGTGAGGTGGGAAGCCGGTTGGGGCGCCACTAGTACAAAAAAACGGCAGAGCGGAGTATATTCTGTAGTTGGGAAGTAAATAGCAATCACAGGAAGTTTCTGTTATCTATACGCGCATCACGGATAATACATCACATATAAACATGACTATTTATCTAGGCGGTATACCCGTCCTGATATGACCTTAGATGTTGCTAGGACGTAAAACAACAACAAACAAACAAACTTTAGGCGGTATATATTGAGGTCAATAACATAGACACAAGGTAGTATAGTAGTAATGGTCGACGAGAACCAGGCCCATGAAATATATGTAAATTGATGTCGAGAAGACGCCTGAGGCACGACGGCGGGGGGGGGGGGGGGGGGGGGGGCACTCCACCAATGTGCCAGTGGAGGAAGTGGCAAAGTATATATGCTCCACTAGCATTTATAGGCCCTACTTGTATAATGCGTTATACATCACAGATACACACTATCAGGCACCACCTAGTGAGAGAAAGAAGAACTAGTCCTTTCTCAGCACTTGGGCATTTGCGGGACCATGTAGGCGAGTGACCCACACAAAAGTGCATCTCACTCGTCCTTGGCCAGCAAGCGCCTGAACTCGCCCGCAGGCTCGCCCACTTCATATATGACTTCGTTATATCTCAATTAATTACCAGACGGGATGGCCAAATGAGTTGAGTGCTCGCCTCCCGTTTTGGTAGGTCGTGAGATTTGAAAACCTCCAATTTCTGACCCAATGTATGCCTACTTATTAAGCATTTGTTGGTGCATAGAAGGAATGACAAGTTACTGCTGAAGCTTATGGGGTCCGAATGTTGACATGCTTGCCAAGATTAATTTCGTATAGTTTCAATTAAAATATTTCCAAAGTTAGGCATTTAAAATAAATGTTACTTCAAACTAAAGTAAAGTAGGTTATAGCGACCAGTATAATGTAAGTTATCTTTTTTTTTAATTGCCCAAACTCAAAGCCATCGGACTGTGCAACTTTAAGTGTGGTTTTCAGGAACCTAACCACAGCGTCAATGTAAGATTAGTGCATATGTACTTCTGTTCTCCGTTTTGGTAGATCGTGGGATTCGAACCCACGGTTCGAACTCTGGTCGAGTAAAACCAATGACTTAAAAATTGATACTTGTCACTTCCTAGCCAGATGCTCGATATTACTATGAAAGGGTAAGGAATGGTTGGCTCAGTGTCAGAAAATGTGACTGAGTGGGATTATCAGGTCATAGTGCTGGTGGCATGGTCTCCCAGTGGGGCAGTACTATAAAGTTGCCATGTGTGTGCACTGTCACAAGTCGGTACTCATCATGACATGACCTTAGATGTTGCCAGGACGTAAAACTCCAACAACCAACCAACTTCTGTGATGTCTACTTCGTGTACTCACCTGTGTCTAGATACCAATATTCCCACTCTACAAATACTATTAAATGCTACATGGACGGCCTGAATCCGCGAGTTCCAAGTTCCGCTGGTCCCTCAAGAAGGACTGTAGATTGATTGATTGATTGATTGGTGGTTGCTTTACGCCATGTCGGCAGCATAGGCCATATTCACGGCAAGAAATGTTTGTTTTTTGTTCAAACCATCGCTTTTACATGTAAAGCAGACAATCAATTATGTGCCAATAGACACTCATTAAAATTAGAAAGCTCACAATCATATATTTGTGGTCAAGGGAAACAAATTCCCATAGAAAACGAAAAGTTTCATTAATAATTGATAGAATCTATTTAGTAAACTATATGAGGTGGTACAGTCCAGCTGCCCTCAAAAAGGCTAAAATGTTTTCCTGTTTTACCTTAGTAAAAAGGTCATGCATACTGTCTGCAGTGTAGAACTGTTGGTGCAGGGCCAGAAAATCAACGCAACTTGGTAAAATGTGTTTGAGTGTCAGCGGGGACTGACACTCAATACATTCAGGGGGAGGTTCCCCCTTGAGCAGAAAAGCATGTGTAAGCCACGAGTGGCCAATACGGCAGTGGCTAAGGACCACTTGGTTCCGCCGACCTCCCACATGAGTCTGGTGGCTTTCCCACAGATGGTTCAATTTCTTTAAGTTCATTAATGTTTTCATCCCACTCATGTTGCCATTTGGATTTTATGTGGGTGGCTATTAGTGGTTTCAGATCAAAGTGAGGGATCAGACACGGTTCAAGATCACAGTTCAGGGCCTTCTTCGCAGCCCGATCAGCTCGTTCGAGTTGCAGCTACAGCTTACATAGGTTCTACATACCAGAAGGTATGGGAGATGGTGAATGCACACCGTGATACACATAGTGGTGTTTTATCTAATATAAAATAGTTGCCATGACAATTTCAATACAATCTACACGAGAGACAAATGCAAGGCAACAATCCTACCAAGTTTGATCATCAGGAGGCACGTGGGTATAGGTGAGTACAGGGTCTGTAGTGAGGGATGGCACTGGGAAGAGGAAAATCCCCACCTTTCGCCATGTCCCCCACGTCTTGGCTGGGGGTGTTAGGAGCTGGTTCCTGTGTGTGGCATGTACTGCAAAGCTACTTTTAAAAAAAAATGTAAACGACCGTCCAGATTAAAATGGACATTTAACTAAAATATGCAATCATAAAATACTTTAAATCCTATTTTGCTGTAGTTATATTGGTTATTTTTGTTTAAAAAACGTTTTGGAGTGAACCACAATTTGTTCCACCCGAGTGTGTTCGTTTATTCAACCCGAGTTTGTAGGATCCGAGTAATTTGGATGACCCGAGTTGTTTAATCAAGATTACGGCCACTATGACTAGATCAACAATTGTAGTTATTTAGTAAATATTTATTCCTCTGCTATTAAAACTAAATAGAATGTTGAAAAAATAAGCATTTTCGCAATAGTTTTGACAGGTACGCAAATGAGTTGTGGCGAGACTAGCTGTAGGCTACAGATGGATCATCTCTAATACATCACTTCCATGTGCCCTCCCACGCTGCCCAACCAGGTTACCTGAGGCCACCTTATAAGTTATACTCAGTATATCTTATCCTAGTTATAGTTATTCTTGGCAGGTGGAGGAGTATTTGTTTGTTTGTTGTTGTTTTACGTCCTAGCAACATCTAAGGTCATATCAGGACGGGTACCGACTTGTGACAGTGCGCACTCATGGGGACTTTATAGTGCTGTCCCACTGGGAGTAAGGAGGTACCACAATGTGCATCATACTTCACATGGTTCAAAACAAAAATTACTGCAGTAAACAAAGAGTATTTAACAACGAGATAATTAATACCCACGAGAAACCAAGCTATTTGGATATTTGATTCTTCACTTCCACCCTTCCTCTGTTCCACTCATTTTGCCTCCCTACCTTCCAGCCTTCCTTCCCTCCGCCATCCTTCCACCCTTCCTACCCTCCGCATGTCATGTCTTCTCTACCACACTTCCTGCCTCCCACCCTCCTTGCCTTCCACCCTTCCAGTCTACCACCCTTCCTCTCTTCCACCCTCCAACCTTCCACCTTTTCTGCCTTCCTCTCTTCCCCCTGCCCCCACCTTCCACCCTTCCTGCCTTCCACACCGTCCCCTTCACCTTCACCCCTTCTCTTGGCTGCCAACCCTGTTGCCTAGTTTGCCCTGGACCAGCGCTCATTAAGTCGCAGTCCAGTTGACTCACATCGCCGCACGGGGGCGCCACGGTCGGAGAAGGGCCCGCTGCGGGTTCGGGCTGAGTAATGAGGTTAGGCCCGGAGTTGTTAGCGGCCCCTGGTGGCAGTGAGTGACAGCTGAGTGCCCCGGATGACCACAGGGGTTCCCGCGATGCTGCAGCCAGCTGCCCTCCGCCGCTGATTACCGGCGCGGGTGGCTCAGCGTACTGGGCGGCGGTCGCTCTAGTTCTGGGTTCCGGCGGTAGGTGGCAGGCCGCGAGCGGAGAGACGGTGACGACGGCCGAGGAAGAGGAGGAGGCAGCCCCTAGTAGAGCAGGGACGTGAGCGCCACCGGGACAACCGGCAGAAGGCCCGCGGGGAGCGGCACACACGCACACCACATCGGCCCGACACCGCGCCGCCACCGGCACACACGCACGCCCGCCGCACCGCACCGCACCACACGGACGGCCCTCCCTGTCCGATAGTCCCGCTGCCCGCTTCCAGCAGCCCGTAGCCTGCCACCAGGTGAGTAGGGAGAGAGATAGAGCTGCGCCTCAGTGTGCTTCAAACAGGCCGAGGTGTCGGCTCACAATGAAGGACGACAGAGAGGCTGAGCCTCTTATCTCGCGGCGACACGGGGATCGCCCAGCGAGTGCGTGTTTGATCATTGTGCAGCGATTCATTGCGCTCGTTGTGGCTAGATTGTTATCGGCGGGCGCGGGGGTGGGGGGAGAGGGTGAAGGGGGGGGGGGGGGGGCTGTAGTGACTGTGATGGAGTTTTATTGCGCAGACGGCCGGCCGGCCACGTGACATTCCGCCCGCGGTGCTGACTTAATCTGCGGCGCGGTGTGAATATCGGGCTTCTTCACGTCACCCCCTTTAAGGAGTGAGAGACACCTCGCAAGGGAAGCTCAGTGTGAGCGGGACGGAGGGGCAGGGGGGGGGGGTAGGTCATTAAGGGGGCATTCCTTACACGCGGCATGTGGCATGCGGTATGCGAATGCGACAAAAAATCGAAACGCCTTGAAGTCCATGGACTACATTCCTTACACGCGGTATGCGAATGCGAATGCGTCAACTCGATCGGTCCCTGTAGCAATCAGTGCGGCATGCGGTATGCGGCACGCGGTGTGCGAATAGAAACGTCAGTCGCACTTGTCCAATAGTTTTAGACAAGGAGAGGCGACTGAGCATTACGGAACGGTCACACACAAGGGTTCAGAGGGGAAACATATGGTAGTGGTGGTGGTGGGGTTCAGTCAGTCGCACTTGTCCATTAATTTTAGACGAGGAGAGGCGACTGAGCATTACAGGGCCCGTATGCATGACACAGTGTTAGCGAGCCAAAACTGGTTTTGCCAGGGATTTCTAGGTTAGCGGCGAAAACTCAGTACGCAAGGAGCGCAAACACACCGAGTGTAAGCTAACACTGCGTCATGCATACGGGCCCAGAACGCTTATCTATAATTTGGTAATTATAAAGGTAGGAACCCCCATGTGACATACCAAGAGGTACATCAATATAAATGCATTATTAGGTCATATACAGTGCAGTATTGAGTATACTTGTTTATTTTTATTTTTTAAATATAGCCGCATGCCGTGTGTAAGGAATCATGCCATTCGCATACCGCATGCCACATGCCGCATACCGCATACTGCGTGTAAGGAATCCACCCTTTAGACTTCATACACACGCTCAGGGGCTTCTCACATTCTCCTCATCGTTAACTTCTCTAAGTCTAACACACAGGTTTCTGTGAGGGGGGCTAACTTTTTATAATTCATATTCTCCTAATCATTAACGTCTCTAACACACAGGTTTCTCTGAGGGGAGCTAACTTCTCACATTCTCCTAATATAATCGTTAACTTCTCTAACAGTAACAGTAACACACAGGTTTCTCTGAGGGGAGCTAACTTCTCACATTCTCCTAATCGAGGAGACTGGTACCTCATCCAACCTCACACTACTTGGTACGCTGAGCGAGCTGCGCTGGCTTAAAGGCTCTGGTTGTGATCCCTGCTTGATCCCCTCCTGGAAGGCAGTGACTGGTGTAATGTAGGCACGCGAGCCTCTCCTCCCTCCTCCCCCCTCTCCCCTCCCTCATCCCTCCTCCCTCCTCCCCCCTCCATCTTCCCTCCTCCCTCCTCCCTCCTCCACCTCCCTCCTCCCCCCTCCCTCCTCCCTCCTCCCTCCTCCTCCCTCCCCCTTCTGCCCTCCTCTCCCCCTCCCCTCTTCCCTCTCCTCTCTCCTCCCTCCTCCCTCCTCCCTCCACTCTCCGCCCTTCTTGTCCCCTCCCATCTCCCGCGCTCCAAGTTCAACTCGCCCCAGGGTTGGGTATGTGGGACCGTTTTGGCAAAACAAAACCGGCATTTTTTTCCAAATTGAGGTGATGTAAGAGTAGCGATTAATCAACCAAATGAAGACAGGAGGAATGCGGCTATGAAGGTGGAGGTGGGGTGTGGGTGGGGTGGAGATGGGATGTGGGGTAAGAAGAGGAGTTAGTGAGGGGAGGAGTAATGGTGGGGGAGCGACGTGAGAGGGGTGGGGAGGCGGTGAGGGATGGTAGGGAGGGAGGAAGGGAAGGCGGCGGTGAGAGACGGAGGGGAGGGATGGTGGCGAAGCAATGGAAGCGGGGTGGTGAGCAGTGGGAAAGGCCCGGGACAGAGGACGTAGAGGCGGGGAGGGAGGACGAAGGGGCATGGAGGGAGGGCGGGGAGGGGGGCAGAGTGGAGAGGCGGGGAGGGAGGAGGGAGGGTGTGTGGGGTCGCGTCACCTGTACTCCTAGAGCTGTGTCCCTGCGGGTGGACACCTCGGACACCCCCGGGCACACCAGGCACAAGTCTGACACCAAGTCCCGCCGGTGTCAGAGTTTCATTTCCCACCAGTTGAAATTCCCAAATATTGCTTCTGCGCATGCGTCAGAATCCAACAGCGTCGTCTGCGCATGTGCCAAAAATGAACCAGTTTCAAATCCCAACCCAAGCTATAGATTCCTTTCAATGTTTACAAACATCGCGTATGCGTGTGTAGCTTGGCTGCAGAACGACGGCACACTGCCACTGAGTTTGCCGATACGCGCAGTGCAAAACATCGGTTTTATTCACATTTAATAGAAATGCAGAACCCTAACCTTATAAATTTAATATAATCTCTTTGTTTAATATGTTTTCTATATGTGTTCCAAGCGGGTTTGTTTCTAGGTGTGTAGTTTTAGAGATATTTAAAATTTTCTGTAGGAAGATTGCTTACGGCCATTGACAATGCATTGAGTTTGTCGATACGGACAGTGCAAGACGTCAATTTTATTCAAAATTAATAGAAATCCAGAACTGTAACCCTATAAATTTAATATAATCTGTTTGTTGAATAGTTTTCTATATGTGTTCCATGCGATATCTCGCGAGATAGAAGCGACATTTGGGAACTTCAACTGGTGGGAAATGAAACTCTGACACTCTGCAGTTTGCATTTGTCACTCGAATCCACGCATGCGCAGAAGCGACATTTGGGAATTTCAACTGGTGGGAAATGAAACTCTGACACCGGTCAGGACCCCAGTGCCCCGGTGCCAGTGCGCCGGGAGGTGTCTGGGGATGTGCCGGCCGTCTGCCGTGCTTTCGCCGGGCGGCTGTCGCCGGGATCGGCTCGGCTGTCGGCCGAGCGAACCGTGTCTGGGCTGGGCGGTGGGGTGGCCGGGGTGCGGGTGGCGCCTGTAGGGTGATAGACTCAAGGCCCGGTCACATACACGTTAGTGAACGTAGTTGAACGTAGTGGAGGCTAACCTAGTTGAACGTAGTTAACGTACCGGCATCCATACTTCTCTGTGATGATAACATGATAAGAACATCTGTGGGCCGTGAATTCTGATTTAAGCTTTGGACATGTTCAAAAGACCTATGTTTGAGGCAGACGTAGCCTCCTTGGTGATAACATTCTCTAGCTTACTCTAGTGTACTCTAGCATACTCTAGCATACTTATTAATGTACCCTAGCATACCCTAGCATACTTTGACCTGCATAAAACCTTGACCATTCTGCCGTGGTCACATAGCCGTTAGTGGACAAAGTTGAATGTAGTTGAACATAGTTGAATGTAGTTGGACGTACCGGGATCCATACCATATCGTACTGGGATCCGTACCGTAACATATTTATCCGTACTATTAGGTGGGCCATCAAGCAAAACCTGCCATACCTTAACATATTTGAACGTAGTGACAGCACGTTTCACCAACGTTATTCTATGTACATTCAACTACGTTCACTAACGTGTATGTGACCGGCCCTATAGCAGGGTGACTGATGCACACTTACCTGACACTGAGCCAATCAGTCCTCGTCCTATCCTAATAATGATGAGCACCTGGCTAGGACGTGACAAGTAGGGCCTATACATTTTAAAGTCATTGGTTTGACTCGACCCTGGTTCGAACCCGTGGGGTCGAATACCACGATCTACCAAAACGGGAGACGTAATGCGAAACTCATTCGGTCTAGTCTACCCAGAGAGTAGGTTGTTTCCTCATATACAAATTATGACTAGCCATACTCTGCCTTGATAGTTATGAATAAGTCTAAATGTGTTGGTCATGTTACTACCCCTTTAATATTAATGAACTGATGTGACTTACAGTGTGACACTGTGACATTGTGGCAACACGTGCAGTCTCTCCGTTATTCCCGCCATCTAATTCTAACACCACACTAGGCCGACTGTGAACTTGGCAGCAGAGAGTTTTGAACCTGGGTCGAAAACTGATCTAGATTTATGGTTAGCAGAGGCCTGGCTTCCATATACATGTACACAGGTACGCAGCTGCATACCACCTGAGATTACATGATTTTATTTCTTTTTGTATTAAAATATGTAATGTCTTATGGCGTTTCATTCTATCACGTTTTATTCCAATAACACTTTGTTCCATCTGCGTAGGTACCACCTGGAAATCTCAAGCTAGGCCCCTCATTAGGCCTCATTGGCCCCTCAGTTGCACAGTCTGATGGTTTTGAGTTTAAGAAATTTTCAGAGATAAATACTTTAGGTTGATCGTTATAATGTACCTTATTTTAGCTTGAAGTAACCTTTATTTTAAGTGGCTAACTTTTGAGATATTTGAAGTGCAACCATGCAAAATTAATTTTGGCAAGCTTGCCAAAACTCTGACATCATTGCATTCTGCAGTAACATGATCTGTTCAATTGCTTCACTATTCCCTTCTGTGTGGTGACAAATGTGTAATAAGTGCATCAGTATCTAAACTAAGCTAGATATGTAGAATCAAATTTAGGTCATTGTTTTGGTTTTGAAAATTTGATGATTTCACCGGACTATGCAGCTTTAAAGCACTTCCATATAAGTTAATTTTTCAGATGGGAAGTTTGATGGGTCTTATTTCTAGTTATTAATTATGTGCGATGCACAAGTTATAGCTCCGTTTATTGGATTGTTGTTAGTTTTGTTATCTCCTCACAACAATGTTGACATAAAACGCTCTCGACTGTTTTCAACCCAAGTCCAAGAACACTACCGTGGTGTTTTCGCCGTACTCTTGCTGCGGCCCAAGCGGACAAAAGGCCTCGGCGGGATCCCCGATGACAAAAGGCGCGCGCAGCCACAGACCGGAAACGGGCTGAAAATTAGCATATTCAGCAGCAGCGCACGCCAGGCCCCCGACAACCAGGTCACGGGCCGGCGGATGTATGCAACTGGACAAACAGACAGACGGGCAGAGAGCAGGCGGGCGGGAAGGAGGGTGGGTGGGTGGGAGGATGTGGGAGATGCTACCCGAGCTGCGCGCGCAGACACGCTCATGTCGGTCCTGGCAGACGACATGCAGCATTCAGAGGCAGCACACGCAGACGACATTTCGGTACGGTTTGAACAACTCACGTCAAAGGCAATGATTGTGGCCGTTGTCGTTTCTTGCTGTTTGTTAACTTGTTGTTTTTACTTTCGTTATTTCCGCTAGTATTTGTAGCTTCCACATTGGCTTTTTTATTTATTGTTATATTATTCTTATTATCATTATTATTCTTATTCTTAATATGAATAAGCAACGCTTAAGACCGACCCCCGACCCCCCCCCCCCCCCCCCCCCCCACAGTGATGATTAATCCATAGAAATATACATGTATATTTCTATGGATTAATATATGTATATTTTCTGCGGAATTGATATAAACTGGTCCCAACCCCTTCTCCCAACAGTACTTGTACCTGGCTGGTGATCTCTTAAAGCATGGGAAAAGGCACTGGGACCTGTTTATATAAATTCTGCAGAAATAGCTGTTTCCGGTTTCTGGATTCTGGTGAATTAACTTTCCCTCTCTATGACTACGGGTGTTGTTTATGTATATACACACATGCTAGTCATTAGCCTCCCCCCTTCGGGTGTTCAGTATTATTAATTCATATATTATTATTAAGCGGTGAGAGGGGGGGACGGTATCTCAATCGCAACAATTGGTCTTCTTTGTTCCACTGCTCCTTGCCCAATCCTAGTGATACCGAGCACAAGTATAAATCGTTAAGTCATCGGTTTGACGGGCCAGATTTGAACACTGCGGGTTTGAAACTCAGCACCTGCCACAGGGGAAGTGAGGGCTCAACTCAACTCTGATCACAGCACTAACACTGGGTGAGATCAGGGTCCACCAATGCTGCTGAGAGTATCTGAATATCTACATATCCATATATATACCTATGTATAATATGTATATATACTATGTATATAATATATAGACCAGACAGGATCGCCGAATGAATCCGTCTCCCGTGTTGGTAGACCATGGGATCGTGCGTTCGAATCCTCGTCGAGTCAAACCAATGACTTACAAATTGATACTTGTTGCTTCCTATCCAGGCGCTCAGCATTATTAGGATAGGGTAATGACTGGTTGGCTCAGTGTCAGGATAATGTGACTGAGTCTGATATCAGGTCATGGTGCTGGCGGCCTGGTCTTCCAGTGGGGAAGCACTATAAAGTCACCATGAGTGCTCACTGTCACAAGTCGGGACCCGTCCTGATATGAGCTTAGATGTTGCTAGGACGTAAAACAACAAACAAACAAATATATAATATGTATATATACTATTACTATGTATATATATAATATATGTAATATGTATATATAATATATATATGTATATGAGTCGGCCTCACGAAAATGGGCCAATTGGTGGTTAATTTAAGATGTTGGCGTCGCAATTCTTAAAGTGTAGTGCATTTCTTTGTTTTATATTAAATTATCCTAGAAAGAAATAAGGTTGTTGTATTTTCTCTACCTTTACATTCAGGATAAATTTAAGGACTTTCCTACACCTCTGTCAATGCTAAACTATAATTATGCCGTTCGACGCCGACATCCAATGCTCGACTCCGACAACTTTAACAGATGTCGGCGTCGCAATTCCAATGCTCGACTCCGACAACTTTCCCCAATTGGCCTATTTTCATGAGCCTGACTCATATACATATATATGCATGTACATATTTATGTATATATATATTTAATGTGTATATATACACCGATATGACAATATATATACCTATATATTACGGTATTTAATGTTCGATATCTATAACACTAACAGTATATAATGGTATATTATGATACATAACGATATATATCACTGTGTATATAGCCATATATATATATCGATATATGCAATGATATATATATATATATATATATATATATATATATACCATGATGCGGCTGTCTACCTCTGCCGCCATAAACTCTTAATGACAGATGTGCCACACGTCCCTTAAAGCAAACTGTCTCCAGTAACAAGGCACCGTGCCTGCATGTGTTGCCTCCTGCTCACTGCTCTGCCCAGGCAGCCACCTAACTGTATTTGTAAGCTGTTGCATCCTGCTTTCAGACAGCGGCGAGTAACTACTGCCTCCTGTATGAGGATTATTCGGACCTGCTGAGGGCCCGGCCAACACTCTACAACTACAAGGCGGTGGTGGTGTGCACAGACGCAGATCTATCTGCACGGACGCAGATCCAGACACATAACCGCACAGATGCACAACCGAACTGACACACAACCGCACAGACACACAACGGCGCATGCACATATCTAACAGCACAGTCATAGAAACAAACAGGACTGGCAACAGATACAACCGAAGGGATACGTAAGAACGCCTATGCAGATACACCTGTGCAGATACTCACCTGCACATAGACAACTGGAAGAGATAAGACACACAAACAGATACACAACCCGTACGGGCAGACACTCGCACAGGTAGACAACCGCGCAGATATAATTCAACTGTGCGCACACAATTGCAGTGCATAGATTGAGGTGTCGAGTACCGTGCAGTGAGTGAGTGAGAAGGTCAAACGAGCCCCACTTGGTGGTAGCTAGTCTGCGCGTGCTCTCACACACACCACTTGACCACCAGAATGGGCACCTCGTCGATGCTGTGGCGCCTCCTGCTGGGCACGGTTGCCCTGCTCCAAGGCTCGGCGGCCACCAGCCTGCCGGAGCAGCACTCGGATGGCTTGGACTATCCGTACGCAGACAGCTACACGCAAGAATGGGCGTCCAACTGGGACATCACAAACGGACGTCACAACCAGGCCAAGTGCATCGACATCCCGGCCAACCTGAGTCTGTGCCGGAACATCGGCTACAACCAGATGCGCCTGCCCAACCTGCTGGACCATGACACCGTGTCCGAGGTTGTGCAGCAGGCCTCTTCATGGGTGCCTCTTCTCGGCATCCACTGCCATGCGGACACTAAGCTCTTGTTGTGTTCGCTCTTCTCGCCGGTGTGCCTCGACCGCCCCATCTGGCCATGTCGCTCGCTCTGCAATTCAGTTCGGACCAGCTGCATCGGCTTCATGAACAAATATGGCTTCCCCTGGCCCGACATGCTGAGGTGCGACAAGTTCCCGCTGGATAATGACTTGTGTATCGGGCTGCAGAACGAGCACAAGGAAGGTGAGTTGGTCTTTGCTAGTTGAGTACAATCCAGTCACTCAGCCCATAGCAGGCAGTGTGTTTGCTACATAGTGTGTGCACATAGAAAGCAACACTTGCTACAGCTACATCAGCTGCTCCTCTGTAGTGCAGCTAGAGATGATGAGACTTGTGATGTTTCCACAGCGCTTTGATCACAAGTCTCTGTACAGTGGTTCTCTTCAACTCAGCTCCGCGCATGTGTGCGCCAATGATAGCTGCAGCACACCCTCCCAGCTCCAATTTATATCTCATGTAATCTCCACTTCCCGTTACACTTCCTCCTGACCTCTATGTCTCCACCCTAACCTATTTGCACCTTCACCTCATAACCCTGCCCTGACCCAGTTTCGCCTTGACCTACCTGCACCCTGACCTCAGAACCCTGCCCTGATCTTGTTCCCCTCCTGCCTTACCTGCACTCTAACTTCATTGCCACTTCTTAATCTACCACTATTCTGACTTCATTACCATGCCTTACCACAATCCTGCTCTGATCTACTTTAACCCCGACCTCATGTCAACCACCCTGTGATGTAGCAGTCACACTACGACGACAAGGGGGTGACGACAGCCCGGCGACTGGGATTTTGTGAAATCCCGACGACATATGCAAATTCGGGCTAAGTTGGACGACAATCGGACGACATCGGGATGACAGACGGGATGACAGCGGGACGACAGTGTCTGTGTGTCTGTGTCTGTGTCTGTGTGACTCTGTGTCTGTGTGTGTGTCTCTATGTGTGTGTCTGTGTCTGTGTGTGTGTCTCTGTGTGTGTCTGTGTGTGTGACTCTGTGTCTCTGTGTGTGTCTCTATGTCTGTGTCTCTGTGTCTGTGTGTGTCTCTGTGTGTGTCTCTGTGTGTTTCTGTGTGTGTGTCTCTGTGTGTGTATCTGTGTGTATGACTCTGTCTCTGTGTGTCTCTATGTGTGTGTCTGTGTCTCTGTGTGTGTCTCTGTGTGTTTCTGTGTGTGTGTCTGTGTGTGTCTCTGTGTTTCTGTGTGTCTCTGTGTCTCTGAGAGTGAGAGTGAGAGTCAGAGTCAGACTGAGAGTGAGAGTCAGAGTGAGAGTCAGAGTCAGAGTGAGAGTGAGAATGAGAGTCAGACTGAGAGTGAGAGTCAGACTGAGAGTGAGAGTCAGACTGAGAGTGAGAGTCAGACTGAGTGTGAGAGTGAGAGTCAGACTGAGAGTGAGAGTGAGAGTCAGACTGAGAGTGAGAGTGAGAGTCAGACTGAGAGTGAGAGTGAGAGTCAGACTGAGAGTGAGAGTGAGAGTCAGACTGAGAGTGAGAGTCAGACTGAGAGTCAGAGTCAGAGTCAGACTGAGAGTCAGAGTCAGAGTCAGACTGAGAGTCAGAGTCAGAGTCAGACTGAGAGTCAGAGTGAGGCACATACAGAGACACAGACACACACACAGACACAGACACACACAGAGACACAGACACACACACACACAGACACACACACACAGACACAGACACACACAGAGACACAGACACACACAGAGACACACACATAGACACACAGAGACACACACATAGACACACATAGACACATACACACACATAGACACAGGCACACAGAGACACATACACCGAGACACACATACAGCTGCTATGGAGAGAGAAGCGACGACAGCTTAATGACAAAACGACACCTTAGCGACAACGACAACACTGTACCGACACCATAGCGACACCGTATCAACAGCAGACTGACATAGGGTGTCGTCGATTGTCGTCGAAGTTTTTCAACATGTCCAAAAAGCCTACGACAACCCGGCGACAGTAGAGAAACAGTAGAGAAACTGGAGGTGTCGCGGAGGTGTCGCGCCGACAGCTGCGTGACAGCTGCGCGACAATCGACGACAGACCGGAAGTCGCTGTCGCTGGGCTGTCGTCGCCGCTTGTCGTCGTAGTGTGACAGCCACATTACGCACGATCATGTCCTGTTACACACTGACATAACTGTTACACAGCCACGTCTGGCTACGCATAAACCTACCCTGTTTGTTAGACACAGGTGTCATGTTACACACATATATGTTCTGTTGCACATGTGTCATGTTACACCCATACATATCATGTTACTACACCCATACATATCATGTTACTACACACATACATATCCTGTTAGTACACACATACATATCCTGTTACACACAGACAGGTCCTGTTATGCACATGCACCTTCTGTTAGTGTTACTCTCATGCATATCATGCTCCACACATACATGTCCTATTATGTCTCTCATGCATACCATGCTACACACATACATATCCTATTAGTATTACTCTCATGCGTACCATGCTACACAAATACATATGCTGGTACACACAGACAGGTCCTGTTACACAGATGCACCTTCTGTTACTCTCATACATATCATGTTTCACACATACATATCATGTTGCACAGATGCACCTTCTGTTACACAGATGCACCTTCTGTTACTCTCATACATATATATCATGTTTCACACATACATATCATGTTACACAGATGCACCTTCTGTTACACAGATGCACCTTATGTTACTCTTATACATATCATGTTTCACACATACATATCATGTTACACAGATGCACCTTCTGTTACACAGATGCACCATCTGTTACTCTCATACATATCATGTTTCACACATACATGTCATGTTACACAGATGCACCTTCTGTTACACAGATGCACCTTCTGTTACTCTCATGCATATCATGTTTCACACATACATATCATGTTACACCGATGCACCTTCTGTTACACAGATGCACCATCTGTTACTCTCATACATATCATGTTTCACACATACATATCATGTTACACAGATGCACATTCTGTTACACAGATGCACCTTCTGTTACTCTCATACATATCATGTTTCACACATACATATCATGTTACACAGATGCACCTTCTGTTACACAGATGCACCTTCTGTTACTCTTATGCATATCATGTTTCACACATACATATCATGTTACACAGATGCACCATCTGTTACACAGATGCACCATCTGTTACTCTCATACATATCATGTTTCACACATACATATCATGTTACACAGATGCACCTTCTGTTACACAGATGCACCATCTGTTACTCTCATACATATCATGTTTCACACATACATATCATGTTAAACAGATGCACCTTCTGTTACACAGATGCACCATCTGTTACTCTCATACATATCATGTTTCACACATACATATCATGTTACACAGATGCACCTTCTGTTACACAGATGCACCATCTGTTACTCTCATACATATCATGTTTCACACATACATATCATGTTACACAGATACACCTTCTGTTACACAGATGCACCTTCTGTTACTCTCATACATATCATGTTTCACACATACATATCATGTTACACAGATGCACCGTCTGTTACACAGATGCACCTTCTGTTACTCTTATACATATCATGTTTCACACATACATATCATGTTACACAGATGCACCTTCTGTTAGTGTTACACAGATGCACCTTCTGTTACTCTCATACATATCATGTTTCACACATACATATCATGTTACACAGATGCACCTTCTGTTACACAGATGCACCATCTGTTACTCTCATACATATCATGTTTCACACATACATATCATGTTACACAGATGCACCGTCTGTTACACAGATGCACCATCTGTTACTCTCATACATATCATGTTTCACACATACATATCATGTTACACAGATGCACCTTCTGTTACACAGATGCAACTTCTGTTACTCTCATACATATCATATTTCACACATACATATCATGTTACACAGATGCACCTTCTGTTACACAGATGCACCTTCTGTTACTCTCATACATATCATGTTTCACACATACATATCATGTTACACAGATGCACCATATGTTACTCTCATACATATCATGTTTCACACATACATATCATGTTACACAGATGCACTGTCTGTTACACAGATGCACTGTCTGTTACACAGATGCACCTTCTGTTACTCTTATACATATCATGTTTCACACATACATATCATGTTACACAGATGCACCTTCTGTTACACAGATGCACCTTCTGTTACTCTCATACATATCATGTTTCACACATACATATCATGTTACACAGATGCACCTTCTGTTACACAGATGCACCATCTGTTACTCTCATACATATCATGTTTCACACATACATATCATGTTACACAGATGCACCGTCTGTTACACAGATGCACCATCTGTTACTCTCATACATATCATGTTTCACACATACATATCATGTTACACAGATGCACCTTCTGCTACACAGATGCACCTTCTGATACTCTCATACATATCATCTTACACACATACAAATCCTGTTACACACATACACGTATATTCTCTTACACGCATATATATTCTGTTTTGCACATAAATATCCTGTTGCACACATATATATTCTATTACACATATACATGTTTTGTTTGTTGTTGGTTCACGTCCTAGCAACGTCTAAGGTCATATCAGGACGAGTACCGACTTGTGCCTTTTATAGTGTTGCCCCACTGGGAGACCAGGCTGCCAGCACCATGACCTGATATCCTCCTCAGTCACATTATCCTGACACTGAGCCAACCAGTTCTTGCCCTATCCTAATAATGCTGAGCGCCTGGCTAGGAAGCAACAAGTCTCAATTTGTAAGTCATTGGTTTGACTCGACGAGGATTCGAACCCACGATCCCATGTTCTACCAACATGGGAGACGGACGCTCTAACTCATTCGGCCATCCCGTCTGGTCACACACATACATGTTACTGATATACATATTCTGTTACACACATGCATGTTATACACATATATATCCTGTTACACACATACATATTCTGTTGCACACATACATGTTACACACATACATATTCTGTTATGCACATACTTGTTATACACATACATATCCTGTTACACACATACATATCCTGTTACACTCATACATATCCTGTTACACACATACATGTTGCACCCATACATATGTTGCACATATACATATCCTGTTCCACACATACATATCCTGTTGCACCCAGACAGGTCCTGTTACACACATACACCTTTTGATACACACATATCCTGTCACACACAGACCTGTCCTACTGCACACCGCCATGCCTAGTTACGCACAGACGTGCGCCGTTACATACAGGCAGGCCTGGATACAGGTCGCGCCTGGTTACAGACGGACACGCCTGGCTGCACACAGATATGCCCGGAGGGCAGTGTTTCCAGACCCCCTCGTTCATCAGGTTCATCAGGTCCTCCGTTGTGTTCAATTGCTGCAGTGGCCAGACACACCTGCCACAAAAACCACCTGTGTCAGGCACGAGACAAGCATGTCAGCTCAATCTAGCCTGCTAATTGACGGCTTGCCTTGTTTGTTCGTCTTGTGGTTTTTGTCAACTCTCAAGGGCCAGTCACACATACGTTAGTGGACGTAGTTGAACGTAGTGGAGGCTAACGTAATATAACGTAATTCAACATAGTTCAATGTACCGGCATCCATACTTCTCCGTGATGAGAACATGATAAGAACACCTGTGGGCCGATTTAAGCTTTGGACATGTTCAAAAGAGCACTACGTTTGAGGCAGACATAGCCTCCGTGATGATAACGTATTCTACCATACTCTAGCATACTTCTTAATGTACTCTACCATACTGTAAAGTCGACGGCCGGCAGCCGCGGTTGTGTAGGCAGGCTAAATAGGAAATCACTACAGGCAAGTAGAAGAATGGCAGAGTATAGAGTGTGCAGAAGGAACCAGAAGAAGCTTGTTTTATTATTATATAGGCTGTAGAATCCAAGATGGCTGTCACACCTGATCAGCTCCTCCAATCAGCACTAGGCATTCTGCAACCTACCAATGAACATCCAACCTGCCTGTATCCAAGCCTTGGTTGTTTATGGGTACAGTGCCCTGTTGTGTCTGGGTGTGCAGTGATCCGTAAATAACAATTGGGGGGAGGGGGTATGTGAGCAGAGCTCCCAAGGCTCTGTCACACTAAAAGTAGTGCCCCTCTCACACTATCTGTATAACTACATAAGGTTTCTATCAAATTCAGCAAAGGATCAGCAGCACCACATAATACCTTAATGCCTCTGGTTCTATATACCATTTACCTTTTATATAACAATTGTAATTACTATAGACTAGTTCACACATCTGCCAATGTCTAAATATCGGGAAATTTTACAATACTCTAGCATACTCTAGCGTACCCTAGCATACTTTGACCTGCAGAAAACCTTGGCCATTCTGCCATGGTCACATAGGCGTTAGTGGATGAAGTTGAAGGTACTGGAGGGTAACGTAATCGAACGTAGTTGAATGTAGTTGGACGTACCGGGATCCGTACCATAGCATACCGGGATCCATACAATAACGTACCTGGATCCATACCATAACATATTTATCCACACTATTAGGTGAGTCATCAACCAAAACCTGCTGTACCTTAATGTATTTGAACGTATATACAGCATGTTTCACTCACATTATTCTATCTACGTTCAACTACGTTCACTAATGTATGTGTGACCGGCCCTTCAGACATACAAGAAAAAGTGCCCCGCACTATGGGGGTATTTTAAAATTGCATAGCCCGATGGTTTTCAGTTTCTGCCATTTTCTGAGATAAATACGTTAGATTGATCGTTATAAATAATTGACTTTATTTTAGGTTGAAGCAACTTTGATTTTAAATGAATAACTTTGGAGATATTTGAAGTGAAAATACACTAAATTCATTTTCACAAGCACATGCAACTTCTGGCACCATAGTCTTAAGTAGTAATAGAATCTTTTATTAGTAAGTTGACTATGCACTGCCTAGTCCGATGAAAGCATACATTTATTTTACAAAACCAAAGCACTTACTTATGTAGTAGTCTGCACTGACCTCTCAGACAAGTAACCACATAGACAGGGGGGCATGGGTAGTGTGTTGATATCAGGCAGCCTAGGTGGTGTAATGGTTAGCACACTGGCCCGGAATGCAAAGAGATGTGGGTTCGAGTCCCACTCTAGGCACAATATTTCCCATTTTTATCCCCCCCATGACAATGGTTGCCGTGACCATGATCCTGTAAAACCAACGTGCTGTATGGTTGTTGAACCTACCCTGTGTATGCATGTGTTAGTGCATTGCCTGTATGTTTATAATTGTAAGCATTAAAAGACTTACAATTCCAGGGGGACAAGTGTAGTAGCCTGCATTGACCTCTCAGGCAAGTCACCACATAGACAGGTAGGCATAGCTAGTGTGTTGATATCAGGGAGCCTCGGTGGTGTAATGGTTAGCACACTGGTCCAGAATGCAAAGAGATGTGGGTTTGAGTCCCGCTCTAGGCGCAATATTTCCCATTTTCATCCCCCCATGACACTTATATTTGATCTAACACATCCAACAAATGGTGCACTTATTAGGCGTTTGTTAATGCATAGGAGCAATACTAAGTCAAAGCTGCATTCTCCAAAGAAAGCATCAAATTTTCAAAACCAAAACACTTACCTAGATTTGATGCTAGATATCCACTTATTAAGCATTTCATGATGTATAAAAGAGCATGCTCAGCCAATTAATTATAACTTGTTACTGCTGAAGTCTAGGGGGTCATAATTTGTATATGCTTTCCAAAGTTACTTTTGCATGTTTTCACTTCAAATATCTCCAAAGTTAAGGCCCTGTCACATTACAACGTTTCTTCCGGCGTGCCGCCAATGTGCAAAATATTTGCAACCCGTCGACACACGTCCAACTTTTCGGCATTGTGGGAGAAAGTTTGACGGGTTGCAGCGTGTTAGTGGCGTTTTTTTGGTGTGCGGCCAACGGGTTTCGATGTGTGGCGGAACAACATGTGAACGTCGCGCCAGCTGGTTCCCAGCGTGTTATCAGCGTGTTGTCGGCACGCTGTCAGCGCGTTGATGGCGTGGGGATGGCGCATTGGTGTCATGTTAGTAGTGTCTCAACGTGTACATACCCGCCACCAACACATCAGGACACACCAGCAGCGCGTCCACACCCGCCGCCAATGCATCCAAGCGTGCCGGCAACACGTCCAACGCACCGAGAAACGCTGGAGCAATGCCAATGGCACGCCCACTACCCATCGATGGGACGTTGCCGACGCGGCGATGGAACGGTCGCATTTTGGCGGAAAAAAGGCCAACGTTAACCGTTGATCAACGTCCTGCCAGCATTCCGCCGGCGCGCCGCCAACGGGTGTTGACGTGTTGCTAATGCGTCCGTATTGTGCCTGCCAACACGCTGACACGTGTTGCGGCCTGTCAAAAGTTTTGTGCAAGCACAAAACGATCGGCGCGAGCTGGCGGGCACCGACGCGAGCCGACGTGTTGGATCACACGTTGCTATCAGTCTATGTGTACCGATGCCCCGGTAACGCGCCGGTAACATACCGGACGTGTACCGACGTTTCGACCAAAAAGGCAACACGTCGACCCACGTTGGTGGGAAATGTCATAGTGTGACAGGGCCTTTAGCTATCCAACATTTCGGTGTAAATGCCAAAATGACATTTACGTGTTTCCACTTCCAATATCTCCAAAGTTAACCATTTAAGATCAAGATTATTTATAGGTAAAGTAATGATTATAATGATCAACTTAATGTATTTATCACCCTCCCCCCATATATATATATATATATATATATATATATATACGACGTATAAGGATTATGCGAGTATGAAGGTGCATAGGGGATGTTCCCTATATTATCTATTATTATCGTAGTATTAACCACTCCTATGATGTGTACTACTCTATGGGTGACCCACCCCTGCGACCGGTGGCACCACCACCGGTCTAACCTTCACCAGGGGCGCGAATATTGTCACTCATGTGGTGGAATTATATATATATATATGTGTATATATATATATATATATATATATATATATATATATATATATATATATAAGAATAGCACGAGGAGGCTGAGTGGTGGGTACATCATTTATTAGATCAATGGAATACATCAGACTATGCATCTGGCTGGGCTCAACTGCCCTACCGATTAGACGAAGAACACGAGTCAATGAGTAGGTAGAATCAAAAGGAAAAATTTGTTGAAAGCGAATGGTAATACGCTACACCCCCCGGCTGAGAGGAACTAAGGCACACAGCTAGCGCCCATGGCATATATAGAAGCAGGGCGACGCCCGGCGGTAAGGCGGCGAACTAACCAGCAAGTTCCCGCGATAGCCACCGGGGGAAGCATGGTGCATATTCTCTTACATCTGCATATACGTTGTATATACGTGGGTGTAAGAATAGCACGAGGAGGCTGAGTGGTGGATACATCATTTATTAGATCAAGGGAATACATCAGACAATGCACCTGGCTGGGCTCAACTGCCAGAGACACAGACACACCCAGACAGAAGAAAAGAAGCATAACTATATAGAATTACTAAGGGCCGACGCCACTCTGAGGTCGGCAACAATACGCTCCGATAGGGGACATGAGATATATTTATATATGCAGTCAGATGACCAATCTCCATGCACCTTGCGCAGAGGATGGCAGGAGAAGGTACTAGCATCAAGGCCCACCTCAGAGGAGAAGATTTTAATGGTTGCCTGAAGTGTCGCATAGTCTAAAGGCCGGTGTGGCAGTAAATCGCAAACCCCTGGAAATTGCACACCCCGGGGTTTGCGATTTACTAGGAAATCACAAACCCCCCCTGGAAATCGCAAACCCCCCTGTGTTTTGGGACTGATTCGGGCCAAATCTATTCAATGCGACCATATTTAACAGAATTAAATACTCAAATCGTGAAATTTCATTAAATTAACCCGAAATTCGAAGCGTTATTAAGGCTACCGCCGTAACGGCGGAGATATTAGCAGTAGGGTAAAATACGCCGTGATGTGTGCTGCGGCAATGCTATGTCTATGGGGAGCATTTATTTTTGTAAAATAAATAAAAAAACTTTCATCGAATCGATTAAAAATATCTCAATGCGCGATTGAAGAGGAAGATCTGAGGTATTTAATTTAACCTAAGAGCAATTTTATCTGAAAGTATTAAAAACAGAGATAATAGTGAAAGTTGGGATATTCTGAGTGTCAGTGCCAGATCATGGTAAGGCTAACACTCAGAATGGGGGGTTTGCGATCTCCAGGGGGGATATGCGATTTCCTAGGAAATCGCAAACCCCCCATGCCCATATATGGCATGGGGGTTTGCGATTTCCTAGGAAATCACAAGTGGGGGTTTGCGATTTACAGGGTTTGCGATTTCCTGCTACACCGGTACCCCCCAGATGGGGAGGAGATTTGGAAGGCCGGTGAGCCTTAACCTTCTCAAAATGTTTCTCGACCCAGAATACAGCGCACAGCGCGGTTCGGCACTCTGGCCACTGGAATGAGGAGCTCCTGTTCCGAAAACTGGATAGTCTTGGATCTTTTTACGGAAGGCGCAATCCCCCACTTATAGAACTCAAAGTCCGAGTGCCTGAGGACTGACTCCGAGTCAGTGAGTTGGCACTTCCGAAGAAGTGCCTGGAACCCCATTAGGATTGCCGCTCTAGCGCTCACATGGCCCTCACGGTCAGACATTAGGTCGAATATCATTAGCAACTCCCTCGGCGGCAGCGGGGCTGCCCGCTTCACTGCGCATCCCAGAACCTGCTTAGCCCCACCCAAGACAGTTCTAACCTGGTGAGCTGCAAAATCAACAGGAGGGTAGGCCTCTGACTTCAGGAAGAAATTGAGGGCACTAACGTAGTTGGTAATAGAGGCAGCTTTAATATCTATTATTGCACTAAAATCATTGTGCACAATTTGGTCAACCAAATCGCCGACACCCTGGTAGGAAAAAGTTTGGGCGACCTCATCGACGTAATTATTGACCGACCGATCGGCCGGCTTGCTACAGTCGACTATGGAACGGAGTCCGTCACCACTCACCTTAGGGACTGAAAATACATTATGGCTGCAGCTAGGAGCGGCATCAGAGCAGGAGATGTAGCCGCAGCTGAGTTCTGCACAAAGTTTTTATTATTTTTTTATTTTTTATTGAAGCTGTATTTATACTGTCCATAACATATAAGCCTGGGTACCCAGGCTTGTTTTCAATGCTGGCCAGTTGTAGTGTTGGTGTTATCTTACCACACAGTGGCTGCTGATAAGGTATTTGATTGCCTGCATTTCAGTAGCAGATAGATAATTGGTTGGTATGGTTAATAGCCTATGTTAGTTTTTTTGGATTTTCTTGGTATATATGTATTTATTTTTTCTACTCTTATTACTAGACTAGCCTACTCCTATTTACATATCATAGGCTTGTACATAGCTGTGTGGTGTGTTATCTGGCTACTTTTGTCATGGTTACCTGGTGGGCCGTGACATATCACATGCCCCTTTGCAGTGCAGCTTATTGCGGGTTTCCTAGCCATATTTTGCACAGATATTTTTTGTAAGTTTTTAGGTCAGGAATTTGTCATTCCTTTACCGTTTGGGCATTCCACACCTTGGCAGCCATTTCCAGCATGCTTCTCTCATGAGCTTTTATTTGGCTTCTGGTCTGCTTTAGTAGTGGCGCATTATTTGCTCTAGTGGCCCTTTGTGGTTTTGTTAGAAGTTTAATGTTTCGACTATAGCTATATGCTAATGTTTTCAAATGAATTATTCTCCTATTTTCTAGTAATTTCACTTTGGTTCTTTTGTGTATGTCATAGGTGGGGTGCAGCTTGTCTACTCTTAGACAGATTTTTAGGGCTCTGTTCTGCAGTGTTTGCGGTTTTTTTACTAGTTCTTTTCTCGCACCCATGTAGTTTACATCTCCATAGTCAAAATAGGGGAGCACCATGCCCTTGAAGATTTTTATTGACATTTCTTGTGTCATGTAGTCTCTTAGCTTTGCAAATAGCCACAGTTTGTGGTTTACTTTTTGTATAATTTTATTTATTCATAGGTTGTAGTTTAGTTGGCTGTCCAACTCAAGGCCTAGGTATTTGTAATGGTCTACATTTTCTAGTGTTTGGTTTCCTAACTTACAGTGTAGTTTTCTTTCTGGCATTTGTTTATGCGAGAAGAGTACTGTTTTTGATTTGCTTGTGTTGATGGTTATTTTGTTGGACTCACACCACTCATCTAGTTTTAGTAGGAGTTTATTTAGTTTAGTTATTACCTCCTCTTCTGTGGTGCCATTTGCGTATATGACTGTGTCATCTGCATATAGTTGGAGGCATTCAGTTTGCAATCATTTTTCAAGATCGTTTATATAGATTATAAAGAGTAGTGGCCCTAACACTGACCCTTGGGGTACACCACGTGTGACAGGTTGGTTGTCTGATAGTGTATTGTTTATTTTTGTTTTCTGTTGCCTGTTGTTCAGATAGCATCTTATCCAATCCATAGTGTTGGATTTTATGCCCATGTTTTTAGTTTTTCCAGTAGTATTTTGTGGTCTACTGTGTCAAATGCTTTGCTGAAGTCAATGAAGGCAGCTCCAACTAATTGTTTTTGGTTCATTGATGCCATTATGTCATTTGTTAGGCTAGCTATTGTTTTTGATGTGGAGTGCAGTTTCCTGAAGCCCCCTTGTCTTTCGTTTAGTATATCGTTTTTTTCCAGGTGTTCATTGATGTGTCTATGTAACACTTTTTCAATGAGCTTCCCTGGGGTTTGAAGAATTGATATTGGCCTGTAGTTTCCCATGTTTTGTTTGTCTCCACCTTTGTGAATGGGGGTGATGGTTGCCATTTTCCAGGCTGAGATAAAACGCCCCTGCTCAAAGGAGATGTTGAATAGGTCTACTATGGTGGCCGGGATGGCTTGGAGTGCCTCTTTCAGTATTTTGGTTGGTATTTCATCTATTCCACTTGGTTTATTCGTGTCTATGTCATTTATTATTTTTTTTACTTCTATCATATCTGTTTTGCAGGTGGGGATTTCATTCTCCACAGTTCCTGATCTGTTTTCCCATCTTTTTTTGAATTTTTCTGACAGCTTTTGCCCTATTGTGGCAAAGTGTCTGTTCAGTTTGTTTGCTGCATCTTTGTCTGTGAGCATTGCCCCTTCGTTATCTTGGAAGTTTGTATGCTCTTCTTTGTTATTTTTTTGGAATAATAGGTTTACATTTTTCCAGAATTTGTTTGTGTTGCTTCCCCAGTCTTTGTCCTGCTTTATTATGTATTTCTTTTTTGCTGTTCTCACAGCTTTGAGAGAGTTGTTTCTGCCGATGCGGTAGGCCAGTTTGTCTTCTATTGTTTCTGTGCGTTTTGCTTTATCACCCAGTTTACTTTTGGTTGTGATGAGTGTTAGCAGGTCTTTGTCTACCCAATGGTCTTGGTTTTTTTTGTATTTTTATTTTCTTCATGGGACACATCTCGTCAGTTGATTTTCTTATTTCTGTGATGATGTTGTCCCAATAGATATCAACATCATCTCTGTTTTGTGTGATGTTGTTTATGTTTTGGTGCAGATGATTTTTTAATGTATCTTCTGAGTAGTTTTTTAGGGACCTACTCATTTTGTATTCATAGTAATTTGTGCTTTTGAGCTTTTTCCTGGTTACATATACTAGTTTGTGGTCGCTTATACCCCAGCTTCTAGTGCCCCATTTTGTGGCATGGTTTGAGTTGGTTAGTATTAGGTCTTTTGTTGAGCTATTGTTGCTTAGCCTTGTGTTTTCAGTGATGAGCTGCTGCAGGCCTAAGATCTTGATGGTGGTTTGCAGCATTAGTTTTTTTTTTTCATTGCTGCTGTAATTCACATTGAAGTCTCCTAGCACAAAGATTTCTGCATTTGTTGATTTTTTTACAGTATTTATGCTCTTTTCTAGTTCTTCAAGGAATACTTCAATTTCACCTGACGGTGGCCTATAGAGGCTCGCTATGGCTACATTTGCTTGCTTTTCGTTTTTTATTAGGCACCATAGTAGCTCTATGTGCTCATTTGAGAGATTTGTTGGTTTTACCTTTTCAGTGTCTAGGTTTTTGGTGGCTTTGCAGTAAATGGCAACACCTCCACCTTTCTTTGTTTGGTTCATTGCATTAATGTGCTGTCTGTCATTACGTACAAGCCTATATCCGTCTATATTGAGGGTGTTGTTTTGGTGTTTGTCAGTGAACCATGTCTCTGATAACGTTAGTACATCTAAATTGTCTTTTTTTAGATGCATTTTTATTATGTCTATTTTATTGGATGCACTCTGGCAGTTTAGGTGGGCGAAGTGTGTGCCCCTTCCCAGTTTGCATTCAATCTTTTCTAACATATTTATTTTACTTTAAATAATATTTTTAGGATAGTGGTTGCTTGATTTCGCGAGTTTTTGATTTTGTTTTGATTTTATTTTGGCTTAGTGATTGATGGATTTGGGGTGTATGTGCTGGTGCATACAGCACACATGGCCCCTTTTGATAGATAGTCATGCATACCTCCATTACTTTTACTTTTACCTGTGCGCATAGAGGAAGACATGAACATTAAAGTGTGTATAAGTTGTACCTGACTATACTTATGATTTAGGGTTTGGTTAGTGAAATTTATCAAAGTTTGTGATACTTATGTTTTGGAGCCCTGGTGCTCTTTCCAGTTCTCCGTGATGCTTTTTGACAGCCTGGCACTGACATATCTGGCATATTCCTCATTGTAGTGTATACCATCCGTCATGCCAATGCCATATCGTGCCGCTCTCTTTCCATGCCTTGTTTTGTGGGTTGATGGTTTGTTGTCTTTTAATCTAATGTGGGCGGAAGTGGAGCAAGCTGTGCGTTGCTATGTTTTTTGCACCTCCTCCTTACCTGCTGGGAGAGCTCTTATGCTTTCTCCTGCTCTTCATTTTCAATTACTTCTTGTTTTCTTATGACACATTTGTTTTTGCTCTATTTATTTGTTTATTTGTTTATTTATTTGTATTTGCTTCCTTGCACAGGTTTTCCTTATTTTTTGGAGGATGTTCCCCATTTTATTTTTGTATCCTTGTTTTACTGTTTCGCCTTCACTGGCGCTGTCCAGGTACCGACCTGAGCCCCAGTATGGGCATTTTGTGCATTCCCTGGATGCATTTCCCAGAGCATTTATTAGTTTCTCCTTCAGGCTTTCGTTTTGTGTGAATTTTGCGCAGACGATGTCCTCCAGCACGTTTTCATTGGTTTTGCACCACTCTTGTGTTCTCCATATCTTCTTTGAAATTGCCTTTATCGTATATGGATTTTCAGTGTTGTCTATCATTCTCATTATGTCGTGTTTCTCATGGTATTTTGCCATTATTGAGCTGTAGTATTGCTCCGCTGATGTATATTTTTTACCATCCTTTCCAGTGATTTCACACTTGTACAGTTTGCTGAAAGGGGAGTTGTGTCCTTGGAAAGACACTCCCCATGTGTGTTCCCTAGTTGCTGCCTTCTCCGGCGTGATTTTTTTGGTGTTTTGGGTATCTGTATCTTTGGTTTCCTTGTCTTTATTTTTGTCTGAGGTCTGCTCGTTGTGTCTGTGTTTTTTTTGGTGTTGCCTCTTTTTTCATTTTCTTTCCTAGACGGAAGGCTTTGGTCACTACCGTCCAGCCAAAGTCACAGTCTGCTTCTTTTAGCATGTTTGTGACAGTTTTCTCCATGTTTTCGTCTTCTTTTTCCGGGATGCCATGTATTATGATGCTGAGTTTTTTCCCATCACTTTTTGTGGCCTCTGTTTGGGCTGTATCCGTGGGTGGCTTCCTTTTGTCCGTGGGCGCAGTCCTGGCATTGTTTATACCTTTGTTTGCATTTGTGTTGTTCTTTTGTTCTTTGAGCTTCTCAAACTCAGATTTGTACCACGTGCATTCGATTTGCAACGTGTTGTACGCTACCTGTAGTGCCTGCAGTTGGTTTTAATATTCATTGTCATTGTCATTGTCCCTTGGTTTTGTTTTGTTTTTTCCATCATTTCCGTTGTCATTCGTGCCGTTTCCGTCATTTACTTTTATATCCTTTTTGTTTTTGCCCCCCTTCGCTAATTCTTCTTTGACTGTTTGGATTGCCAGTCTCACTATCTCATCCTTATCCATATGCTTATCTCCGTGTTCCGTTATTTCCATATGCTTACCTCCGTGCTTCGTTATTTCGTTATCCTGTTTGTCGTCCTTTCCCCCCATTTTTAACGACTGGTTATCTGTCGTAGTGTTCTAGTGAACAATTTTTTTTGTGAGTATTTGTAGGAACCACACACTAAAATTTTAGAACAGGTCTAGAACACCATAAATAGTACAGAATTGAAGTCCTTTATTCCTCCTTATATGTTATTTTATTTTGTTGTTGATTTATTTTCCTCCTTTATTCCTCCTTATATGTTGTTTTACAGCAGAGGATAGAATCCTAGGTAGAAGCTAGTAAAGCAAAGTAAAGCAGTTTGGTTATGAGTATTTGTGTGCTGGTGAGTGATAACTGGTGAGTGATAATAGGGGAATCCACCAGCCCACTCAACTCAATAGTGGTTTTGAGTCAATTAGACATTATAAATCACACACACACACATCAACAGTAAAGCAAAGTATATGGGTGATAAAATGCCATGGTACTTAGCTGTTTTACATCAGAGGATACAAATCCTTGCAATCCGTAGCCTTGTTTTCGCCGTTTCCCGCCATATTTAACGGTCGACACGCTCCTGTGATGTTGTTTTGATTGATTTCCTCCTTTTATTGTGGTGTTACATCATCTGATATGTATCCTAAGGTATCCTGGTATGTTTATGATTATCCTGGTATGTTTGTGGGTTGTTTATGCACTTTTTAGTATATTGAAATCGCGATTTCAGCGTCCGCGTAAGTCTTAGCGCTCACTCACGGTCGCCATTATCCTTCTTATCATTAAAGTCTTTCTCAGCCTGTGCTCGGTGTAGTTTGACTGCGGCCTGGTAACTAGCAGAACAAGTGGGATTTATAACCTTAAACCCGAAAAGACAGCCGTATATAACAAATTCCCAGTCGCGATCTACCTCGCCTCTAATGGTGTAGCAAGGCTGGAGCTGTGTCCTGTTTGGGCCTATGTAGTACATACAAGTACAACATGCGCTAACACAGAATAAAGTTACTACTAATTTAACGGGTTCACCTGAAGGGTAAAGTGTGTCAAACGCGGTAACATGCAAATTACCCTCAACCTTCTGTATCTTTTGAGGCGACCACCCAGTTAACGGTTGCCTCAATAAGTTTGAAAGGAGTTAGCTTTTTTACGTCCTTTCCATCCTCTACATGACGACGCAAAGACCACTTACTTCTGGCTTGTCTTTCGCGGCTGATGGAACAGTCATCGTCGTCAGTCGAGCTGGACCCTTGGTGGCGGTGGTGTCATCTCCTCCGGTCGGGAGATGGCGAGTGGCGCTTGCTAGTGCTCCATCCTCGCGATCGCCTGCTGCTGGCGCTCCGATCAACCGTCCTCTCCCTCGATCCTTCCCTCAGTTGACGTGACATGTGGCCCATGGTCAATTTCCTCAATAAGTTTGAAAGGAGTTAGCTTTTTTACGTCCTTTCCATCCTCTATATGACGATGCAAAGACCACTTACTTCTGGCTTGTCTTTCCCGTCTGACGGAACAGTCATCGTCGTCAGTCGAGCTGGACCCTTGGTGGCGGTGATGTCATCTCCTCCGGTCGGGAGATGGCGAGTGGCGCTTGCTAGTGCTCCATCCTCGCGATCGCCTGCTGCTGGTGCTCCGATCAACCGTCCTCTCCCTCGATCCTTCCCTCAGTCGACGTGATGTGTGGCCCATGGTCAATTTCCTCACATCATCCTTCAGGTCACGTTCGGTCTTCTACAGCTTGTACTTGCATTGTTTCAGGGCTCCGATCCGTTCCGTGATTTCTCGCTCCTCGATGTATATTGTATCCTTAGCTGGGTCTGGGGCCGATGGTCGTTCCGTTTTGACCATTACGGGTTTCCTGCCCTCTGCCATCTTGTCAATCACAGTTTTTGTGCTAGATCGAGTAGTACGCCGTATGGACATGGGTGTCAGGCAGGCGCATTAATAGGCTTGTTATGCACCAGGCTGCAGAACGCGCAATAGGCCCGTGTCATATCAGGTAGAAAGGTCCTGTCCGAGTACCGGGCTGGTGTTGGCAAGGTAGAGGTACAGTAGCCGGTCGTCCGTTCGCAATCAGAATAACAGGTAACACAATTTGTTGAAAGCGAATGGTAACGGGCTACACTGTACGGCTGAGACTAACTAAGCTGCCCAGCTCGCGCCGCAGGGCGATGCGTGGCAGTGAGGCGGCGAACTAACCAGCGAGTTCCCGCGATAGCCGCCGGGGGAAGCATGGTGCATATTCACTTACATCCGCATATACGTTGTATATACCTGGGTATATATGGGATGGGGTTGTGGCAGTTACATGTACACTACATGCAGTGTGTGGTTGTGACAGTTACACATACACTACACATGGTGCGTGGCTGTGACAGTTAATTGTGCATTATACATGGTCTGGGGCTGTGACAGTTACATGAACATTATGCACAGTATGGGTATGTGACAGTTCCATGTACACTACACACGGTGCTGGTATGTGAAGGTACATGTAGGCCTACATTATACATGGTGTTGGTATGTGACAGTTACATGTACACTACACACGGTGAAGGTACATGTAGGCCTACATTATACATGGTGTTGGTATGTGACAGTTACACATGCACTACACACGGTGCTGGTATGTGAAGGTACATGTAGGCCTACATTATACATGGTGTTGGTATGTGACAGTTACACGTACACTACACACGGTGCTGGTTTGTGAAGGTACATGTAGGCCTACATTATACATGGTGTTGGTATGTGACAGTTACACATACACAACAACAAACAAGTATGTGAAGGTACATGTAGGCCTACATTATACATGGTGTTGGTATGTGACAGTTACATGTACACTACACAAGGTGCTGGTATGTGACAGGTACATGTACATGACACATGGTGCTGGTCTGTGGCAGGTACAGATTCATTATGCGGCCAGTGTTGCTGCTTCCGGCTAGGAGCGGCTCTTCCCTGCCGCTCCTCAATATGCAGCTGGTTCTTAACGAGACACCGGTGGCCGGTTCTACCAGACACTGTTCTCACCACATCTCCCTGTGACACTAATGCATACGTTCAAACAAGGTGTCGAGGTCTGACAAATATACTGCGCACACCGACAGGACCTGCGCAGGTGTAAACGAGCTGCGACTGTTGAGTGTTGTCTTGTCGTGTTGGTTAAAGTTGCACAGTCCGATGATGGTGTGGCGCTTCTGTCATTTAAATAAAGATAAATATATGTGGTTGAGTGTCATAATATACCTGATTTCAGTTTGAAGTAAGTTTTATTTCAATTAGCCAACTTTTGAGATATTTGAAGTGCAAACATACACAATTATTGTTTGCATGTATGTTAAAACTCTAGCACCACAGCCTAGGGTGCAGCAATAAGAGGTTCTATTAAATTGACTTTGTGTTCCATCATTTGCAGCAACACATGCTTAATAAGTGCACCAGTATCTAAGTTAGAAATGTAGAATCAAATTTAGATAATTGTTTTGGGTTTGAACATTTGATGCTTTCATCAAAGTATGCAGCTTAAGATTAAGTGTTTACACATATTTACTCACCGAGTGGGACAGCCAATCACTCGTCCGATACTTCTCATTGAGCGTATCACTCACTAAGAACCTTACTCACTGTATGCATCACTCAGAACACATCGTTCATTGAACACAACACTAATTGAATACATCACTCACTGATCACATTCACTAACCACATTACACTCTGAACATGTTACTCACTAAACACCTCACTCACTGTATGCGTCACTCACAGAACACATAATTCATTAAACACTAATTGAACACATCACTCACTGAACACATTCACTAACCACATTACACTCTCAACATGTTATTCACTCAACGCATTAGTCACTGAATGGAACACTCACAGAACATGTCATGCACATAACGCATCACTAATTGAACACATTATTCAATGAGCAAGTTATGCATTGAACACCTTAATCACTGAACACGTTACCCACTGAACACGTTACTCATTCACTGATCACATTACGCATTGCTTATATTACTTACTGAACGTACTATTCACTGAACAGGTTACTTACTGAGCATGTTACTCATTGAGCACGTTGCCCACTGACCATGTTACTCACTGAACATGATATTCACTGAACACGTTACACAGTGAGCGTGTTTCTCACTGAGCACAGTCACAGCTTGACCTGCGTTGTTCCCTACCCGGAATAAATTTAGCTATTAACGATTCAGAGCGAATAATTTGTTTCAAAATATACAAATTGCGCACGGCCATTTCCTTCCTGACTGGTATTGAATATGCATCGTTGCCTTGGTTATCTCGGTGCTCTTTAGATGTACACTAGATGTACATCCGGGACTTGCGACTAAACGCCGATGACGTGTCAGTACCCAGCATGCACTGCGAGTTCAAGCAGCGCAATTCGAGCAGGGACGCTACATCCGGGAAGCACTAGGAGAGAGCGGGTTTTTTGTTGTTAATGTTTTATTCAGCTGAATAATTCCCAAGGAATGGGGGACATTTCGCGTAGTTATTTTCCCTGATGATAGGTGGCGCATCGGTACTAGTGGGCCTAAACGGAGATATTGGACACGGTGGTCGAATCAGTACAGCACAATCTTCCCGCGTGGAAGGTCGGGAGTTCGAATCCCAGCCAAGTCAAACCAATGACACATTGATGTATGTCTGTTTGTGCTTTTTCTTTTAAATGATGGTTTATTTACCCAGTACATAACTTATAAGTTCATGACAGAACTTGTTTTCAATGCTAAACAGCTTTGCCCTTAGTCCTCAGTTTGTGGTTTGTTTTATTGCATGTGTATTTATATGTCTGTATGCATCTATGTGTAGGTCTATGTGTGTGTAAATATGTATCAATGTGTGAATGGACGTGTATGTACATGTACATGGGGTGTTCTTTGAAGCTGGATACCACATATTTGGTGTCCATATTTCGATGAACAGAATTAACCTCTTTTTTTTAAAAATAGTAACTCAAATGATTATTGTTGCCTCTGTAAATTAAGTATTCTAGGAATACTATATTTATTTCATATATTCCACAGAATGTACTAAAAGTCTCTTTATATGATTTTGTGCTAATGTGAAAATTTACATATTTACACATTTACATCAAAATTTACAAACCTTTTTTTAAACTTTGTTTCAACTTTTTTCCTGTAAGATATAATTTTGTTTGCTTAACTGTAACCAATAAAATGTTTGAAAGTGTTCTGTATGTTAAAATGATGTTCTTGATGTGTGTTTAATGTCCATGTTACACAGGACATTTTAATGTAGACCTTAATTTGCATAAGATTAAAATCAAAAAGTGAAATAGCTTTTTTTCAACTTTGATAGGTCCACAACATGTAAACCTTCATATGAATATGGGTTATGCTATTATTTGGAATGTTTTCACTTTTAATTTGTATAATATGTGTAGAATTTACTATTACCAAATATTACTGCTATATTAATCACTAAATATTGCCAGTATAAATATTATAATATTATTAGTAATAGCTAGTATAACGTTTCGGTTGATTGGTCGTTGGAGTTTACGTCCTGGCAACATCTAAGGTCATAACAGGGCGGGATATCTCTAAGGTTGCCATGCTAAACGTATGGCTCACTTATGGGTAGACTTTTAGTTTAGGCCCATTGTTTCATTGGCGACACCAACGGCAATAGCTTGAACCACAACATTGTATGTCCCCCATTGACCGCTCAGCCATAAATAGATACACAAGTGTAGTTCAGCGAGCATGATGAGATAATAGACTAGTGTATCAATTGTTACATGTCCGATTGCCATAGAACAAGTACGGCAATACAATTGGAATAGTAATACGAGTTGCTACTTGAGGTAGTAAAGATTCGCTTATGGCAGTCTTCACTACAATTACGTCGTCAATGGTTTGAGTATCGTTTATCGATTGCAGATTACAGGCAATCCCCTAATTGATAAATGGTTGTGGAGTTAAAGTTGAAAGTCCGATGGTTTAGAGTTTCTGTCATTTTCTGAGATAAACAGAATAGATTGATCGCTATAGACTGTTTGAAGTAACTTTATTTTAGATGGTTAACTTTGGAGATATTTGCCGTACAACCATGCACAATTAATTTTGGCAAGCACACCAAAACTCTTACGCCATATGCATCGGCAGTAACAGGTCCTCTTAAATTGTATCTGTATTCCCTTCAGTATGATGACAACTGTTTAATAAGTGCACCAGTATCTAAGTTAGATATGTATAATCAAATCTACATAATTGTTTTGTTTTTGAAAATTTGATATTTTCATCGGACTATGAAACTTTAAGGTAGATGAAGTGGTTTGGTACTTGTCACTTTCTAGCCTGGCGCTTGTCATTATTACTATATTAGGATAGAGTAAGGACTGGTTTGCTCAGTGTCATGATATTGTGACTGAGTGAAGTATCAGGTCATGGTGCTGGTGGCCTGGTCGCCCAGTGGGGCAGCACTATAAAGTCATGATGAGTGCACACTGTCAAAAGCCGGTACCCGTCCTGATATGACCTTAAATGTTGCCAGGACGTAAAACTCCAACAACCAACCTGTGCACCAGGTGTAGTCAGATGCATCAGCAATGTCCGCCAGACACCTACTGAGTGAGACGATTATCAACATTGCGTTGGCCAAACACTGACAGTTATTACGGAATTGTGTAAGCCTGCTACATTCATTAACCCCTCAGGACCACCTATCATGTCACCATTACATTAGTTCTACCAATAATTTTCACACAATCTTTTAAGATTTAAATGTTTTGTTATGTTTAGAGGATGACACTTAAGTCCCTTATAGTGAGATAATTACACGGTTTGAATGCTTAATATGTTTCCTCTGGTCTGCTGTGCTTCTTAAAGCTGTTTTAATTTAGGATTTGTACAAATAATTTATATACTGGCTTTGTAAGATGATGTCTGAATTAATTCAAGGGGTATCCTGCGGAATGGATTGCATTAATGCAGGCTCTGGTGTTTTTGGTGACAACAGAACCCGGAGACACATAAACATTGTCTGGTGACAGACTGAGTGCACACTGGCAACTTCTTCCACTTAACTTCACTGTACATTGAGTGCTGATGTCAGACTGAGTGCACACTGACAACTACTTCCACCTAACCTCACTGAACATTGAATGCTGATGTCAGGCTGAGTGCACACTGACAACTACTTCCACTTAACTTCACTGTACATTGAGTGCTGATGTCAGGCTGAGTGCACACTGGCAACTACTTCCACTTAACTTCACTATCCATTGAGTCTTACTGTCAGGCTGAGTGCACACTGGCAACTACTTCCACTTAACTTCATTGTACATTGAGTACTGATGTCAGGCTGAGTGCACACTGGCAACTACTTCCACTTAACCTCACTGAACAATGAATGTTGATGTCAGGCTGTGTTCACACTGACAACTACTTCCACTTAAGCTCACTGAACAATGAATGCTGATGTCAGGCTGAGTGCACACTGGCAACTACTTCCACCTAACCTCACTGAACAATGTATGCTGATGTCAGGCTGTGTTCACACTGACAACTACTTCCACTTAACCTCACTGAACAATGAATGCTGATGTCAGGCTGTGTTCACACTGGCAACTACTTCCACTTAACCTCACTGAACAATGTATGCTGATGTCAGGCTGTGTTCACACTGACAACTACTTCCACTTAACCTACTGAACAATGAATGTTGATGTCAGGCTGTGTTCACACTAACAACTACTTCCACTTAAGCTCACTGAACAATGAATGCTGATGTCAGGCTGTGTTCACACTGACAACTACTTCCACTTAGCCTCACTGAACAATGAATGCTGATGTCAAGCTGGGTGCACACTGACAACTACTTCCACTTAAGCTCACTGAACAATGAATGCTGATGCCAGGCTGTGTTCACACTGACAACTACTTCCACATAAGCTCACTGAACAATGAATGCTGATGCCAGGCTGTGTTCACACTGACAACTACTTCCACTTAGCCTCACTGAACATTGAATGCTGATCTCAGGCTGGTTGCACACTGACAACTACTTCCACTTAAGCTCACTGAACAATGAATGCTGATGTCAGGCTGAGTTCACACTGACAACTACTTCCACTTAGCCTCACTGAACATTGAATGCTGATGTCAGGCTGGGTGCACACTGACAACTACTTCCACATAACTTCACTGTACATTGAGTCTTAATGTCAGGCTGAGTGCACACTCACAACTACTTCCACTTAACTTCACTGTACATTGAGTGCTGATGTCAGGCTGGGTGCACACTGACAACTACTTCCACTTAACCTTACTGTACATTAAGTGCTGACGTCAGGCTGAGTGCAGACTCATCCTCACTAACTGCCTGCTATCTCAGAACGAGGCTTGGCCACGCAGCCATCCCCACCCCTGTGGACAGGTGGCCGGAGGCGACGTTTAAATGTCCGTTTAATAGGAGTGTCGCTGCCAAACGGCTGCCTGCTTTGGCCTCAGTCGACTGGTCAGTTTGGACGCTCTTCCCTAATGCTCAGCCATCACAGCTCACAACAATCACTTCCATTCCGCCCTGTGTGGATATAAAATAAATGCTGCTGGGCACGTGCTGGGTCAACAGCGTTATGAGGTCTGTGAGTAGTAAGCAAGGGGGTTGTCTGAAACATTACCAACAGTAGCCAGTCTGTGAGTAATAAGCATGAAGGTTGGCTGAAACATTACCGACAGTAGCTAGTCTGTGAGTAGTAAGCAAGGGAGTTGGCTGAAACATTACCAACATTAGCCAGTATGTGAGTATTAGTATGAAGGTCGGCTCAAACATTACCAACAGTAGCCAGTCTGTGAGTAGTAAGCATGTGGGTCAGGTGAAATATTACAAACAGTAGCCAGTCTGAGCAGTAAGCATGAAGGTTGGCTCAAACATTACCAACATTAGCCAGTCTGTGAGTAGTAAGCATGAAGGTCGGCTCAAACATTACCAACAGTAGCCAGTCTGTGAGTAGTAAGCATGCGGGTCAGGTAAAACATTACAAACAGTAGCCAGTCTGTGAGCAGTAAGCATGAAGGTCGGCTCAAACATTACCAACAGTAGCCAGTCTGTGAGTAGTAAGCATGAAGGTCGGCTCAAACATTACCAACAGTAGCCAGTCTGTGAGTAGTAAGCATGTGGGTCAGGTGAAACATTAGAAACAGTAGCCAGTCTGTGAGCAGTAAGCATGAAGGTCGGCTCAAATATTACCAACAGTAGCCAGTCTGTGAGCAGTAAGCATGTGGGTCAGGTGAAACATTACCAACATTAGCCAGTCTGTGAGCAGTAAGCAAGGGGGTCTGCTGAAACATTACCAACATTAGCCAGTCTGTGAGTATTAAGCATGTGCGTCGGCTGAAGCATTGTCTATGTCAAGCTGTATGTGAGTAGTAAGCAGGATCGGTCAGCTGAAGGTATGTCCGATTTGTTCATGCGCGGGCTCAAAATCCCAGAGTTTACATTCTAGCAACATCTAAGGTCATATCAGGACGGGTACCGACTTGTGACAGTGCGCACGCATGGCGACTTTATAGTGCTGCCCAACTGGGAGACCAGGCTGCCAGCACCATGACCTGGTATCCCACTCAGTCACATTATCATGACATTGAACCAACCAGTCCTTGCTCTATCCTAATAATGCTGAGCACCTGGCTAGGAAGCGACAAGTATAAATTGTGTAAGTCATTTGTTTGACGCGACTGGAAATGGAACTCCGGACCTTCTGCATGGGAAGGATACGCTCTTCCGATTGGATCACCGCATCCAGTATCTGCGGAATTTTAACATAATGATGATAGTTTACAGTATTTGTGTTCACCGTTCAACAATTGCACCATTTCCACCCTTACAAATTGCCCACGTCATCTGACTTCTCTATGTGCTACTTCTCCGAAGTTGACACTTGATGACGCTGTTTGGTCGGCTAGTTGTTAGTAACATGGTGAAACTGAAGGCCATTGGTCCAGAATGCCCCTGGGACACGAGATGGTGCCAGCCCGTTCGGCCCCCCGGCCCCCACTAGGCCTGGCGACTGGCAGACCCCCCCCCCCCCCCCCCCCCCACCTGGCGGTGGAAGGCACGGCATCAGGTGAGATGGTCAGGGGCGAGATGGAGTGGTAACGGTGGTGGTGAGTGTGGGGAGGGGGAAGGTGGTGAGCAGAAGGGTGGGGAGATGTGGGAAAAGAGTATGTGTTGAGAGGCGTGGGTTGGTGGTGATGGCCTGGGAAGGGGACGGGTGGAGAGATAGGAGGGTGGTGAGAGGGGAGGATGGTGAGAGGGGAGGGTGGTGAGATGGGAGGGCTGGTGAGAGGGGAGGGTGGTGAGAGGGGCGGGTGGTGAGAGGGGAGTGTGATGAGAGGGGAGGGTGGTGAGAGGGGAGGGTGGTGAGAGGGGAGTGTGATGAGAGGGGAGGGTGGTGAGAGGGGAGGGTGATGAGAGGGGAGCGTGGTGAGAGGGGAGGGTGGTGAGAGGGGAGGGTGGTGAGATGGGAGGGTGATGAGAGGGGAGGGTGGTGAGAGGGGGAGAGTTTGTGAGAATGGAGGGTGGTGAGAGGGGAGGGTGGTGAGAGGGGAGGGTGGTGAGAGGGGAGGGTGGTGAGAGGGGAGGGTGATGAGAGGGGAGGGTGGTGAGAGGGGAGGGTGGTGAGAGGGGAGGGGGGTGAGATGGGAGGGTGATGAGAGGGGAGGGTGGTGAGAGGGGGAGAGTTTGTGAGAGTGGAGGGTGGTGAGAGGGGAGGTGGTGAGAGGGGAGGGGTAGTGAAGAGGGGAAGGTGGTGAGAGGGGAGGGTGGTGAGAGGGGAGGGTGGTGGGAGGGGGAGGGTGGTGAGAGGGGAGGGTGATGAGAGGGGAGGGTGGTGAGAGGGGAGGGTGGTGAGAGGGGAGGATGGTGAGAGGGGAGGGTGGTGAGAGGGGAGGGTGGTGAGAGGGGAGGATGGGTGAGAGGGAGGGTGGTGAGAGGGGAGGGGGTGGGGTGAGGAGGGGAGGGGAGGGTGGTGAGAGGGGAGGGTGGTGAGAAGGGAGGGTGGTGATAACAGATAAGGCAGGGTGGTGGGATGGGAGGGTGGTGAGCGGGTGATGGGTGGTGAGAGGGGAGGGTGGTGAGAGGGAAGGATGGTGAAGGGGAGGGTGGTGAAGGGGCGGGGGTGAGAGACGAGGGTAGTGATATGGGAGGGTGGTGAGAGGAGAGGGTGTTGAAAGGGGAGGGTGGTTAGAGGGGAAGGTGATGGGATGGGAGGGTGGTGAGAGGGGAGGGTGGTGAGAGGGAAGGGTGGTGAGAGGAAAGGGTGGTGAGAACGGCGGAGTGGTGAGAAGGGAGGGTGGTGGGAAGGGAGGGTGGTAAGAGGGGAGGGGTTGTGAGAGGGGAAATGTGATGGTACATAAGCGGCGGGGGTTGTAGAAAGTGTGAGGTTGCGGAAGGAGAGAGGGGGAAAGGTGGTAAGGCGGTAGGGGCGGTGAGTGGAGAGGGGTGAGGCTGAACAGGAGTGGGGATGGGGAATGGTTGTGGGTATGATTATTTTATTTAAACTTTTATGCTATCATTATCATTCAAGGAGAGTGGCCAGTGAGCGACTCAATGTGCTAGAAACATCCTACTTCCCGGTGGCCCTCAGGTCACGGGCTGCAGGTCATGACCTACTTATTTACTGTTACTTGAAGTTACAGACTGCTGATCATGACCTACTTATTTACTGGTGACTCCAAGTCATGGACTGCTCGTCATGACCTACTTATTTACCGGTGAGTCCATGGCACACACTGCTGGTCATGACCTATTTATTTTCCGTGATTCAAAGTCATGGATTGTTGGTCATGACCTACTTATTTAGTGGTGATTCCGGGTCACGGACTGCTGGTCATGACCAATTTATTTACCGTGACTCCAAAGCCCCGTTCATACATGCCCGTTAAGTCGGCTCAACCAGTTTGCCTTGTCTAGTTCGCCTCACATTCGCCGTGTGGACGTGACGCTGAAGCGGATTAGGGCTGAGTCGATTCATCTAGTTTGCTTCAAGTAAACCACGTCGCGAGATAGTATATATGAAGCAAACTAGCTTAAGTCGGCCCATCTTGCTTGTGTCGACGATAGCGGTTTACTTTGAGGCGGCTTAAGCACGTCACATGGATGCGCAGTCGAGACCTGAGTTTGTTGATTTTCCGGTCGATCAAAAGTGCATATTATATAATTTGGTCTATGAAACCGCTAGCTGTGCACAGATATTTTTTTCATCATTTATTTATAGGTTTTCACTGCCCAGCAGAAGTTTTGACCATTCCAAAACAATACGACTCAGTCTATACATATCTAGGTCGAACCCACACTCTCTCGTGGTGACGTCGACTAACCGAAAGTGGCGCTGGTTAATATGGACTTGCTCATGCGCAGATATCAATTTCTGGCTTAAACCGCCCCAAGCACTGGATGTGTGGATACGACACACTTTCACGCCTAGTTCGCCTCATCTAGTTCGCCTTATCTAGTTCGGCCTAAAGTTGTGCTGTATGAACGGGGCTCAAGTCACAGACAGCTTGCTGTTCCTGAGCTAATTTCTTTTGATTCTAGATCACGGACTGCAGTTCCTGACCTACTAGTGGCTATAGGTCAAGAACTGCTCGTCATGACCTACATAGATTGCACAGGTGGAAGAGGCATTATTGTCTGTTAATTAGCCAGTCTCAGGCACCCGCGCAGCTGCGTCCTCCACAGCTCGCAGCCTGCTGTTCCCCGAGTGCGCCGACGTCACTGTATGTCCGCAGTCTCGGGTTCCCTTTATTCGAATTTCTGGTGGATGCAACGCCGTTGGTGCTAACAATTCCAGGGTCCGTACAAGGGCTGGAATGTTTCATTTTCCCCATTTCAAGGCCTTGAACAGCATTAAATTTAACCTATTTTGGGTAATTAGTCTTAAAAAGCTTTGAATTTCATTAAACTATTGCCAATTAGTCTGAAATCGCATTTCTGAATTGCGATTTTGCAAACTAAGTCCAAATGAAAATTGTCTTGAATTCCAATCAAAAACAGCCTTGAAAAGCCTTGAAATAGTTTGGAATTCCATATCTGCACATGTGTACGGACCCAGCAATTTGTAACATAACCAGCAGGTGTTGGCTGTACCCGAAGTAATGTTTACACCAAGTGCCCTGAGAGGATCAGTGCACCGGGCTGGGGGCTAAAGCTGCAATTCGATGAGAGCATCACATTTTCGAAACCAAAACGATCATCTAGATTTGATTCTACACAACTTAGATATTGGTACGCGTTTTAAACATGTGTTGCAGCATATAAGGGAATACTGAGACATTTGAATAGAACCTGTTACTACTGCATGGGCCTATGGGGGTCAGAGTTTTCACGTGCTTTCCAAAGTTAATTTAGCATATCTGCACTTTAAATATCTTCAAAGTTATCCATTTAAAATAAAGTTACTTCACACTAAAGTTAGGCCAATTATAACGGTCACTCTAATCTATATAGCTAACAAAAGTTACAGAAACTCAAAACCATCGGAATATGTAACTTTACCATAAATGTGGTGTGTCAGGGCACCAGGAGGGATGTCTGTGGAATACTTAGTGAGTCAGTGTACGAGGCAGGGTGTCTACATGGAGTGTCACTACACTAGACAGGAGCATGTCTACTACCAATCAGTGTATCACTCAGTACCAATACACCTGTATACAGCTATACAGTGAAACCTCAGTTCTAGAACAGCTTGTTTTTCAAACAAATCGGTTCACGAAAATATTTGTCTAACAAAAAATGCATCGGTTTCCGAACGCATTCTCGGTTTAGAAACAACCGGTACTGAGTTGAGTACACAAAGAACCAATTAAACCAAGATGTTCCAGAAATCCTCAATTTCAGTTACCTGATGTTCATATGGGGGGGGGGGGGGGCAGTAACACCCCTCCCTTCTTCCTTCCTCTCCAAGTTATACATCATATACATAATATATATTACATACATTAAATACCAGGAGTGTGGCGGCCAGTGTGCGCATGCGCATCACCAGAAATCCAACCAGACGGGCTGTCGCCCCCCCCCCCCCACCCCTCTGAGCTGAAAACCCAACAAGAAAATGGAGCGCTCCGGTGTGGAAATGGGACGCAAACTGAGAAAGACCGATTGCACGGAGCAGATCTTGAGGTGTGGGTGCAGCTTGGCCTGGGGTGTGTGGAGGTGTCAGAATGTGTGTGTGTGTAGGGGTGTTGGGGACGCGGGCATTTGAGGCGAGTTCGATTGTGTCTTTTTGTGGCTGCATGGTTCATATCTGCCCACAAAGTGGATGTGACACTTGGAGGAGGCGTGTCGGTACCCGGCCGTACCAGCGACACGCCGGCAACCAGCGGAAACAAACAGTTCGTCTGCCTTTTCCTGCTAAAATGACGCGTAGCAGACGACGGATGTGACGACGGTATGAGCGATAATGGCGCGTCATAACGGGGGTGTGCGAAGAGGCGATATTAGGGAACCAAACGGCAGAACGTGACGAGCTAAGAGACTCGGGGAGCGACGCATGTCTGACACAGTGTGTGTCTGACATAGTGTGTGTCTGACATAGTGTGTGCATCACAGTGTGTGTCTGACAGAGGGTGTGTCTGACACAGTGTGTGCCTGACACAGTATGTGTCTGACAGAGTGTGTGTCTGACACAGGGTGTATGTCACAGTGTGTGTCTGACAGAGTGTGTGTATGACATAGTGTGTGTCACAGTGTGTGTGTGACACAGTGTGTGTCTGACACCGTGTGTCTGACACCATGTGTATGTCACAGTGTGTGTCTGACACAGTGTGTGTCTGACACAGTGTGTGTCTGACACAGTGTGTATGTCACAGTGTGTGTCTGACAGAGTGTTGCGTCTGACACAATGTGTCGGGGACACAGAGTGTGCCTGGGGCAGTGCGACGCTCTATTACCAACCAGCAGCTTCCAACACGGGACCGTGGAGCGTTCCGCCACCATCCTGTACTCTGGTACAATAGACCAGTTAGTCATTCCAGCCATGCGGTGCATTGTGGGATGTCGGGACGCAAAACTAACCCCCACCAAGCACACCGCACATGCTTCGACACTGGGTGCAGCTATGAAATGTGCTAGATTCAGCTTATCTCAGCTCTTGTTTGAAACATAGAATACCAACTAAAAAATTATATATAATAAATTATTATGTTAATCTTTTATCTAGCATTGTATTTACACCAATCTAATCAGCATGTCTTATGCCATCTGCATTTAGATCTAGACAAATCTGGTCACTCAGACTAGTGTTAGAGCCATAGCCAGAGTCAGTATTACTTATTTTATTAGTTTTTATTTATATCCTATGGTTAATAACATATGTAGAGCTAGGAAATGAGTAGGGTTAATCAGATATTGGTTATATATTTCTCTGAAACAATATTCTGTTGACACATTTGGCATTTTATTATTTAGAACAAGAATTAATAATGATGATGTGGATATCTGCCTAAAAGTGACATTGCTGTGTGTAAAATTGTATGTTTCTTAGCTGAGCTGGTTTTGTTTTAAATATATTCATTATATCATTATATTTTGCGTGTGTGCAGCCATGTTTATGCCAAATTGTTATGTATTCTATTAATTTAGAATAAAATCGAAGTTTTGCCCTACGCGCATCGGCAAACTCAATGGCCGTACGCATCTGTTTTGCTGTCAGCGCCGTTGTCAGTGCATGCACAGTCGGAATGACGATCTCGTCTATTACTTGTATTAGTTTCCATTATGAGTCAAACTCCAGCGTCCATGCTCACACTTGTAGCTAAGCATCACTCACATTCGAACTGAAGCCTGCACTTAAGTTTGTTTAAATCTGCGCGTCCGTGTTTGGCAGGGTTCCCCGTGCGTATGGCGCTGGGTCTGGTGAGTATCATCATACACAATGTCTGCCACTAAGTCACGTGACATGGGAACGAACACGTCACGTGACACATGTACGGCGTGGTTGTACTCCGCGTCAGCCCACACATCCGAGGCGTTTAGTTTGTCGTCTGCTCCTGACCTAAATGTCGCCAAGCAAACTAACAGGACTCCTTATGTGGCGATATAAGGGGGGGTCAAGATAACGATCGAGACTGGATAATTTCTTTGCAAATTATAAACCGGAAGTGTTCTAGCGATCCCGGGGTGACGGCGGACTTGCGCAGTACGGTGTTAGGGTCGTGTCGTGATCAAGGCGTCTCACTCAGATCGGTGACTGCGCAAGCGAAGCTAGATCGTTTCTTGTTTGTTGGGGGTTTTATATCCTAGCAACATCTATGGTCATATCAGGATGGGTACATACCCTGACAGTGCACACTCATGGTGACTTTATAGTGCTGCCCCACTGGGAGACCAGGCTGCCGGCATCATGGCCTAATATCCCACTCGATCACATTGTCCTGACACTGAGTTAACCAGTCCTTGCCATATCCTAGTAATGCCAAGCACCGGGCTAGGTCGGAACAAGTATCAATTTGGTCAAATCACTGGTTGGACTCGACCAGGTTTCGAACTCCCTACCTTCTGCATAGGAAGCCTGCGCTTTACCGATTTGGCCACCACGGCTCGAACTAATATCAAGTACCAAATACTGATAGGAAAATGTTGATCAACTCCGCTGATGGGTTTTAAATGATAAACACTGTAACCCATATCTTAATTATACTGACCAGGCAATTGAAAAGTATATTATTAGTGTTGCTGTTCTTGTTATTATTATCATTGTTATTATTATTTAATACATATAAGTGTGCGTAATTCCATATTAAGATTTCATCAACAGATCAACATTACGATGTAAGATAATGTAAATGCTGTGTGACTTTGTCAACCGTGCATTGTAAATTATTGACAAATTCTGCGTGACTTCAAAGCCAAAACAATTATCTAGATTCGATTTCTACATATCCTACTTAGATAACTGTACACTTATTGGACATTTGTTACCACATAGAAGGGGTTTTTGAGGCAATTTAATATAACCTGTTCTGCTGAAATGTATGGTGTCAGAGTTTTGGCATGCTTCGCAAAATAATTTCACATGGTTGCACTTCAAATATCTCAAAAGTTAGCCATTTATGACACAAATTAGTTCAAGCTAAAGTAGATTATGATGATCAGCCTAATATATTTATCACAGAAAATGACAGAAACTCAAAACCAGTGGGCTATGCAACTTTAATTAGTGTAGATGCTGTATATGCTTAGGTCGATATACTTAAAATACCATATGCATTATACTTATTTTTATCGTCGTGTTAAACAAAAGCATGCGGACAAAATGTGTGCACACACAAAAGTAACGGTGCCAAACTACGACCGCAAAACCAGTGTCACGGGGGTTTGAGGAGCAAAAGAAAACGTGTAAATATGAATAAAATCCATTTACCAAAAAAAAGAAACAACAAAAACACAAAGCCTCGGAGCCTCGTTTCAGTGGAATGCACTGCTATTAACTACTAAAGTGGTGTTTGTGTGGCTTTGCCATATTGATGTCAGTCAGTCTAGTAGCAGGGAACGCCATATTTAATGTCCCGATCGGTTTGGCCTCGGATGACCGAGTACAAAACAAAAAGCCCTCACACACAACCCTCACCATCCCCCCGCCCCCACCCCGCCCCCACCCCCACACAATCAACATCGACAATTGTACTTGTGAAAATAAATGTGGAAGCTAATCCTTTAACCTCGACATAAATCCACTTTTACCCACAGCGTCTGGTATGCCAGAAAGTATGCATTACAGCCTCAGTCTCACTTTCAACCTCAGTCTCAGCCTTAGAATCAGTCTCAGTCTCAATTTCAGCCTCAGTCGCACTTGGCCTCAGCCTACGTCTCAGCCTCACCCAGACTCAGCTTCAGTCTCACTTAGCCGCAACCTCAATCTCAGCCTCAGCCTCAGCATCAGCCTCAATCTCAGTCTCAGTCTCAGTCTCAGATTTAGTCTCAGCCTCAGTCTCTGTCTCCGTGTCAGCCTCAGTCTCAGTTTCCGCCTCAGCCATATCGCTACGCTCCGACACATCGAGGCAGGATCTTATGTGAGGCAATCGGCATTTTAAGGCAGGTTACATTTTAAAGTAGATTACTGTTAAAATTGCGTAGTCCGATAGTTTTACGTTTCAGTAAGTATTTTTTAGATAAATATATTAGGTTGATCGTTACAAATCGTGCTCACTTTAGTTTGAAGTGACTTTGATTTAACATAGCTAACTTAGGATGTATTTGAAATGTAAACATTAATTTTGATGTGCTTGTCAAAACTATAACCCCATATGATTCAGCAGAAACAGTTTCTATTAAATTGACTTAGTATTATTCCCTGCCGTGTAGCAACACAAGCTTAATATTATTCAGGCATAACATTAAACATTATTAATAACGAGTGCCTCGGTATTTCATATATGGAATTAAATTAGATCAAGTGTTTTGGTTTTGAAAAGTTGATGCTTTAAATTAATCGGACTATGGCGCTTTACATCAAGATAAGTTGGTGTTTTTTGTGTTTTTTTTAAGAGGGTGGTGAAGGTTAGAGGGAGATTGGCTTTTTACACCAAAAAAAAAAATGCTTCTTATTGCTCGCAGATTTTGCAGTGGTCCGGTGCGCATGCTGCTTGCGCTGGTGAGCATGCGCACCGGCTGCCACAGTGTCGGGTTTGAGTTGCCACGGCCTGCAAGGACGCAGACCCGTGACATGCGCGTTGGGAAGCACCTGGGACGCATTATGCGCGGCACTGACCCAGCCGACAGCCGACGGCACCCAACGACACTCGACAGTCGGATGTTTTTTTTTCTTTCTCTCAAAACCAAAACACGTACCTACATTTGAGCATATATCTGCAAATTAGCTATCGATGCATTAACTGATGACTTAGGACAGCATAGAAAGAATCATCTGCGAATTTATGATGCCCTCCCTTTGGACAAGTACTCGGAGTAAGCCATTTAGCAGGGAGTCCACCGACCAATTACGTCAATCTTGTGACCTCATTAGTCCTGCCCTCAGTGTGTAGCTTAGTCAGGCTCCAGGGGCCGTATTCATGACGCGGTGTTAGCGAGCCAAAACTGGTTTTGGCCGGGATTTCTGGGTTAGCGGTGAAAACTCAGTACGCAAGGAGTGCAAACACACCGAGTGTAAGCTAACACCGCATCGTGAATATGGGCCCAGGGGGCTACCTACATTAGTAGGTTATTGCAAGATGGGAATCTGGATCACAACTATCAGAGTTTTGGCAAGCTTGTCAAAGTTGTATTGGGTTCTTTCAGTTCAAATTGTTCCAAAATTAGGGAAGGTTCATCAAAATGCCATCAGACTAATGAATAGTACTGTCATGGAGGGTAATGAAAACGCTATATTGCGCATAGAGGGGGGATTGAACCCACATTTCTTGCATTCCAGGCCTATGTGCTAACCACTACACCACCTAGGTTCCATGATGCCATCATCCTATCCACACCCACCTGTGTATGTGGCTCCTTGCCTAAGAGCTCAGTGCAGACTGCTACAGTAGGATATAATGGTCAACCTGATATAGTTATCTAAAAGAATAAGGCAACAATAGACGAGATCACCATTCCGACTGCGCATGCGCCAAAAACGGCATTGGCAGCAAAGCAAATGCATACAGCTATTGAGTTAGCTGATACACATAGGGAATTTGATTTTTTAATAAAAATGAATAGAAATACATAAGAATTTGGCATAAACATGTATGCACACATGCAATATAATGATCTGATGAATATATCTAAGACAAAACTAGCCATAGTTAAAGATTTTGAGCTAAGAAACATACAATTCCACACAAAACAATCAGTCACTTTAAGGCTGATATCCACATCACCATTATTAATTCTTGTTCTAAATATTAAAATGCCAAATGTGTCAACATACACTTGTTTCAGAGAAATATATAACCAATATCTGATTAACAATACTCATTTTCTAGTTCTACACATGTCATTAACCTATGATATAAATAAAAGCATGAATAAAATAAGTAAAACTGACTCTGGCTATGGCTCTAACACTAGTCTGAGTGCCCAGATTTGTCTAAATCTAAATGCACATGGCATAAGATGTGCTGATTATATTGATGTAAATGCAATGCTGGATAAAAGATTAATATCTTGATTTATTATATATATATATTTTTAGTTGGTATTCTATGTTTCAAACAAGAGCAAAGATGAGCTGAAACTAGCACATTTCATAGCTTCACCCAGTGTATTAGCATGTGCCATTTGCTTCGCTTGGGTTTGTTTTTCTTCTAGTTCTATGCATCCCACAATGCACCGGGCCGCTGGAATGGTGATGTAGTCTATTCAAAAGCCACCGGACCATGCAACTTTAAGCCTGCGCTGTGTGCGCCGTGTGCGCTGTGTGCGCCGTGTGCGCTGTGTGCGCTGTGAGCGCTGTGAGCGCCGTGTGAGCTGTGTGTGCTGTGTGCGCCGTGTGCGTTGTGTGAGCTGTGTGTGCTGTGTGCGCCGTGTGCGCTGTGTGCGCTGTGAGCGCTGTGTGCGCCGTGTGAGCTGTGTGTGCTGTGTGCGCTGTGTGCGCTGTGAGCGCTGTGTGCGCCGTGTGCGCTGTGAGCGCCGTGTGAGCCGTGTGAGCTGTGTGCGCTGTGTGTGCTGTGTGCGCCGTGTGCGCTGCTTAGGATTTTGCAGAACTGGAACGCGGCAGTCTGTCGACGCCCATCTACAGCTGGCCGTCTGTTTGGTTAAAGCTCTGAATTACCGGGAAGCCCTCTAAGTTGAGTTGCTCCTTTTATTCCAAGGGTGTGTATTTGTTTTATATTTGGGGGGTGGCGGATGTGATGGTGGTGTTGGTGACAGTGGTGGTAGGGGTGGTGGTGGTGACAGTGATGGCGGTAGTGATGGTAATGGTGGGGGTGGTAGTACTACTAGTAGTAGTGGTGATGGTGGTGGTATTGGTAGTCGTGGTGTTGGTGATGATGGTGGTAGTGATGGTAGTGGTAGTGGTAGTGATGGTAGTGGTAGTGGTGATGGTGGTGGTGGTAGTGGTAGTGATTGATGGTAGTGGTAGTGGTAGTAGTGGTAATGGTGACGGTGGGGGTAGTGGTGGTGGTTATGTTGGTGGTAGTGGTAGTGAAGGTAGTGGTAGTGGTAGTACTGGTGCTGGTGGTGCTGGTAGTAGTGGTAGTGATGGTAGTGGTGGTGGTGGTACTGGTAGTGATGGTAGTGATGGTGCTGATAGTGGTAGTCATGCTAGTAATGGTGGTAGTGGTGGTACTGGTAGTGGTGATGGTGGGGGTGGTGGTGATGGTGGTGATACTGGTAGTGATGGTAGTGGTAGTAGTAGTGACGGTGATGGGGGTAGTGGTGGTGGTGGTGATGGTGGTGATAGTGGTAGTGATGGTGATGGTGGTGGTAGTGGTAGCGATGGTGGTGATAGTGGTAGTGATGTTAGTAGTAGTAGTAGTAGTGGTGATGGTGGTGGTAGTGATCGTGGTGGTCGCGATTGTAGTGGTGGGGGTAGTGGTGGTGGTGATGGTGGTGATAGTGGTAGTGGTGGTGGTGATGGTGGTGATAGTGGTAGTGGTGGTGGTGATAGTGGTAGCAATGTTAGTAGTAGTAGTGGTGGTGGTGGTGGTAGTGATCGTGGTGGTGGTGATGGTAGTGGTGGGGGTACTGGTGGTGGTGGTGATATACACTGATAATGGTAGTGGTGGTGGTGATGGTGGTGATAGTGGTAGTGGTGGTGGTGATAGTGGTAGCGATGGTAGTAGTAGTAGTAGTAGTAGTGGTGGTGGTGGTAGTCATCGTGGTGGTAGTCATCGTGGTGGTGGTGGTGGGTTGTCTGGGTTGTGTTGACTATTTTATATCGCGTCAGGAATCGTTAGTCCCTCGATCGAGCCTGCCGTTCTCAGCCGGTCACGTGACCTGGCGGGCGGTCAGAGGTCACCGGAGCGCCATTTGTTACCGGGAACATTCCAAATGCGAAACAATTCCTACCATGTGGCGGTCTGGAGGCGCTGTGGGTGCGCGTTCACTTGACGGCGTTCTTGTTAATCTTGTTGTCATAGTTGTTATTGTCGTTATCATCATGACATAGCGAAACCGGACGGGGTGGCTGAGCGGTTAGAGCGTCCGTTTCCCATGTAAAACCCAAGGCATTGTAGTACACGGGTGAACGACAACGTAGTGTAAATACGGGCGAAAATAGCTTTAGTATGGAACATGTAGTAGAAACTGTGGTTCCATGATCAAATGGCTACATATATTGGCACAGATTTGGTGAAATGGGAGAGAATACAAAAATCCAAGATGGCGGCCATAAAACGCCATCGATTTCAATTTTAAATTGTATTAAACTAGCTATTTTATCATATTTTTCAACTCAAAGGTAGCGGGTAAATATGAAGACATCTACAAAGAATAAATGTTGCTTCTTAGATTGTGAAATTAGGCTCTCATTTCATTAACCCGCTTTTTCTACGGTTTTTATATAGGGTTGGTATTCACCCGTGTACTGCGAGTACCAGGTGAATCCTTTATCTAGGCATTTTAGTGAGGGCAGTACTATAATTTATAAAGCTGCCACCAGAGCGCGCTGTCACAAATCTGCAGCAGTCCTCATAATGATAGATATATGTGCTCAGATGGTGCAAGAAATCTCATCAGATCTCATGATCTTCTCCAAGACGCCAGGCAGCGTGTTGGCGTGTTCACGTGGGGTGGTGGGGGGGGGGGGGTGGCGCTTCGCTGGCAGTTTCGCGGAACCCTGTGCCGTGTCTGGCAGGCGTGTCATGGCGCCCGCTTGTTGTGACACTGATGGAACGCCGGGCAGGCCCGTGTTGACAGAGCCCCGATGGTCGCTGACACTAGTGACAGTGCGACCCGCCACCAGCCGGGGGCGGGCGGCTTAATGCCCGATTACCGTATTCACCTCCGCCAATACAAACACGGAGCGTTACACTGCGGGAACCAGCTTTAAGTAGGCTCTCCCGCTTCCCTTACCCCCACGCCTTCCCCTCCCCACACCCTCCCCACGCCCTAACGCCCTCCCCTCACAATCCCCCATGCCCTCCCCTCACCCTCCCCACGCCGTCCCCTCACCCCACCCTCCCCACGCCCTCCCCTCACCCTCCTCACGCCCTCTGCTCACCCTCCCCCACGCCGTCCCCTCACCCTCCCCACTCCCTCCCCTCACCATCCCCCCCCCCTCCCCTCCACCCGCCCCTCTCCTCACCCCCCCACGCTGTCCCCTCCCCCCACCCTCCCCACGCCCCCCCTCACCATCCCCCCGCCCCCCCCTCACCCTCCCACCGCCCCTATCCTCACCCTCCCCACCCCCTCCCTCACCCTACCCCACGCCCCTCCTCGCACTCCCCACGCCTTCCCCTCACCACCCCCCACGCCCGCCCTCACGATCCCTCATACCCCTCCCCACCCTCCAATCATCTTCACCTCACGCCCTCTCCCTCTTCTCCCCATCCACTCCCTCTCCGCCCCCCCCCCTTCCCTTGCTCTCCACCAGGCCGCCACCCTTACTTCACCCTCCCTCCACCTCCTCTCACTCTTTCTTTCTCTTCCCCTCACCCCCTTGCCTTGCCTGGTATTTCCAACGCCCCTCCCTCTCCCACCATTTGCATTCCTCTGGCCCTACCCTCGACCTTTCCCGCTCCCTCCATTCATCTCACTCCCCCCCCCCCCCCCCCCATGATCCCCTCACCCTCACCCACTCGTTGCCCCATCCTAGTAATACTCCCGGGGAAAGGAGGTGCTCTCTAACTTAGTCTAACAACAAACGCCGTGCCTTTTGTCTCATCCCAGCATGCACTCCGCGCCCAGTGCTTGTCGAGGAAGGAGTCTGCGCGGCCCGTTCTACCGGAAGTGCACCGTGTCCACATTTTGCCACACTAACAATTCGCCGTGGGGCTGGGTGTGTGTGCGTTTAGTGAGACGCGGTGGCGAGCCGTGTTTAGATGGCGTGACTGGTGTGGTCAGAAATAACTGTACTCTTGGCTTTTACTGACGGGGTGGGTGGTAGCGGGGGTTAAGGTGTGTGTGTGGGGGGGGGGGGGGTTGAACGCGGTGGTACGTTGTTAGTACAACTTGACATGGGGGGAGGGTGGGGGTGGGGGTAGAGCGTCGCAATGACTTTGGTGGCGGACGGTTAATTGAATACCTCCACTCTCCCAGCCGCCAGCCAACCATCAGCCTTCCCGCCGAGACCCGATGAAAGGAAGGTTGGGGAAAGGCGGTGAGCGGGGGTGATGGTTCTAGGTGTAGGGGCATAGTGCTCGAGGCGGCCGCCAGGTGGGTGGGGGTGGTGGTAGGGGGGGGGGGATCTTAATGGGTGATGGATTGTGGCACTGAGGAGGTGGTGGGAACTAGCGGAGACTCGGGGGTCGAGTCTTTGTTTAGTTTCTTATACGCCCGGGACCGTCCGGGGGCGACTTTTTAATCTGGACTCACCTTGCCCCCCCCCCCCCCCCGTCCCGTGTGTTATGAAGGGCTCACTGGGTGTGGGACTTGCCGGATACAGGCATGCCTCATCGACAACGAGGCTACTTTACCAGCCCAGTGAAACGAGGCAATATGGGTGCTTAGAACACTTTGACTCTTTGAGCTATATAGGCCTCGATGGTTTTGGTTTCTATTTATATATGTGACGTATAACGCATTATACGGTTATAAATGCAAGGGGAACATATACTTTATATATATATTCCTCCGTGGCACATTGCTGGAATGCCCCCCCCCCCCACCCCCAGCTGTCGGGTTAATTGGTGCGTGGGGCCCCCTCGCGCCACACACACTGGAGGAATATATATCAGGTTGATCATTAGATCCTACCTTTCTTTACTTTCCGTGACGTTGGGGTAACTTTAATTTCAAAGTGCATAGCTTTGGGAACATTCGAAGTCAGTATATCCTCAATTAATTTGTGTGTACATACCGAAATATTGGACCCCACAGATCTTTAGCTTCGAAAATGTTATTGTTTCATCGGATTATACAGCTTTAATTGTGCGGTGAGGTTGACCAAAACACGAGTAGTGATCACCAAAACAGTATATTATTATCTGATTCCATAAGAAAGGAGACAACAACTTGAGTATGGATTGAGCCGAATACTCTGGCTGGCCTAAGACCTACCATAGACTTTATTGAAGCAAAGTCTGAGACGAAATAGGCCGATAACCAGGAGTCGAAGCACCACATGGAGGAAAGGAGCTGCTTATGAGCAGACCTCCAGTGTGCCAGGCTGCACACCAACCTCCAATACCCCAACCAGCAAGGAACATATCATCAGAAGGTTACCCGAGTAATATATAGAAACAATAGCAATAGAAGCACGATAATTACATCCATAACAATATTCGCATCAGTACTTTATACATAATATAATAATATAATTCAATTTAATTTCATTGTCTTAAGCAACATATAATTTGGCAAACTTGACTACTTCAAACTCAATGATCCCCCGAGCAATGGCGGTGCTACCCAATATACTTTTTTTTAAAGGCAATCTTATATCCAAGTGCCACGTTTTTAACACAAGCGGTTTTGAGCTGTGCGGAACGCGCGGTAACAGTACCCGTTCTAACAATGTTTGCACCATTTTCCGGTTGCTTTGCGTCTCCAGTTCCGGTTTGTTTGTAGGATAAGGTCTATTGACGGCGGGCAGTGTCGGTAACGTGTCACGAAAGTCGCTAAGGACAGACACTACGCGACATTGTCATTGTAGGTTCGTGACTACTGACATGACAGTGGATGACACTGACAGGGTGTGGGTGTAACTGACAGCTGCTGACACCTACTGTGCATGGGTGTAACTTACAGCTACTGACACCTGATGATCTGAGTGTAACTGACAGCTGCTGACACATGATGCTGTAGGTGTAACTGGCAGCTTCTGACACCTGATGGGTGTGAGTTTAACTGACAGCTTCTGACACCTGATGGGTGTGAGTGTAACTGACAGCTGCTGACACCTGATGGGTGTGAGTGTAACTGACAGCTGCTGACACCTACTGGGTGTGAGTGTAACTGACAACTTCTGACACCTGATGGGTGTGAGTGTAACTGACAGCTTCTGACACCTGATGATCTGAGTGTAACTGACAGCTGCTGACACCTGATGGGTGTGAGTGTAACTGACAGCTGCTGACACCTGATGGGTGTGAGTCTAACTGACAGCTGCTGACACCTACTGGGTCATACCACTCAATAGCTGCTGAGAACTACATGCTGAGAAATACATGGGCATAGTGTCATTTCACAGATTCAAATGAACAGTTCCATTCAAAGCGCTATGACTGAGCCTTTCAATTGTCTAATGTTGGCCACATACGTCAGTTGTTAATAACACACATCCATTTACCTTTAATACACACTAGGTTTTCCATGGGATTTCTTAGGCACATTTACCAGCCGACGCAATTCTAACTTGGATATGTAGGATCAAAATTGTAGGCAATTGCTCAGTGTATAAAATGTTAAATGGTTTCATCAGGTCTGGATTAGAACCACAGACCTGTAATGTCAAATTAGACACTCATCATGTCGACCACTCCAAGAGTCGCCTCACCCGAACCCATCTAACCATAGCCGCAGCCAGCAATCTTTGCTTGGGAGAAAATATATTCTTGGAACGGATGATTGCCAAAGGCGTGAGGCCCTAGGGGAATGGGGGTGTGCCCTCCTCAGTAACATTTTTATTCCAGTCATTTCCGGGAGGTTACATAATGGGTTGTATCTTTTGTTTGGAATTTCTTTTTGTGTGTCTGGAATTGTTGGGGGATGGTTGATTTTTAATGTGTTTTCTCCCTCTTGCTCCCCGCTAGCCACGACCCTGCTATTGTGCTAACAACGCCACAGGGGACTGACTGCACACAGCAGCGCCAAGAAGCCAGACGAGATCTGACACCGAGTGAGCTTAGAACACACGCTTATTTGTACTCTGAGAAATGCACCTCAACTCTGGCGACCCGAGCCTGGCTGGATCCTCCACTAGGCGGGAGTGCGCGCGCACACGGGCACACGCGCACACGCGCATGCCCACACAAACTGCTAGTGCTAGCCGATCGAACCGAGGTGGGCGTGAAATGTGGGTGAAAATCCCAGCTGAAAACAGGGCACCCTGTCGTCACTTAGATTTGTTCGTTTGTTGTTGTTTTACATCCTAGCAACATCTAAGGTCATATCAGGACGGGTACCGACTTGTGACAGTACGCACTCATGCCGATTTTATAGTACTGCCCCACTGGGAAATCAGGCTGCCAGCACCATGACCCGATATCCCACTCAGTCACATTATCCTGACACCGAGCTAACCAGTCCTTGCCCTATCCTAATAATGCAGAGCACCAGGCTAGGAAGCGACAAGTATCAATTTTTAAGTTATTGGTTTGACTCGACCGGGAACCGAACTCGCGAACTCCCGTCACTTAGATGTTTATGTATGCATTTGTTTTTCTGTGTGTCTATGTGTATATCAGTCTATGTATCTGTATAAATGTAAAAATGTATAAATGTATAATGTATAAATGTATATATGGATCGTTCTCAAAATCTGTGTACCACATATTTGGGTTCGTTGTTACATTGTTAATGATTTTTCCTGGCTTTTTTTTGTGTGGGATGCAGGGTTTGGGGGGGGGGGGGTTTAGTAGTATAAAGTCCACGGCTCGGATCTGTGGTTGTGTAGGCAGGCTATGGTGAAATCAATACAGGCAAAAAGAGAAAGGAAGAGTATAAAGAGTGAAAGAAGAGAGAGAGCCAAGCCCCTCAGGTTTATTTTTATATGGTACATGGATCCAGTATGGCATATCACCTGACCACATTCTCCCAATGAGAATCAAGCATCTACAGCTCTACCAATGAGAATCAAGCATTTCTGGTCCCCATGGTTACAGTGATCTGCCCACCACCACCAAGCAGCAAGGTTCTTCTTTGGTCACCACCTGCCCTGAGCTGAGTGTGTGGTGATCCTTGACCAGCAGAGGGGGGAGGGGGTAGTGGGTAGAGCTCTAAGTGCCCCTTAGACACTATCTTACTAGCACCACAATGTCTATTTACAATGAGTCAAGTACCACCAGCAACTACATAAACACATCTATGCACCTGGCCCTATATACCTTTTTCATAAGTAGAACATTTGCATTCCCCCACCAATGCGTCATTATCGGAATATTTTAAAGTAGGTCAAATAGTTATTGTTGACTCTGAGTATTAAGTATGTTAGCAATATTACATCTATTTAATCTATCTCACAAAATGTATCCAGAATATGTTTATATGATTTTGTGCTAAAGTGAAAATGAGAAAGTATTTATATTGACGTCATGCATATACCGAAACATGGGGTTTTTTTTCAATTGTTTTCTTTGAAGACAATCTGTATTGCTTAACTGGAATTTTTAAAATCTTGTTAGAATTTGTTGTGTTAAAATGATGTTATGGATGAATGTTAAACGGTTAATTTTAACGGCTTTCTCAATTCGTATAAAATCAACATAACAAAATGAAAAGAAATTTAAACTCTGACATATGCACATCATTATAAACCTTCATATGAATATGGATTCTGCTCGTATCTGCATAGTTGTCTATCTGTCTGTGTAGGTGTCCGTTGTGTATGTGTAGGTGTATATGCATATATGTGTCTGTGTAGGTGTGTGCTTGCATGTGTCTGTGTATGTGTGTATGTGTGTATGCGATCTTTTTGGGGTTGATTAAAAGAAATGGAGGGGGGGGGGGCACCACCGCATTTCAGGGAATGCGTGTCTTAACTCGGCATGTGAAGGAAAGGAATGACAGGCATGCCGATTACCAGCCTCGTTTTCAAACACATGTAGGGATTCTGGTCCTGCCGTCACACTAACACACACCTCACAAATACAGACACCTTAACGGGGCCGTGCAACTAACGCACTGCCACGAGAACGCGGGAGTACCGCAGCCGCTATCCAGCGCCCGACAACGTTCGTAGGGAAGGGGTGTGTGTGTGTCAAGGGCGGGGGGGGGGGGGGGGGAGAGGAGATGACGTGTGTAGTGTTGAAGTTGATTAAATATAAGCATGTCAACTTTGTGACTTTGGTTCCTGCAACTTGGCGTTGTGCACGACACCCCCCCCCCCCCCCTCCTCAGCACTCATCCATGCCATCTGCTGCCTACTGCCCGCAGACATGCGCACTGCTGGGGAGAGATGGCTGCCGAACCTGCGTCAGCAGAGGTCAGCTACGTGCTGCTGTCAATCTGCCCAGCTGAGCGCTGTAGGCGAGTCATACATGACATGACCTTAGATGTTTCTAGGAGGTAAAACCCCAACACGCAAACATAGACGTGCCTTATTCACCACCTTATTTAACTACAATATTCACTACTGCATTCACCGCTATATTCACGATATTCACGATATTCACGGTATTCAATTACCATAGTCACCACTACTTAACTGCTTATTCAACTATCCTAGTCACCACCTTAATCAACTACGATATTCACTGCTATGTTCACCATATTTACTACGATATTCATTTACAATAGTTACCACTATTTTTGCCACTGTTCTCAATTGACATTGTCATCACCCTATTCAACTACCATCTTCACTGCCGTTTACCAGACACGGTCACCTAATTGGCAACATCACTGGATTCCCATGTGTAAGCTCAGAGATTTGATTCCCAGCCAAATCAAATCAATGACTTTGCGTCTTGATATGAACTTGTTTCCATGACGTAAAACTCAAACAAACAAACAAAAATCAATGACTTACCAAATTGACACTCGTCGCTACCTAGCCTGGTGCTCAGCATTACATTCTGGCTCCATGACTATTAGTAATAGTTCGCTGACATCACACAGGGAAGGGTGGACTTACATAGGCTATAATGCATACTCAAAAACCTTCACATTTACTTGACATGATTTACCACACAGACCCTCAGACCACGGATGGGAGCTACATAACTCATAGAGAATAGGTTGTTTCAACCTATACACATCATGACCAGTTATGTTTAATCATAATAATTGTGAATAACTAAACTTGCTTTGGTCACGTTAATGGCTCTTTAAGCTCACGTGGAACACGTGAATGGACGGTTCCTGGTGACAAGTTTTGGTCAGGTTCTTACATTCCATTTATTTTTTATGTAGACTGCTGTTGACCTGTACTGCCAAATGTGCTTTCGATAACCTAGTACTTTGTGTACGTATGTGTAGCAGTGTGAAGTGCTGCAGTGTGTTCAGTCCCAGCTTAGCATGGCCCGATGGACCCTGACTAAGGAGGGGGGGGGGGGGGGAAGTGACATGTTGTTCACCTATCAAATGCTTCCAGTTTCTCACACAACTTTATTTAAGCAGCAAGGGGGTCACGATAATTACTTTGATTACTTGAATCACTTATTACAATTGTTCATTTATGTGAGTTTAATAATAATATCTTAGCGGTGAAAGCATCAAATTTGCGAACTCAAAACACTAATCTAGATTTGATTCTACATGTACAATTTAGATATGGTGCACTCATTAAGTCTCTGTTGCTGCAAAGAAAGGAATGCGAAGTCAATTTCATAGACCCGGTTACTACTGAAGCATATGGTGCCAGACTGTTAATGTGGTGGCCCAAATTAGTTGTCCATGTTTACACTGCAAATATCCAAAAGTTGGCCATTTAAAATAAAAAATTACGTCAATCGTAGGTAAGGTAGATTATAACGATTATATTTATAACAATTATGTTTATCTTTTTTTGTAAAAATGACCAAAACTCAAAACCGTTGGACTGTGCAACTTTAATTACGGAACATAATCTTGAGCCACCTCTCACCCCCTCCCCCCCCGCGTACTGGACGCGGTGGCCGAATCGGTAGAGCGCAGGCTTCCCAACCGGAAGGTCAGGAGTTAAAATCCCAGACGAGTCAAACCAATGACTTATATAATTGATACTTGTCAGTACCTAGCCTGACGCTCGGCACTGCTAGGATAGTACAATGACTGGTTAGCACAGTATCAGGATAATGTGACTGTGCAATATCAGGTTATGGTGCCGGCGGCCTGGACTCCCAGTGGGGCAGCACTATAAAGTCACCACGAGTACGCACTGCCACAAGTTGGTTCCCGTCCTGATATGACCTTAGATGTTGCTAGGACATAAAACAACAACAGACATCCCCCATTAACCAGAACCTTAACTCTCATGTTCCCACTAAACTCTCCCACTTATTAAACAGAAACATACGTTAGCCCCCGCCCCTCCAGTAAGCACTTACTAAGGACATCCCTGAGTCACACTCTCATATTCAATCACATTTGTAGCTATTGACAGCCACTCGAAGCTTAGGTTACTACATTCAAATTTCCATTTCAACACTGCAGCTTTACCTCAGGTATAAACAAATGGGGAGCCAACTGTACGACAACGCCATCTAATTCTAATGAACCATGTTTGGTTTTCTGATAGAGTTACAGCCCCCGCCCCCATCACCTCCTTTCAGCCCTACTCCTCTCCTCATCACCTCATCCCAGCGCCTCCCAAGCCAACCCATATCCACCTCCAGCAGCCCCTCCCAACCCCATTCCTCTCCACCTCCTCCCACCCCTCCCAAACTCATTCCTCTCCACCCCCTCCCAGCCCCTGCCAACCCCACTGACCCTCTACTACTACTAAGCCCCAACCCCCTCTCAGCGCCAAGCCCCTCTACTTCCTCCCAGCACCACCCCTCTTTCTTCTTCCAGCCACTCCTTACCCCTCCCTGCCACACCCTCCCTGCCACACCCTCCCTCCACCCCTACCCTCCACCGCACCCCTTCAGCCCCCGCCCACCGCCCTCCAAGCCCCTGCCGCCCGCCAGCCTTGTGCCTAAGTGCCAAGACCGAGTTTTGTTGGATTTCATTAAAGCCACATGTACATGCACAGTCTTCACAATCACAGGCACCTTCTAACTCTGTGTTACCTTTATAGCTGAAACTGAGGCCCGAGGTAAGCTAAAGTAGCCCCCTAGCGGAGACCATGCACACTAGCATGCCCAGCCCCTGCATGGCGCGTCCGGGACGTCACGTAGTCGTAGACCCACCCAGCGAGGGCTGACAGATACAGCCTTCCTTACCTAATGCCGGGCTTCAACCAAACCGACGCTGCTATCACGACGCCAGACTAATGGCTAAATTCAGACGCGCCCTCTACCGGCATGTTCCGCACCTGTTGCCAGGTGGGAGGTAAACAAAACAGGCGCTGCTGACCAAGTGGACTTGGTCTTGTCGACAAGAGTCCCGACATTCACCACTGAACAAATGGGCCTGCGTCAGCCCGTGTCACTTTGGTTGAGGCCCGCATTAGGTGTAGCTGAGTGTGTAGTCAGTTATTTAAGCACTGTGTGCTGTAGTGCGCAGTGTGTGTTTATAGAAAGAGGTATGACCGGATTTCCACTCGATGTGTAGTTATTTAAACATTGTGTGATGTACTGAACGGCGCATGTTTAAACAAACACACATGGCCAAGTTCCTCCTAGGTATGTGGTTATTTTTATTTAAACATTGTTTGCTGTACTGGGCAGAGCGTTCTTAAACAAACACATGTATAAATAAACACATGTGACCAGGTTTCCGGGTGACGTGTGTTGTGACTTTTGTGACTTCATTAGTTCATAGAGATTAACGTAGCATAGAGATTAACGTACATTGTATATGGTAGCGGTTTGGTTTATTCTAGGTCATGTATTTTTTTTGTTTTAGGTTATATTATATTCACCACATGTTCATAACGTATCTGCACCTTACACCAACCACACTTGCACCTAATACAACCAGCAACCAGAAACCAGAAACCATCAATATCCATCCAAGCATTTCGCGAGTACCAGTTGCGTCTTCCAACTATTTCCTGTTTCGAGCAGCTAGTTCCGACTGGGCATGCGCACTGCAGACCACCGTCAGTAGTCACCAGTCGCTAGTGTGGCGCGTTCGTTGGCGCCCCAGGGCCACGCTGCTTCGAACAGACTATAGACGCTGAGCGATAGAACTTCTTTGATTTACGCGTAGTTTGTATTTAGACGGCTTTTCACTCCAGTCGAATCGCCTCCTGAATGCGTCTGGATTTGATTTCCTGTGTACCCAGATGATTGCCCCCTGTGCCTGCTTATTGTCAACTGCATGTCTCCTGCCCGTTTATTCTCTACTGTTTATTCTCTACTGCCTATTTATTCCCTGTCGGCCTATTGTCCCTGCCTATTATATATTGCCTGTTCACTGCCTGTTTATTCTCTTAATATTATGTCTGACTACTGCTTGTTTATTCTCTTCTGCCTATCTACTGCCTGTTTATTCTCTTCTGCATGACTGCTGCCTGTTTATTCTCTACTGCCTGTTTTTTCTCTACTGCCCGTTTATGCTCTACTGCCTGTTTATTCTCTACTGCCTGTTTATTCTCTTCTGTCCGACTACTGCTTATTCTCTTCTGTCTAACTACTGCCTGTTTATTCTCTTCTGTCCGACTACTGCCTTTTTATTCTCTTCTTCCTGACTACTGCCTGTTTATTCTCTTCTGTCCGACTACTGCCTGTTTATTCTCTTCTGCCTGACTACTGCCTGTTTATTCTCTTCTGCCTGACTACTGCCTGTTTATTCTCTTCTTCCTGACTACTGCCTGTTTATTCTCTTCTGTCTGACTACTGCCTGTTTATTCTCTTCTGCCTGACTACTGCCTGTTTATTCTCTTCTGCCTGACTACTGCCTGTTTATTCTTTTCTGCCTGACTACAGCCTGTTTATTCTCTTCTTCCTGACTACTGCCTGTTTATTCTCTTCTGCCTGACTACTGCCTGTTTATTCTCTTCTGTCCGACTACTGCCTGTTTATTCTCTTCTGCCTGACTACTGCCTGTTTATTCTCTTCTGCCTGACTACTGCCTGTTTATTCTCTTCTGTCCGACTACTGCCTGTTTATTCTCTTCTGCCTGACTACTGCCTGTTTATTCTCTTCTGTCCAACTACTGCCTGTTTATTCTCTTCTTCCCGACTACTGCCTGTTTATTCTCTACTGCTTGTCCATTGTCTGTTTATTCTTTATTGTCTGTTTACTTCCTGCTTATTCTCTATTGCTGGTTATTCTCTACTGACTGTTTATTTTCTTCTGCCTATCTACTGTTTGTTTATTGTCTACTACTTGTTCATTGTCTACTACCTGGTTACTGTCTTTACTGCCTGTCTACTGCCTGTTTATTCTGTATTACATGTTTACTACCTGTTTATCCTCTATTGCCTGTCTACTGTTGGTTTATTCTTTACTGTCTGTTTCTATTGCCGATTGTTGACTGCCTGTACACTGCCAGGCTATTCTCTACTGCCCAGATATGTGCTTCATTTCAGGATTCCTTTCAAGCAATCACTTTATATGTATACACTCATTCAGGTCTACCCTGCTCACCATTACCCCGTTTAACACTGGTTCACTGTAGCACTCTTTTATTCACTTTTCCTCATCCGCTTTATTCATAATTCCTCCACACTAAAATATTGGTCCCCATTAGGGCAGCACTATAAGGTTGCCATGAGTGCACGCTACCACAACCCGGTACCAGTCCTCATATGACCTTCGAGGTTGCTAGAACATAAAACCCCAATCAACAAACTGTATTTATGCTATGTTATAATGACCCCGTATAGCGCTGCAATTTTAGGAATGTATTTAGAGCAGTAAGTGAGGTATTACTGTATATATATATATATGTATATATATATATATATATATATATATATATATATATATATATTGGCTGTATAAGACATAAGACGAGTATAACAGCTCGGAATTCCCCCGGGTCCTCAGCTCCCCCTCAGTCATCGGGTGGTAGAGCCTGGGATAGTCATCTACTGCTCTAAGTTCTAACCAACCGTATATATAAGTGAGTGGTAAGGCAAGAGGCTGAGTCGTGACCGCTGAATAGGCCAGGTTGCAGCACCAGGCAAGGCAGCCTGTCCATCCAGTTGTTGAGTGTCAATAGTTGTGAGGTGTCCAGATAAGGTGCCAAGCAGAGGCGCCATTAAAGGATAATCAGTTTACGGATAATTATACTTGTGCAGTGCTTATACAGCATATATATATATATATATATATATATATATATATATATATATATATATATGCTATCCACCCTACTATACGGAGCCGAGGCCTGGACAGTGTACAGATGACAGGTGAAAAAGCTGCATGCTTTCATGATGCGACATCTGCGTTCAATCATGAGGCTAACCTGGAAGGACAAAGTGACAAATAAGGAAATACTCAAACGGATGGGGATTCCCTCTATGGAAGATCTTTTGATCAAAAAGAATCTCCGGTGGACTGGACACCTCATGAGGATGTCATCAGACAGGCTACCAAAGCAGATCCTCTATTCTCAACTGTCTTCTGGTTACAGAAAGAGAGGGCGCTATCGTCTCAGGTTCAAGGATACCATCAAGAGAAATCTGAAGCTGAGAGACATTAAGACTGACTCATGGACATCACTTACACAGCAGAGAGCTAAATGGAGAGCGGCAGTCAAGTAATGAAAGCAGTCTTTGTCACATTGCAACCGACAGCATGACGATGATGATGATATGTAAGAACATTTATGCAGGACCATGTGAAACTGGACAGTGATACTGATAGAACTGCATGTACCACCAGTCATTCAGTACTATAAAGTCGCCATGTGTGCACACTGGCACATACCGAGCATCAAGCAAGGTAGTGATAGACATACATTATTGTAAGCGTTTCGTTTGACTCCATCGAGGATTGATCCCACGACCTCTCGCATGGGAAATGGACGCTCTATCCGGTCGGCCATCGTGATCGCATGTGTTTTTTCCCGGTGTGCTGCCAGGTTTCAGCCCTCAGTCCCAGATCCCCTCTCCCCCTCTCTGTTGATTGTTCACTGTCTTTGACAGTGCTCCGCTGTCCGCACATGCGTGACAACCATCCCACAGACGCTGAGTCTATTGACACGGCAAGTCTGCTCAAACAACTGAATGGCCGGCAGTTTCGCGGTGCAAGTTCCTTCTCCCAGTGTCTGTCCACGAAACCGATGTTCCGCAGCCTGTCTTTTGAGTTTCTTAATATTCACCTGCTTACGAGTGTTTGGGTGTGTGTTTTTCTGGTGGTAAATAAAATATTTGCATCCATCAACATTTAAACAAAAACTAGGTTGTAAATATGTCATGCTATGGTTTTGTTGTACAGCGCCTTAGAACAACTCCTGCTAGTAAAAGTTCTTTATGTTGGGACGGTCCATAAATATTGATGTTCTTCACAATCCGAACAGCACTCAAAAGGTGGGGAGGAGTTAAAAGTTACTGTCCGGATTGTTTTTCAGGCTATAACATCGGTCACATTTGATGGATGTCTTCAAGTTAGGATCACCCATAGATGTTGCCAGGACGTAAAACCCCGAACAACCAACCTGATAGGATCAGTCGGGCTGGGGAGTCGGGAGGGTCAGACACAATTCAAGCATTGCTAGCATTGTGAAAAATATTGACATTCATGGAGAGAACCGACTATAAATTACATTGTTTATTTATTTATTTGAAAAGAAACAGCGACCCACTTTGATGACAACTCTAGTAATCTGGCCCACTTCGGCATGTTCCACTCCACGTCCGTCAGGTTGATTGGTTGTTGGAGTTTTACGTCCCGGCAACATCTAAGGTCATATCAGGACCAGTAGGCCTACCGACTTGTGACAGTGCACACTCATGGCAAATTTATAGTGTTGCCCCACTGGGAAATCAGGCTGCTGGCACCATGACCTGATATCTCACTCAGTCACATTATCCTGACACTGAGCTAACCAGTCCTTGCCCTATCCTATTTATGCTGAGCTCCAGGCTAGGAAGCAACAAGTATCAATTTTATAAGTCATTGGCTTGACTCAACTGGGAACCAAACTCCTGAAGTTCCGCATGCGAAGCCAGAGCTCTACCGATTCGGCAGCCGCGCCCAGTGTCAGGTTGTCTGTGTGTGTCCACCTGGCAACCTAGTTCATTCCACTTCCTCAGAATGATCTACTCACTGACACCAACCAAGTTAGCTTTCAACCCGACCTTCCAGTCAGTGGTCAATGGTCGTTGGCGGTGACTGTTTCATTTGTGTCAGGCGTTATTGGTGACAGTAGCGGACAAGGCATTGGGACTCCTGACACCAGAGCGCAATCGTGACAGAAGTTGAAAAGTGTGGCAGCAGTCTACATACACTTGAAGTTGAAGACAGTAGACAACACTTGAAGGCAATAATCGTCAATTGTGACAGTAGATGACAGTTGCGATAGCAAACAACTGTGATGACAGCGGGAAACATTTGCGAAACCAGGCAATGTTCATGACAACATGCAACAGTTCTCACTGCAGATGGAACTAGTGCTAGCAAACGAGACAACAGAACACAATTATACCAGCCGAGGATCAGATCATTCTAACTAGTAACAGCAGACAACACTTGTGACAGCAGCGGCAATTCTGATTGTAGAAGGCAATTGAATGGCGAATTGTGACAGCATACAACAATTGCAAGGGAAAACGATAATTGTGACAACAAACAACAATTGCAATGGCAAATGATGAGTGTGAATGCAGATGACAATTTCAATGGCAAATGACGCTATTGACGGCAGAAAACAATTGTGACAGCAGGCAACAATTGAAAAGGCAAATGAAGATTGTGACAGCAGTCAACAATTGTAATGGCAAATGAAGATTGTGACTGCAGGCAACAATTGCAATTGTATGTGATGATTGTGACAGCAGACCACAATTTCAATGGCAAATGACAATTGTGACAGCACACGACAATTGCAATGGCAAATGACAATTGTGACAGCATACGACAATGGCAAAGGAAAATGATGATTGTGACACCAGCCGACAATTGCAACGGAAAATGACGATTGTGACAGCAGCCGACAATTGCAATGGAAAATGACGATTGTGACAGCAGACGACAATTAGGACAACAGACGACAATAATGCCGCACGCGCTCTTAGGCTTTAAAGCGCAAACCGAAAGCTGCACGGATGAATGTTTGCGCACGCGCGTGGCTGTTCGCGCACGTCCATTGTGTGCTCAACAGGTGAGTCTGTGACGTCAGACACAGGTAGAATCTCCCAGGGTCGCGCGTGCGCAATGCAACAACACGTCACACGTGCACGCGCCTTTGCCTTTCTCAAATTGCCGCTCCTATTATTAATGCCGGGCCTTCACCAGGCGAACAGCAGCCGACTGAGTCGGACCAGTTGATCGGCGCTCGGGTTACGTACACATGGACTGGGGAATAGTCAGGTAGTGAGGGGTTTGTTTCTTCTAATGGTTGGTTGGTTGTTGGAGTCTTAACGTCCTGGCAACATCTAAGGTCAGATCAGGACGGGTACCGACTTGTAATAGTGAGCACTCATGGCGACTTTATAGTGCTGCCCCACAGGGAGACCAGGCCGCTAGCACCATGACCTGATATCCCACTCAGTCACATTACCCTGACACTGAGGAAACCAGTCCTTGCCCTATTCTAATAATGCTGAGCGCCTGGCTAGGAAGTGACAAGTATCAATTGGGTTGACTCGACCAGGCTTCGAACTGTCTTTTAATGGTTTGAAGAGTCAAGCACCTCCCCTGTAGACCTGAATGTGACACCTCCCCTTAACACCTGAATGTGACACCTCCCTTGTACACATGAGTGTGACACTTCCCCTGTACACCTCAGTATGAGACATCACCCAGTAAACTTCAGTGACACCTCTCCCGTAGACCTAATTCTGACAGCTCCTTTCTAGACGGAAGTGTGACAGTGACACCCCCCCCCCCTCCCCTCTTGATCACCTGAACATGACACCTCCCCAGTAGACCTGAATACGACCCCCCCCCCCCCCCCCACCCCCTGTCGAGCCTAGTGACAGCCAGGTGCGGGTGACACAGTACCCACTGGAGGTACTTGGCAGGTGAGGGCCTGTCACGTGACCCTGAGCCGAGCCAAACGGGGGTGGGGATGGGGGGGGGGGGGGTGCGCCGCTGTCACGAGAACCGTATCCACTGTCACTATGTCAGTCTCCCGGGGTGTCAACACGAGAGGCTCTTCGGCGAGAGAGCCCGATGTGGGCGGATGCATGTGGCGCCCGGTGTCGTCTGCTGGCGAAATGTCGTCTGTTGCCCTAGAATCTCATTGACATCGAACGTTATAAATGTTTCGCGGTAATTCATTGATAAAAGACGGAATACCCCCCATCCCCATCCCCCCAGTAACGTAGTAAGGCATTTATTTATTCACTATCAATGGCACGGTTCTGACTCTGACGTAACAAGTGTGTGTCGCCAGATCAGACGACATTTCGCGGCCGTGAGCGTTGCTATATAGCATATGCCAAGTGCAGCCACAATGAAAAGCAGAGTGTGCGTAGGCCCATGCGCAGACCCGCCACACTCCTGCACATGTGGCGCTGTACTCCCACCTGCGCGCGAGCCGTTCACACCTCTGCTATGGCCACTTCAGGTGGCGGATTCGAGACGCCCAGTTCTCACCGCCTGAGTTGTAACAGGAAGGGTGCCCAGATGTATATTAATATTAGCAGCGTGCGTGTGTGACGGCCGAATCGGTCAGGGTTCGTGGCAATAGCGCGCCAATTTATAAATATATTTAAAAAAGAAATAAATATAGCTGGGATATGTGAGGGTCACCCAGCCTGGACGGCATGACTGAATCAGAAGAGCGCTAGCTGACTTTCTCCATGCGTGAGGTCGTGCGTTTGATGAACCCCAACCGAGTCAAATCAATGACATGCCAAATTTATACTTGTCTCTACCTAGTCTGGCGCTCGACAGGAACAGGACACGGCGAGGACCCATTGTGATATGACCTCAGATGTTGCCAGGATGTAACCCCCCCCCCCCACACACACACCCCCAATAAACCAAACAGAAATAGTCAGCAAACACCTCCCGACATCTCACGTCAGCCGAGACCCCCCACGCTCACCGTGACGTAATGTGTCCCCCTGCACCCACCCACCCACTCCCGCCCCTGACTGTGTGCACACCTGTGCCAGAGGTGGTGGCACTGCGCCCGGGCATTACTCGGGCTGCCCGAGGGTAGTGAGGCGGGGCGGGTACGAGTTGTGGTGTTGGTGTTGACGAGCAGAAGGAGGGCGTGTGGAAAAAAAACATCACAGGTCGATAGCCCGCCCTCTTCTACATACCACCTACCTGGAAAACACACATCACATAACACACAACACAGATGGCATATAATGAACACATCAAGCATAAAGCGCAATGTAGCAAGAAACACACAGCACATAACACACAACACAGATGGCATATAATGCACCTAACACAACACATCAAACATAAAGCGCATTGTAGCAACAAAAAAACAGCACATAACACACAACACAGATGGCATATAATGCACGTAACACAACACATCAAACATGAAGCGCAATGTAGCAAAAAACACATAACACACACAACACAGATGAAGAACACAACACAGGTAACACACATACCACATAGACCAACACACTACAGATAAATCACCCTGCAGCATCAAACACACATCACATGAAACACACAATACACATAACACACACAGCACCGATAACACACATAACATTGATAACACGCATAAGACAAGATGCCTCACATAAAACACAATACAGCACACACCACATCGCAAACACATAAGATATAACACAACAATGCACAACACTCATAAAATAGAGTAACTAACACATTACGTCATGCATAAAGCACACAGCACCGCACATACAACACAATACAGCACACAACGCACATTATACAGCATAGACGTACAACACATTGCACAAGACAGCACACAACAATAGCGTACAGAAAATAATACAGCATGCAACATAGAATATACCACACACAAAACATGCCTAACATAGCACATAATGTACAACATATAACACAGCAATGCACATAACCCATGAATATACAACACAACACAGAACTAGACACACATCAAATAACACAACACATATGTATAAAACACATACCACCATACATAAAATACATACCACACAACATAATGCAACACAGCATACAACACAACATAAGTTAACATGGCATACAACACAACATAAGTTAACGCAGTATACCATGCAACATAAGGTAAGGCAGCATACAACACAACATAATTTAATACAGCATACAATATAACATACTGTGATACAGCATACAATACAACATAGTGCAACACGGCATACAATACAACATAATGCAATACAGCATACAATACAACATAATGTAATACAGCACACACTACAACATAATGTAATACAACATATACTAAAATATACTGTCATACAGCATACAACACAACATAATGTGATACAGAATACAATACAGCATAGTGTAATACAGCATAGAATACAACATAATGTAATACAGCATACACTATGACATAATGTAATACAGCATACAATACAACATAATGTAATATAAAATACAATACAACATAATGTAATACAGCATACAACACAACATAATGTAATACAACATACAATACAACATAATGTAATACAGCATAGAATACAACATAATACAATACAGTATAATGTAATACAACATACAACACAATGTAATATGTTACAACATACACTACAACACAATGCAATGCATCATACAATACAATGTAATGTAATACATCATACAATGCAACATAATGTAATACATCATACAACACAACATAATGTAATACATCATACACTACAACATAATGTAATGCAGCATACAATACAATGTAAGACAGCATACAATACAACATAATGTAACACATCATATAACACAACATAATGTGACACATCATAAAATACAACATAATGCAATATGTCATGCAATACAACTTGATGTAATACATCATACCATACACCATAATGTAATACAGAATAAAATATACCAACATGTAATACAGAATACAAACAATATAATGTAATACAGCATACAACACAACATAATATAATACAATATACGATACGATATCATGTAAAATAGCATACAATACAAAATAATGTATTGCAACATACAACAAAACATAGTGTAATACAGCATTAGCCATAACATAATGTAATACAGCATACATCACAACATAAGGTAATGCATCATACAATGCAAATAGTGCCACACAGCATACAATACAACATAATGTAATACAGCATGCAATACAACATAATGTAATACAACATACAATACAATATAGTGTAATACATCATACACATCAACATAATATAATACAACATACAATACAGCATAGCTTAGTAAGCATACAATACAACATAATGTAATACATCATACAATGCAACATAGTGTAATACATCATACACAACAATATAATATAATACAACATACAATACAACATAGCTTAGTACAACATACAATACAACATAATGTAATACAACATACAATACAACATAGTGTAATACAGCATGCAATACACCATAACATAATACAGCATACAATACAGCAGTGTAATATAACATACAATACAACATAATGTAATACAGCATACAATGCAACATAATGTAACACAGCATACAATACAACATAATGTAATACATCATACACCACAACATAATGTAATACAACATATAATACAACATAGTGTAATACATCATGCACAACAACATAATGTAATACAACATACAATACACCATAGCTTAGTACAGCATACAATAAAACATAATGTAATACATCATACAATGCAACATAATGTAATACAGCATACACTACACCATATTGTAATACAGCATACAATACAAAATAATGGAATATAACATACAATACAACATAATGTAATATAACATACAATGCAACATAATGTAATATAATATACAATACAACATAGTGTAATACATCATCCAATACAACACAATGTAATACAATGTACCACACAATGTAATATGATCCAACACACAATATGATACAATGTAATACAGCATACAATACAACATAATGTAATACAGCATACATATGCAACATAATGTAATACAACATACATCACAACATAATGTAATACATCATACACTACAACATAATGTAATGCAGCATACAATACAGTGTAACACAGCATACAATAGAACATAATGTAATACAGCATATAATACAACATAATGTGATACATCATACAATACAACATAATGTAATATGTCATACAAAACAACATAATGTAATACATCATACAAAACACCATAATGCGATACAGCATACAATACACCAACATGTAATACATCATACAATACAATATAATGTAATAGTAATACATCATACAACACAACATAATGTAATGCAAGATACAATACAATATGACGTAATACAGCATACCATACTACATAATGTAATGCAACAAACAATACAACATAGTGTAATACAGCATACAACAAAACATAATGTAATACAGCATACATCACAACATAAGGTAATACAGCATACAACACAACATAATGCAATACATAATAAAATACAGCATAATGTAATACAACATACAACACAACATACTATAATAAGCATACACAACACCATAATGTAATACAGCATACAACACAATATAAAGTAATACAGCATACAACACAATATAGTGTAATACACCATCAACCCAACATAGTGTAATACATCATACAATACAACATAGTGTAATACAGCATACAATACTAATACTAATAGTGTCATAAAGCATACAATACAACATAATGTAATACAGCATACAATAAAACATAATGTAATACAACATACAATACAACATAGTGTAATATATCATACCCAACAGCATAATATAATACAACATACAATACAACATAGCTTAGTACAGCGTACAGCTCTCCAGCATTGAAAACAAGCACCCTGACAGGAGCTTATACGTTATGGGCAAAATAAATACCTCGTCAATAAAAAAATACAATACAACATAATGTAATACCGGATACAATACAACATACTGTAGTACAGCATACAATACAACATAATGTAACACTACATGCAACACAACATTATGTAACACAGCATACAACTCAACATAATGCAACACAATATACTACCCCCTCCCACCCACACACCACCACGCACACCACCCTGACTTCCACGACCAGCGGCAGCCGAGACTAGTGTAGTAACCAAGCAGAACGTCACGGTGGGTACCAGCGGGCAGACGGGAAGCAGCAGGTCTGGCCAGGGGAACCAGCGTCTATAGCCGTGTTTACACGGGGAATTGTGAAACGATCTAGACAAATCGATTTATATGAAGCGATGTAGTGGTGCGTTTACACGAGCGAGTTTGAAAGTGTGTCGGCAACCGGGAACCAGCAGCCTGTGGTGCGCCTGTAGCCGGAGAGCACTGCTATGTGTTTAGTTTACCCTCGTCGATTCGATGCAGATGTAGCTGCTACGTTAATATCGCTTGGAATTTAAGGTTAATTTAATTAAATTTCATTATTTGAGTATGTAATTCTGTTAAATATGATCGCATTCACTAGATTTCAGCCTAATCGGGCCCTAACACTGCCGGGAACCAGCTGAATCGCTTCATCTATACTACCTCGCGAGGTGGTATAGATGAACCGTTTCATATGAATCGATTCAGCCCTAAAACGCCACAGAGTCGCGTTTACACGCCAAATGTGAGTCGATCTAGGCAAGTGGTTTCATATGAAGCGTTTTAAATCGCCCATGTAAACAGGGCTTATGGTTTACGCGCCTTCACGCTCAGTCGGGAAGATCGCCACCAAACGATCGCGGTTTGTGATTTTATTAACGTCCCCCCCCCCCTACACCCCCGCACCCCACACCAAGCATCGCAGGTTGTGTAAACAATACGGGGCAATTCGTGACACGGGACCAACACTCTCACAGCACACCCGCCTCGTTACGGCCGCGGCCGGCACCAAGCCTGCGATTGGAGACCTCGCCTCACCTCCAGCCCTCACCCACAAGTTCCGAGGGACGCTTTGTAGTAACAATTCGCCGATCATTTCCAAAGCAAGTAAAACACGAGTGACACAGGTGCCCCGCTCCTCACATGGTTGTTCACTCCCCCCCCCCCCCCAACATCGTCTTACACTCCCCCACATGGTCCTACACTCTCCTCCACATGGTTTACACCCCAACATGGTCGTACATTTTCACTTCACATGGTACTACACTCTCCCCCCGTATATTATATATAACATATATAGTATATATATTAAATAGTATATATAATATACATATAATATATATATATATATATATATATATATATATATATATATATAGGGCACCAATGACAATGGGAACGCCCGTAGTTAAGGTCGTGGCCGAAGGTGGCGCCACCAGTAGCAGTATGTAGTATAGGACTAGGAGGTGAATACATCGAGGATAATGGTTGGTAGATAATGAAATAGAACAACAATAATAATTCCCTTCCGCGCCTTTATACTCGCATAATGCTTATACATCACATATCTATTGAAGGTGTTCACTTGTAAATTAAAAAAGAAGTGTATAGCTAACTAGGGATTCTGATGTTTTCATGACAGGAACATGTTAGTAAAGTGTGGCTGCACCGCCATGTTGACACGAGACGCGGCCCCCGTGGTAGCGGCCCCTTGTGGCGGATTATGGAAATAATTGTGTGAGAATCCTCCCGAATGGGCTCCACGCGGGGCCCTGACTGTGTAAGGGGATCCCGGCTGGGGTGGTGGAGTGGGAGGGCGGAGGGTGGGGGGAGGGAGGGTGGAGGGTGGGGGAGCCCGTGAGACGAGACGGGCCGGTGAACTACAAGTAAAACTGCGCACGTGACCCTAGCGTACCAACAAAACGCAGACGACAGGCTGAGGTACAATAACGGGCTGACACGGAGCGGGGCGTGTCGCACAGGGGAGTTGATATGTGCAATGCCTGTTCACAGGGGGCGTTACTATGTGCAATGCCTGTTCACAGGGGGCGTTACTATGTGCAATGCCTGTTCACAGGGGGCGTTACTATGTGCAATGCCTGTTCACAGGGGGGTTACTATGTGCAATGCCTGTTCACAGGGGGCGTTACTATGTGCAATGCCTGTTCACAGGGGTCTTTACTATGTGCAATGCCTGTTCACAGGGGGGTTACTATGTGCAATGCCTGTTCACAGGGGGCGTTACTATGTGCAATGCCTGTTCACAGGGGGGTTACTATGTGCAATGCCTGTTCACAGGGGTCTTTACTATGTGCAATGCCTGTTCACAGGGGGGTTACTATGTGCAATGCCTGTTCACAGGGGGCATTACTATGTGCAATGCCTGTTCACAGGGGGCGTTACTATGTGCAATGCCTGTTCACAGAGGTCTTTACTATGTGCAATGCCTGTTCACAGGGGGGTTACTATGTGCAATGCCTGTTCACAGGGGTCTTTACTATGTGCAATGCCTGTTCATAGGGGGGTTACTATGTGAAATGCCTGTTCACATGGGGCATTACTATGTGCAATGCCTGTTCACAGGGGGCGTTACTATGTGCAATGCCTGTTCACAGGGGGTGTTACTATGTGCAATGCCTGTTCACAGGGGGGTTACTATGTGCAATGCCTGTTCACAGGGGGCATTGCTATGTGCAATGCCTGTTCACAGGGGGTTACTATGTGCAATGCCTGTTCACAGGGGGGTTACTATGTGCAATGCCTGTTCACAGGGGGCATTGCTATGTGCAATGCCTGTTCACAGGGGGTTACTATGTGCAATGCCTGTTCACAGGGGGGTTACTATGTGCAATGCCTGTTCACAGGGGGGTTACTATGTGCAATGCCTGTTCACAGGGGGTGTTACTATGTGCAATGCCTGTTCACAGGGGGGTTACTATGTGCAATGCCTGTTCACAGGGGGCATTGCTATGTGCAATGCCTGTTCACAGGGGGTTACTATGTGCAATGCCTGTTCACAGGGGGGTTACTATGTGCAATGCCTGTTCACAGGGGGGTTACTATGTGCAATGCCTGTTCACAGGGGGCATTACTATGTGCAATGCCTGTTCACAGGGGGTTACTATGTGCAAGGCCTGTTTACAGGGGGCATTGCTATGTGCAATGCCTGTTCACAGGGGGGTTACTATGTGCAAGGCCTGTTTACAGGGGGCATTGCTATGTGCAATGCCTGTTCACAGGGGGTTACTATGTGCAATGCCTGTTCACAGGGGGGTTACTATGTGCAATGCCTGTTCACAGGGGGCGTTACTATGTGCAATTCCTGTTCACAGGGGGTTACTATGTGCAAGGCCTGTTTACAGGGGGCGTTACTATGTGCAATGCCTAAGCAGGCCAAGCCCTCGGGCGGCGCCCCCACCCCAGCCCCACCAACCCCACCACCACCATTTCAAATTACACGCCATGCCCCGCGGCGTGAAAGCGACCCTGCCCCGATTAATCACACCTCGTTATGGAACCTGATGCTTCACACATTAAGTGTGTTTACACAGAGGTGACGGGCGGCCGTCGGGGCGCTGCGCGGCCTCCCGCTGCGCATGCCCAATGCCCACCTCTTGCCAACTTCTTCCAGCGCGTCCATTTCCACGTAACTCTATTCTAGAGGGTGCGCTCAGTGCAAGACACGCAGCGAGGTCCGATCGCGCCGCTGCGCATTGCTGCCATCCCGTCCCCCCACCCCTTCTTTCGCCACCTGGCGTCACGTAAAATTATGTCACGTGACGTCACCACCAGCGTTGTCGCTGGGTGAAAGAGAGGCAGGCATCACATCACAATTTCAAAATTGTTAGGAATATATTTTTAATTTGAGGGATCTCACCTTTTTCTCGTTGTGGTTGTTGTTATTGTTGTTGTTCACCCCCCACCCCCACTTAACCTGACCTCCATCTTAGCTTTACACAACACAACAATAACTTTATAGTGGGGGGGGGGGGGGAGCGGAAGCAAGGGGGGAATTAAGTGAGCCGCACATTTAGAGTGTCAGTTCTCTTCGAAGATAAGCTATCTAGGTAGCTTCTTTGGCCAACCAATCTGATCGCTACTAATATTGTGTTTTAATGGTATCAGCACATCAGTGTGCTCAGTGTGTTGTTGGTACCGTCAGATCGCAATGATTGTCCTGTGTGTTTTAATACTACCATCAACCATATACTATCACTATGGTTGTTCGGAAATAGTGTGCTGTTGGTACCATAATGCCGCTGATTCTTCAATGCTCCTTTAGTACCGCGATCTCATTATGGTTGTCTGTGTGCTGTTGGTACCATCATGCCACTGATTCTTCAATGCTCCTTTAGTACCGCCATCTCATTATGGTTGTCTGTGTGCTGTTGGTACCATCATGCCACTGATTCTTCAATGCTCCTTTAGTACCCGCCATCTCATTATGGTTGTCTGTGTGCTGTTGGTACCATCATGCCACTGATTCTTCAATGCTCCTTTAGTACCGCCATCTCATTATGGTTGTCAGTGTGCTGTTGGTACCATCATGCCACTGATTCTTCAATGCTCCTTTAGTACCGCCATCTCATTATGGTTGTCTGTGTGCTGTTGGTACCATCATGCCACTGATTCTTCAATGCTCCTTTAGTACCGCCATCTCATTATGGTTGTCAGTGTGCTGTTGGTACCATCATGCCACTGATTCTTCAATGCTCCTTTAGTACCGCCATCTCATTATGGTTGTCTGTGTGCTGTTGGTACCATCATGCCACTGATTCTTCAATGCTCCTTTAGTACCGCCATCTCATTATGGTTGTCAGTGTGCTGTTGGTACCATCATGCCACTGATTCTTCAATGCTCCTTTAGTACCCGCCATCTCATTATGGTTGTCTGTGTGCTGTTGGTACCATCATGCCACTGATTCTTCAATGCTCCTTTAGTACCGCCATCTCATTATGGTTGTCAGTGTGCTGTTGGTACCATCATGCCACTGATTCTTCAATGCTCCTTTAGTACTGCCATCTCATTATCGATGGCAGTGTGCTGTTGGTACCATCATGCCACTGATTCTTCAATGCTCCTTTAGTACCGCCATCTCATTATCGATGGCAGTGTGCTGTCGGTACCATCATGCCACTGATTCTTCAATGCTCGTTTAGTATTACCATCTCATTATGGTTGTCAGTATGCTATTGGTACCGTCATATTGCTAGACTTATTCAATGTGCGTTTAATACTGTCATATCACTATGCTATTCAGTGTGCTGTTGATAGTGTTATATATCAGTGTGATCGCTTAATGTGTTATTGTTACCGTCATATCGCTGTTACTGTTCAGTGTGCTGTTGGCACCAATATATATCTATGATTATTACATGTGCTTTTTATTATTATTATATCGCTGTGATTGTCCAGTATGCCTTACTACCATCATAGCTCTGTGATTGTCCAGTCTGCTGCCCGTACTGTAAGACCACTGTGATTGTTACAGTGTTGTCAGTACCTTCCTATCTGTGTGATTGTTCAGTGTGCTGCTGGTACTTTCAGTGATTGTTACAGTGTTATCAGTACCTTCCTATCTGTGTGATTGTTCAGTGTGCTGCTGGTACCGTCAGTGATTGTTACAGTGTTGTCAGTACTTTCCTATCTGTATGATTGTTCAGTGTGCTGCTGGTACCGTCAGTGATTGTTACAGTGTTGTCAGTACCTTTCTATCTGTGTGATTGTTCAGTGTGCTGCTGGTACCATCAGTGATTGTTACAGTGTTGTCAGTACCTTCCTATCTGTGTGATTGTGCAGTGTGCTGCTGGTACTGTCAGTGATTGTTACAGTGTTGTCAGTACCTTCCTATCTGTGTGATTGTTCAGTGTGCTGCTGGTACTGTCAATGGTTGTTACAGTGTTGTCAGTACCTTCCTATCTGTGTGATTGTTCAGTGTGCTGCTGGTACCGTCAGTGATTGTTACAGTGTTGTCAGTACCTTCCTATCTGTGTGATTGTTCAGTGTGCTGCTGGTACTGTCAGTGATTGTTACAGTGTTGTCAGTACCTTCCTATCTGTGTGATTGTTCAGTGTGCTGCTGGTACCGTCAGTGATTGTTACAGTGTTGTCAGTACCTTCCTATCTGTGTGATTGTTCAGTGTGCTGCTGGTACTGTCAGTGATTGTTACAGTGTTGTCAGTACCTTCCTATCTGTGTGATTGTTCAGTGTGCTGCTGGTACCATCAGTGATTGCTACAGTGTTGTCAGTACCTTCCTATCTGTGTGATTGTTCAGTGTGCTGCTGGTACCGTCAGTGATTGCTACAGTGTTGTCAGTACCTTCCTATCTGTGTGATTGTTCAGTGTGCTGCTGGTACCGTCAGTGATTGTTACAGTGTTGTCAGTACCTTCCTATCTGTGTGATTGTTCAGTGTGCTGCTGGTACTGTCAGTGATTGTTACAGTGTTGTCAGTACCTTCCTATCTGTGTGATTGTTCAGTGTGCTGCTGGTACCGTCAGTGATTGTTACAGTGTTGTCAGTACCTTCCTATCTGTGTGATTGTTCAGTGTGCTGCTGGTACTGTCAGTGATTGTTACAGTGTTGTCAGTACCTTCCTATCTGTGTGATTGTTCAGTGTGCTGCTGGTACCATCAGTGATTGCTACAGTGTTGTCAGTACCTTCCTATCTGTGTGATTGTTCAGTGTGCTGCTGGTACCGTCAGTGATTGCTACAGTGTTGTCAGTAGGGCCGACCCTCCTTAAAGGCCCTTCTGTGGCGGCGAACACCACGTGACTGTGTGTAATTGCTGAGACGCCTGGCTGCTCGGCGTCTGGCGGTCCCTGTTTCAACTTGGGCCGCTTCACCATGTCAAGTAGTCGCAGTGTCATCTGACTACAAGTGTCTCACTGCAGTGTTTACACTGCAGCAGCTCGTATATATACAAACTGCCAACTTTGGCCTCTGGAGGGCGAGTCTCTGACTCACAACTGAGGGGCTGGTCCCTTCTCACGAGCTCATCCGCCATTTCACGTGCCAGCATGCTTTTTTTCTTCTTTTTTGGGGGGGCTTGTTCTTTTCGCCGATCACATGCTATGGATCCCTCTTGCAATATCCATTTTTTTAAATGTAAAGATTGTTCAAGACGTCTTTTCCAATGTAAAGCAGAACTTATTTCTTTTAGAGTTCCTCACAACAACTGGATTATATCGCCCACCTCCTATAATCATTCGACACAAATTTAACCACTTCAAAGATTGCATCTGAGATTATTTTTGCTGTCATTTGACAGAAATCTGACCGTTTCATCTTTCTGTGTAAATCTCAATGCATACATATAAATGTGATTAACAAAACTGACAACTAACTTTTCGCTATGACTACTAACTTTTCACTATGACCACTAACTTTTCGCTATGACCACTAACTTTTCGCTATGACCACTAACTTTTCGGACCGCGTGACTAGGATGCGCATTAACATTCAAACACGTTCGCTCCAATGCCTAGATCCCATGTCTTGCATCAACACTATTTTAATGTACATATCACGTGAGACCTCTTTACAAATGTAAAACACAAATAAATCTTCGACTCGTCTAACTTAGAGTCCTTAAAAACAACTGGGCTATATTGATGGTGTCTTATGGCCGGTGCACACCTACCGTTTACGACCTAAAACTGCCCGTTTCGCGCATAAAACTGGGTTTTAGTCGTTAGGTGTGCGACCCCCTAGCACACTAGACGCATGCGATTCGCGCATAAAACTCAGTTTTTAGTGCTAAAAGCGGCCGTTTACGATTGCGATTCGCGATTCGAAAAACGAATCGGCCCGTTTTCAGTTTTAAGCGGGTCGGGTCGAGTCGCGAGTTTTAGTGCGCGAATCGTAAACGGTAGGTGTGCACCGGCCATTACAATACTGACAGAATAGATACCACTAGTTGTATGCCATGAATGTAGCCCTTGTTGCCAATGCAGCAATAAATCACCAGTAATCAATCAATCTAAGATGTTACTGACTGAGGGGTAGCCGAGATTGAAAAGTATGGAGGCAGTTCAACCTTAGAACCCATGATTTGGTTTTAAAGCATTCATTGAAAACGACGATTGATATATGTATACCCAGTTTTTACGGATTTTTGTAATTATTTTGATGTGGTAAATAAGGTTAAAATATGCAGCCCTGTAGTGCAATTGTGTCACCTGTGGGTTCAATTGTACCCAACCTGGTTTCGGGCATGCCAGGTACCAGGAAACAGTTAATGCAATGGCAATGGTGGACATTGTATTGCACATGTGTTGCTTTCCTACAGGGGGCGCCTTCTGCACAGCCGCACGACACTGGTACCACACCAAGTCCATAGCTGAGTAGTTCTGTGAATGTGAAATAACAAGTGAAAGTCACGATTTTATACACCTGTACGTAAACATTATAATAGTCTTTACGGGTGGGCGGAGTGATTTCATATGGGCCTCACCATTTGAAATCACTCCCTCCACCCACCTGCGACATTACATGCATCTATGCAAATGTAAAAGTGTGTCTTTCGCTTATGGTATTATATAACATACATCAACAATATACTTAATGTATTATACACTACACACTGCAACATTTCTCCATCAGACCCCATGTATTATATACTCCACACTGCAACACTTCTCTATCAGACGTCTTGCGTTACAGCACACAGCAGTCCTTCTGTATCCTATTCTATGTTTTCCTGTACACTGTATGACTTCTCTATCTAGCTCCTTGTGTTTACTTTATACTGCACTGACATTGCTCACATTGTTCCGTTTCCCCAGGTACACCTACCGGTTCGTATGAGCACTATACATCAGCACGCATGCGTACTGTAACAAAATACCGTAGCACACATAGTTCTAGCAGTCTAGGCTAATTGTCCACTTAGTTAATGCAGTATACCCGTAAAGAATTCATAGCGTTGCACAAGTGATAGACAGTAGAATCACCGCACACAATAACAACCCAGAAATGCACCAGTAACCTGAGAACTAGATCAAATAGGCCCTACTATCAATAATAGTGCTACGCACTTGTCTTGATAGCGTCTCAGCTGTCAACTTGCAGCCGTAATTGTAACTTTCACATCTAGGACAGTACTAGGAGTATCTAGTGTCATGTAGTTTCCACTGTCAATTAGCATCTAATGTCCAATATCCCCCAGTGTCAAGTAGCAACTAGCATCACTTGTGTCATATGACCTCTACTGTCAAACAACATCTAGTGTCAAGGAAATCTAAGGTTATATTGTACTTTTGTAGGTAGTGTCAAGTAGCCACTGGTGTGAAATTATATCTAGTGTCAAGTAGCATGTAGTGCCACATTGTCACTAGTGTAAAATAATCTCTAGTGTCACATTGCCACTAGTGTCAAGTAACATCTAGTGCCACATTGTCACTAGTGTCAAGTAGCCTCTAGTGTTACATTGTATCTAGTGTCAATAACATCTAGTATCACATTGTCACTAGTGTCAAGTAACCTCTAGTGTCACATTTTATCTAGTGTCAAGTATCATCTGGTGTCACATTGGCACTAGTGTCAAGTAGCCTAGTGTCATGTAGAATCCAGTGTCCGAAAGTGCCTTACAGTATCAAGTATCCTTTAGTGTAAAGTAGCATCTAGTGCCATTGTAGTTTCTAGTGTCAAGTACAATTTTGTGTCAAATTCTATCCAGCATAGAGTACCTTCTAGTGTCACTTAGTACCCATATTTTCAAGTAGCATCCAATGTTAGTTGTCACATTGCATCCAGTGCAAAGTGGACTATAGTGTCATGTAATGATGTAATACCTAGCTTCAAGTAGCATAAATTAGTGTCACATTGTATTCATTGTGAAGTAGTCTATAGTGCCACATAGTTTCCAGTGTTAAGAAGCATTTACTGTCAAGCAACACCTTGTGTCAAGCAGCAGTTAGTTACTGACTGTCGAGTAGCTTCTGCTGTCAGGATGTGCCTATTGTGTGTCGCTGTTGTTCTTTTTGACGGGACTGCGTGTTCCCGCGTTCTGGTGACTGATTGCCTTGTGTTCTTGGCGTTGCAGACGACAGGGTGTGCGAGGCGTGCAACAAACCACTGACGTTCGAAAGCATCGTGCACAACTATTGCTCCTCAGACTTCGGTGAGTGTTTGTCCCTTTATAATCAGAGGTCTATTTCTGATATGCCAATGTAGCTTAAACTTAAAGTTGCATAGTCTGATGGTTTTGAGTGTCTGTCACTTTTCTGAGAAGATTATTTTTAATTGATTGTCATAGTCTACTTTACTTTAGTTAGAAGTAGCTTTTATTGTAAATGGTTAACTTTGGAGATTTGCTTTTGTTGTTGGCGTACATCAGTTGTTTAATCAGAGGAAATTTTAATCGCAGACTTTAATCGTTTTCCTCATTCCACTGCTCCTTGCCCTATCCTAATAATGCAGAGCATCTGGCTAGGAAGCGACAAGTATCAATTTTTAAGTCATTGGTTTGACTCGACCAGGATTCGAACCCACGATCCCATGATCTACCAACACGGGAGACGGGTGCTCTAACTCATTTGGCCATCCGGTCTGGTTATTTGAAGTGCAAACATTCAAAATTAATTTTGGCAAGCATGCCAAAACACTGACATCATATGCTTCAGTAGTAACATATTCTATTAAATTGACTCAACATTCCCCTCTATGTGGCAACACATGTTCAATATGTGCATCAGTATCTAAGTTAGATATGTAGGATCAAATATAGGTAATTGTTTTGGTTTTGAAAATTTGATGCTTTTATCGGACGATGCAAATTTAATGTTACACAGTCCGATAAAAGAATAACATTTTCCAAAGCAAACAAACCCCATACTTATCTAGATTTGAACTTATATAATCGGTAAGAGCGCTGGCTTCCCGTGCGGAAGGTAGGGAATTTGAATCTCAGCCGAGTCAAACCAATGACTTATAAAATTGATGCTTGTCGCTCCTTAAAGCCATTGTCACACCTCATCGGACTGAGCACCGGAGACCACTGGACAACGAATTGTCTAGTCCGATGCTTTCTGGTGACAAAATGTATCGAAATGTATTGAAATGGAGCGGAATTGGGTCAATTAGCACCGGGCAACCAGACAAGTACGGTACATTACGGTACATTTCTTTGACTTGGCTGGCATTCAAACTCCCGACCTTCCACACGGGAAGCTGCGCTCTACCGATTCGGCCACTGATGGTGGGTTGATTTTATTCTGAGTAATTTCCACTCAGTCCGGTAGGGGGAGTCTGTGTAGGAGACGAGGGTCGCGTTGTACTAATAACTGGAACTGTTCACGCCCATAGGCCGTATTACAGGGGCCTTGGTGTGCGGCTTTGTGTGTGTGAAGGGGGGTGGGGGCTGGGGGTGGGGGTGGCGTGGTGGACTTCGTTGTGTAAGAGGGGAGGTGTGTATCATGTATGTGGGAGATATGTGTGTATGTGGGAGATCTGTATGTATTTTGGGGATCTGTATGGATGTGGGGATATGTGTGTGTATATAAGGGGATGTGTGTATGTGGGGGTTGTGTGCATGTGGGGGATATGTGTGTATGTGGGGGATGAGTGTATGTGGGGAATGTGTGTATGTGGGGGATATGTGTGTATGTTGGGGATGAGTGTATATGGGGAATATGTGTGTGTGGGGTGGGGGTGCGTGTATATATGGGGGATGTGCTAGGTGGAGGGATTTATTTAGTGTGTCAAATGCTTAGGGGAGTCGGTGTTGGGTGGTTAGGATTTGAGTGTGGTGTGTGTCAAACCTGAGGTATTGGTGTGTGCGGTGTGTGTTGTGTGGTGTGTGGGGTGTGTGCTGTGCACACAGTGTGTGTAGTGTATGTGGTGTGTGCAGTGTGGTGTGCGTACTGTGTGGTGTGCGTGGTGTGTGGTGTGCAGTGTGTGGGGTGTGTGCAGTGTGTGCTGTGTGATGTGTGCGGTGTGCACAGTGTGTGCTGTGTGCAGTGTGTGTGGTGTGTGCAGTGTGTGCTGTGTGGTATGCGTGGTGTGCACCATGTGTGATGTGTGTGGTGTGTGCAGTGTGTGCTGTGCGGTGTGTGGTGTGCACGGTGTGTGCAGTGTGTGCTGGGTGGTGTGCGCAGTGTGCACAGTGTGCGCTGTGTGCGGTGTGTGCAGTGTGTGTTGTGTGGTGCGCGCGGTGTGCACAGTGTGTGCTGTGTGGGGTGTGCGGTGTGTGGTGTGTGCAGTGTGTGCTGTGTGGTGTGCGCGGTGTGCACAGTGTGTGCTGTGTGCGGTGTGTGCAGTGTGTGCTGTGTGGTGTGTGCGGTGTGCACAGTGTGTGCTGTGTGCAGTGTGTGATGTGTGGTGTGCGCAGTGTATGTGATGCGTGTAGTGTGTGTGAGATGTTTGCCTGCATCGTTCATTGAAGTGTAAACGAGCTCTGCCTACACACCATCTACGTGGCCAACCAACTAATGCTGTGTTTCAGAATTTTGTGTAAATAGATTGTTGGTAAAGCGGGCCTGTTCCGGAAGTGGGGCGGCTCGGAGGGCCGTGCAGCGGCGCTCCGCGGCGGGCCCGTGCTTTATGGGTGTCCTCCAGGGTGGCGCGCCCCTCCATCACCGACAGGGGGCGCCAGGGGGCCAGTAGGGGTCATACCGCCCCACTCCCACAGGCAACTCCCACCAGAGGGCCATCTCCCACCATCTCCTGCCAATTCCCGCCATCTCTCGCCATCTCCCACCATTATTCGCTATCTCCCGCCATCTCCCGCCATCTCCCACCATTATTCGCCATCTCCCGCCATCTCCCACCATTATTCGCCATCTGCCGCCACCCCTCTCCACATGTTGCCGTCTCCTGCCATCTCTGGCTATCTCTCGCCACCTCCCACCAACTGTGCCCTCAGCTCTCCCTGTCCTCTCCGCGTGTCCTGTCATCTCCAGCCACCTTTCCCCATCTTCTGCAAGCTCATATTAGCTTTGTTGTTGTTGGTGTTGCCATTTCTCGCCACTTTCTGCCATCTGCCATTTCCCACCATCTTACACCATTTCCCACCATCTCTCGCCATATTTTATTAGCTTTTGTAATCTCCACCCACATGTTATCTCCCATCATCTCTCTCCAATGTCCTCCAATTCCCACTTCCTATGTCCTCGCCACTTCCTGCCATCTCCTTCTAAAAATAGTAAAATATCCCAGTCTCATGTCACCTCGCCATCTCCTGCTATCTATCTCCCTCCACCTCCCATAAGGAGTCATCTCCCGCCATCTCCTTCTAGCTCCCTCCACCACCCTTCCTCTTCTAACACTGTAACACTAACAGGGGCTATCTCCCGCCATCTCCTTCTAGCGCCCTCCACCACTGTTACTCGCCTAACACTGTAACACTAACAGGGGCTATCTCAGGCCATCTCCTTCTAGCTCCCTCCACCACCCTTCCTCTCCTAACACTGTAACACTAACAGGAGTCATCTCCCACCATCTCCTTCTACCTCCTTCCACCACCCTTCCTCTCCTAACACTGTAACACTAACAGGGGATATCTCCCACCATCTCCTTCTACCTCCTTCCACCACCCTTCCTCTCCTAACACTGTAACACTAACAGGAGTCATCTCCCGCCATCTCCTTCTACCTCCTTCCACCACCCTTCCTCTCCTAACACTGTAACACTAACAGGGGATATCTCCCACCATCTCCTTCTACCTCCTTCCACCACCCTTCCTCTCCTAACACTGTAACACTAACAGGGGATATCTCCCACCATTTCCTTCTAGCTCCCTCCACCACTGTTACTCGCCTACCACTGTAAAACTAACAGGAGTCATCTCCCGCCATCTCCTTCTAGCTCCCTCCACCACCCTTCCTCTCCTACCACTGTAAAACTAACAGGAGTCATCTCCCGCCATCTCCTTCTAGCTCCCTCCACCACCCTTCCTCTCCTAACACTGTAAAACTAACAGGAGTCATCTCCCACCATCTCCTTCTAGCTCCCTCCACCACCCTTCCTCGCCTAACACTGTAACACTAACACTAGTATTAGTAATGCTGCAGTCACACTATGACGCTTCTCACCAACGCGCATCAACGTGTGTGATTTTTTGCCGCAACGTCGCGATACGTCAGGAAGCGGTAGGCGCGCGTTAGGCACGCGTCGGTACATGTCGGTACACGTTCATGGAAGTCGACAGTCGGCACGCGTCGAATGTTTTGTGCTTGCACAAAACTTTCGACGTGCAACGATGCGCGACAACGCGCAGGTGCTAACGTTATAGGGGTGGTAGAAGCACCTAGCCATCGCTGGAATAATGTTACGCGAATGCTATGCACATGGCGCGCATGCGTGATGGTTGTTCCCAAATTGTTGCTTTGTTGTTTTACATCCTAGCTACATCTAAGGTCATATCAGGATGGCGCACCAACTTCTTTTTTTTTTGTTTCGCGACACGTCGACACACGTTGGCAGCGCGCTACTGACACACTGTGCTGACGTCGAACTTCCGCCGAAAAGTTGGACGTGTCTCAATGCGTATAACTTATTTTGCGCATTGTCGGCACGCCGGTAAGAAGCATTGTAATGTGACTGCAGCATAACAGGTGTTATCTCTCACCATCTTCTAGCGCTCTCCACCACCCTTCCTCGCCTAACACTGTAACACTAACAGGGGCTATCTCCCACCATCTTCTTCTAGCGCTCTCCACCACCCTTCCTCTCCTAACACTCTAACACTAACAGGGGTTATGTCTCACCATCTTCTGCCATCGCTCTCCATCTCCCACCAGGAATCACATCCTGTCATATCCTTTCATCCTCTGCCATCTCTCACCATCTCCCACTATTTCCCTCCCTCTCCCGGCACTTCTAAGTTCTATCCATCTCTGGCCAGTTGGCCAATACAGTAAACTGCATCAAATGACGATTTACCCGGCGTCCCTGTGACTAGTGGCGCCCCCTGGACCTCAGGGGGATGTGGCGCCCTCTGCGGGCGTTGAAGCGCCTTACCAAGTACCTCACTCCTCACGTTCCAATCTCACTCAGTCTCGGACGTGTAACCAGGTGTAACCAGGGGCTCGTTCCCACGGAGCTTCCGCTTCATGCCTCGGTAATACTCACGTCCATTACACCCGTAACTAGCACACACAGACACACGCATTCACACACAGACAAACAGACACACATACACACACATTCACACACAGACACATGCATTTACACACACACATTTACTCACACATGTTCATTACACCCATAACTAGCACACACAGACACATGTATTCAGACACACCCATGTACTCACACATGTTCATTACACTCGTAACTAGCACACACAGACACATGTATTCACACACATGTATTCACACAGGTTCATTACACCCGTAACTAGCACACACAGACACATGCATTCACACACACACCCATCTACTCACACATGTTCATTACACATGTAACTAGCACACACAGACACATGCATTCACACATACATGTACTCACACAGGTTCATTACACCCGTGATTAGCACACACAGACACATGCATTCACACACACCCATATACTCACACAGGTTCATTATACCTGTAACTAGCACACACAGACACATGCATTCCCACACACACATATACTCACACAGGTTCATTACACATGTAACTAGCACACACAGACACATGCATTCACACACACACCCATCTACTCACACATGTTCATTACACATGTAATTAGCACACACAGACACATGCATTCCCACACACATACATGTACTCACACAGGTTCATTACACCCGTAATTAGCACACACAGACACATGCATTCACACACACCCATATACTCACACAGGTTCATTACACCTGTAACTAGCACACACAGACACATGCATTCCCACACACACATATACTCACACAGGTTCATTACACCCGTAATTAGCACACACAGACACATGCATTCACACACACACCCATCTACTCACACATGTTCATTACACATGTAACTAGCACACACAGACACATGCATTCACACACACACCCATCTACTCACAGATGTTCATTACACATGTAATTAGCACACACAGACACATGCATTCCCACACACATACATGTACTCACACAGGTTCATTACAACCGTAATTAGCACACACAGACACATGCATTCACACACACCCATATACTCACACAGGTTCATTACACCTGTAACTAGCACACACAGACACATGCATTCCCACACACACATATACTCACACAGGTTCATTACACCCGTAATTAGCACACACAGACACATGCATTCACACACACACATGTACTCACACAGGTTCATTACACCCGTAATTAGCACACACAGACACATGCATTCACACACACACCGATATACTCACACAGGTTCATTACACCCGTAATTAGGACACACAGACACATGCATTCACACACACCCATGTACTCACACAGGTTAATTACACCTGTAACTAGCACACACAGACACATGCATTCCCACATACATGTACTCACACAGGTTCATTACACCCATAACTATCACACACAGAAACATGCATTCACACACACACATGTATTCACACAGGTTCATTACACCCGTCAGTAGCACACACAGACACATGCATTCACACACACACATGTATTCACACAGGTTAATTACACCCGTAACTAGCACACACAGACACATGCATTCACACACACACGTGTATTCACACAGGTTCATTACACCCATAACTAGCACACAAAGACTCATGCATTCACACACACACCCATGTAATCACACAGGTTAAATACACCCATAGCTAGCACACACAGACACATGCATTCACACACACATGTACTCACACAGGTTCATTACACCCATAACTAGCACACACAGACACATGCATTCACACACACACCCATGTACTCACACAGGTTAATTACACCCATAACTAGCACACACAGACACATGCATTCACACACACACCCATGTATTCACACAGGTTCATTACACCCGTAACTAGCACACACAGACACATGCATTCACACACACATGTACTCACACAGGTTCATTACACCTGTAACTAGCACACACATACACATGCATTCACACACACACCCATGTACTCACACAGGTTAATTACACCCATAACTAGCACACACAGACACATGCATTCACACACACACCAATGTATTCACACAGGTTCATTACACCCGTAACTAGCACACACAGACACATGCATTCACACACACACCCATGTACTCACACAGGTTCAGTACACCCGTAACTAGCACACACAGACACACGGATTCACACACACACCCATGTACTCACACAGGTTAATTACACCCGTAACTAGCACACACAGACACATGCATTCACACACACCCATGTACTCACACAGGTTCATTACACCTGTAACTAGCACACACAGACACATGCATTCACACACACATGTACTCACACAGGTTCATTACACCCATAACTAGCACACACAGACACATGCATTCCCACACACACATGTACTCACACAGGTTCATTACACCCGTAACTAGCACACACAGACACATGCATTCACACACACACACATGTACTCACACAGGTTAATTACACCCGTAACTAGCACACACAGACACATGCATTCACACACATGTACTCACACAGGTTCATTACACCCGTATCTAGCATGCACAGACACATACATTCACACACAGACACACACATTCACACACAGACACATGCAATCACACAGGTCAATTACACCTGTAATTAGCACACTCAGACACACGCATTCACACACATGCAGAGACACACTCACAGAGGTCCAATACACCTGTAACTAGCACACAGAGACACATACCGACACACAGAGACACACAGTCGCACATGTCCAATCCACCTGTAATTAGCACACACACACATTCACACATTCACACATACACACACTCACACAGGTCTATTATACCCGTAACTAGCACACACAGACACACATATTCACACACATGCATAGACACACTCACACAGGTCCATTACACCTGTAACTAGCACACACAGACACACACAGATACACAGAGACACACATTCACACATGTCCAATCCACCCATAATTAGCACACACACAGACACACACCGACACACCGACATGAGCATTCACACATTTCCATTACACCCATAATTAGCACACACACAGATACACACATTCACACATAGACACACACTCAGACAGGTTCATTACACCCATAACTAGCACACAAAGACACACATATTCACACACACAGCCACACACTCACACAGACCCTTTACACCCATAACTAGCATGCACACATTCACACACACAGACACACACACTCGTACAGATCCACTACATCCATACCTAGCACACACACAGACACACACATTCACACAGACACACACACTCACACATGTCAATTGCACCTGTAACTAGCGCACACACACAGACACACACAGACACACACACTCACACAGGTCAATTGCACCTGTCACTAGCTCACACAGAACACATGCATTAACACATAGACACACAGGTCAATTTCACCCATAACTAGCACACACACAGACACACATTCACACACAGACACACACTCACACAAATCAATTGCACCCGTAACTAGCACACACACAGACACACTCACACAGTTCCATTACATCCGTAACAAGCACACACAGACACACACACATTTACACACAGACACACACACTCACACACACTCACACACATACACACACTCACACACATACACAGACACTCACTCACATCCATTACACCCATAACTAGCAAATACACAGACACACATTCACACTCAGAGCTACACAGTAACTCACGTCCATTACACCCGTAACTAGCGCACACACTCACACAGGTACGTTACACCCGTAACTAGCTCACACACAAATTCACGCACACACACTCACTCAGGTCAATTGCACCCGTAACTAGCAAACACACAGATACACACAATCACACATATACACACAGACACACACACTTACACAGGTCCATTAAACCTGTAACTAGCACACACAGACACACACATTCACACACAGACACATGCACTCACAAAGGTCCATTACACCCATAACTAGCACACACATGCACACGCCTACATACATAGACATGTGCATTCACACAGACACACACATTCACACAGACACACACATTCACACAGGCCCATTACACCCGTAACTACCACCACAGACACATGCATTCACCCACAGACACATACGTCCATTTCACCCACAACTAGCACACACAGATACACTGAGTGGGAAGTCGGCTCATGGTGCCAGCGGCCTGGTCTCCCGAGCGGCACTATAAAGTCGCCATGAGTGCTCACTGTCACAAGTCAGGACCCGTCCTGATGTCATCTTAGATGTTTCCAGGACGCAAAACCCCTACAAACAAACACACTACAAGCGCGCGCCCCCTGGTGAGCATGAATGCCTCTTATGACGGCAGCAGCAAGGCGCCTCGTTTTGGTGGGAGGGGCAGGGTTCAGTTACAAGAGCCATTGGATCGCACTCATTATCGCCCACACCGACCCCACATCCCCAGGGACGCGGGATGAGCCTCTGACTAATGACTATGGCGGCCATTTCTTGCACGCTTCCATAGGGTGTCACTTCCGGCAACTAAATGTCGTCTGCTGTCTGGTGCGCAGACTACTGTGGCTGCGGTACAACCTGCTGACAATCAGTGTATTGGGGCTGTCACACTACGGTGTATGGCGTAAGCGTATGCCGGCGTAACGGTTTGCGTCACATACGCCATCATATGCCGACATACGCTACGCATATGCTACGCATACGCTATGCATACACTACGCATACGCTATGCATATGCTATGCATATGCCGTATACGCCCGGCTTACCCATCATACAGCGTCATACGCATGTCCGTCCGAAAATTGTTGTGCATGCTCAAAATGTCAGCGTGTGGTGGCGTAAGGCTCATACGCTGCTCATACGCTATGTATACGCTATACACACACCGGCATAGGTTATGCATAGGTTAGGGGTACGCTGGCATAGGTTAGGCATATGCTGAAACCGCGCCTTCGGCGTATCTATAGCATATATAGCATACGCCTAGCCTACGTGTAATGTATTTGAGCATACTCCTAGCGTACTCCTAGCGTATTCACAGCGTATACAAAGCGTATGTGCAGCGTATGCCCGGTCTATGGTCTCGGTATATAAAGGCACCGCAAGGCTTCTTCTGTCAGTCCGGCTCTGCTGCTCAGATACCATACGCTTTTCATACGCCACACATACGCCGTCATATGTTACTCATACGCTACTCATACGCTACTCATACGCTACTCATACGCTACTCATACACTACTCATATGCTACTCATATGCTCATATGCTAGGCATAGGTTGCTCATATGTTACGTATACGCTCAACCTGCCACTCATAACTGTCAAACCACATCAAAGTACACCGTGCATACGTCCGGTTACGCTTCTCATACGCCGTCATACGCTAGGGGTAGGTTATGCATAGGTTACGCATAGGTTACGTATATGCTCCAAAAGACACGTCCGTGCACAAAGGTCACCATACGTCGTCCCGCAATGTTTTTCAAATTTTTGCGGTAGGTTTTACATACGCCGCCGCCATACACCGTAATGTGACAGGGCCATATCCGTGTGGCTTTCTCGTGTCCTTTCTCCACTTCCCCCCCCTTCCCCCCTATCACTCCTCCCCCTTCACTTCCTCTTTCCTCCTTCTTTTCCCACTTCCTTCCTCTGTCACTTCCTGCCTACACTTCCGGTCAAATGGTGCCTTCCCGGAGCGCTGCTTGGCCTCGCCTGGCGGGCTGATCGATAAACGTGTCGCTACATCTCCGCCATGTCGTCTGCCTCCCTAATCACGCACTCCCGGGGATTAAGACGCAGCCCCCCCCCCCCCCCCCACACACACACACACTCAGCACACATCAGACCAGCACCGCCATTTACTTCTTGACTAATGCCTGCCGGACACCTTCCGATTGAGGCGACTGTCGAACATGTTCGCGCCGTATACCTGCGGGATTTGCCGTCTAGTGTGGGCCCAATACGCTTTCCCTCTCTCTCCCTCTCCACCTCCCTCTCCGCCTCCCTCTACCCCCCTCTCTCCATCTCTCCCCCCTTTTCTCTTCACTCACTCTACCCTCTCTCTCTCTTCCTCTCTCCCCCTCTACTCGATTCCTCTTTCCTTCTCTCCCAAGTTATTCTATTCTCTCTCTGTACCCCTCTCTCCCCATTTCCCTCTCTTTCACTCTCTCTCCCTCTCTTCATACCTCTCCCTCTCTCTCCCGCTCTCTCCCTCCCTCTCTCTCCTCTCTCTCACTCTTTCCCACTTACTTCCAATCTCACTCTCACTCTCTTCCGCTCCTCCTCTCTTCCCCTCTCTCACCCTCTCTACCCATTTCTCTCCCCACCTCTCCCCCCTTCTTTTCCCTTCCCCTTTCTCCCTCTGTCTCCCTTCCTTCCTTTTCTCCACATCCCCCCTCCTTTTCTATTTGTCTCTTCCGACCCTTCTCTCTTTCTTTTTCCTGCCCCACCCTGTTTCTCTTCCATCTTTTTTATTCTCTTAGAACGGGGCATACTCTATTGATTTCTGAAGCTATCACGAAGTGGGCTACTATCGATCGACATTTCGTTTGGGTAATGACGGACAGACATAGACACAAGCAACAACCTGGTTGGTTGGTTGATGGAGTTTGACATGCTGGCAACATCTAAGGTCATATCAGGGCGGGTACTGACATGTGACAGTGCGCACTCATGGCGACTTTATAGTGCTGCCCCGCTGGGAAATCAGGCCGCTGGCACACTGACCTGATATCCCACTCAGTCACATTATCCTGACACCGAGCTAACCAGTCCTTTCCCTATCCTATTAATGCTGAGCGCTAGCTATCAATTATTTAAGTCGTTGGTTTGACTCGACCGGGAACCGAACTCCCGATCTCCCGCACGCGAAGCGCGCGCTCTACCTATTCGGTCAGCGCGCCCTGTCACACAACAACCTGGTTCAGTGGTAGCCGGGCCGAGTCCAGTCTCAGTTGAAGGAAGCGGCCAGGAGATTGATTAAAGCTGCACAGTCCAGGAGATTGATTAAAGCTGCACAGTCCAACGCCCGGTCACACAACAACCTGGTTCAGTGGTAGCCGGGCCGAGAGTCCAGTCTCAGTTGAAGGAAGCGGCCAGGAGATTGATTAAAGCTGCACAGTCCAACGCCGTGTCACACAACAACCTGGTTCAGTGGTAGCCGGGCCGAGTCCAGTCTCAGTTAAAGGAAGCGGCCAGGAGATTGATTAAAGCTGCACAGTCCAACACCCGGTCACACAACAACCTGGTCCAGTGGTAGCCGGGCCGAGTCCAGTCTCAGTTGAAGGAAGCAGCCAGGAGATTGATTAAAGCTCCACAGTCCAACGCCCGGTCACACAACAACCTGGTTCAGTGGTAGCCGGGCCGAGAGTCCAGTCTCAGTTGAAGGAAGCAGCCAGGAGATTGATTAAAGCTGCACAGTCCAACGCCCGGTCACACAACAACCTGGTTCAGTGGTAGCCGGGCCGAGTCCAGTCTCAGTTAAAGGAAGCGGCCAGGAGATTGATTAAAGCTGCACAGTCCAACGCCCGGTCACACAACAACCTGGTTCAGTGGTAGCCGGGCCGAGTACAGTCTCAGTTGAAGGAAGCAGCCAGGAGATTGATTAAAGCTGCACAGTCCAACGAAAGCATCACATTTTAACAAACAAAACATGTGTACTAATTGTAGTAGTCTGCACTGACATCTCAAGCAAGGAGCCATATTGACAAGTAGGCGTTGATAGGGCGATTGTAACAGGAAGCCTAGGTGGTGTAATGTTTAGCATGCAATCCCGGAATTGCAAGAAAAGTGGGTTCGAATCCTGCTGTAGGAACAATATTTCCCATTTTGATCACCCCTCGCGATATATATATCTAGATATTTATGATGATATTTGTATCTAACTTAAATACCGGTACAATTATTAAACATTTGTTGCCGGATATAAATGGATATTAAGTCAATTAAATATAACCTGTTACCGATGAAGCCTATTGTTTTCCACCTCTGAGATGCGTGCCAAAATTAATTTTGCATTCTTGCATTTCAAATACTTCCACAGTTGTCCATTTAAAATAAAAGTTACTTCAAACTAAAGTAGAGTAGATTATATTTATATCGGTCAACATAATATATTTTTCTTTTAATGTTTTTTACAGAAACTCAAAACCATCAAACTATGCAACTTCAGTAATAATATATACAAAAAATACCGCGGTAATCTTATCCTTCACAGCCGGTGCCAACCAGGAACATCCTCGCTTGGCGGGTAATGCCCGCCAGACACCCAACGACAAAATGGCCGAACCGCTACCGGGAGACCCCGTAGAACCGGACATTCACCAAGCTAACCGGGAATCCCAGCAGGTGTATAGCCACCACACTGCCGACAATCGTCAATGTCGTCAGATGTCTGGCGGGCATTAGACTTGAAGCAATGGGTGCACTCAACACCCCCCCCCCCCCACACACACACACTCAGTCACACACAACCTCCGGCGCCTCCCCGACACGCACTGAGAAAACGCACATGCACGCTCAGACAGCACGTGCACTTTCTCACTTGATTAGTGCACTCATTATCGCCCGGATGTCTTGTCGGTCGCTGATTGCACGCAGTGTCGTCTGCGTCGCGTAACACCTCTTAATCTATCCGTCGTCTGCCCCTGATTCAATGTCGTCTGCTTTCCGTGTGTCGCTTAAAGTTGCATAGTCCGATGGTTTTGAGTCTCTGCCATTTGGTGAGATAAATACAGTAGGTTGGTTGTTGGAATCTACTTTACTTTAGTTTGAGGTAACTTTCATTTTAAATGTCTACCGTTGGAGATATTTGAAGTTCAAACATGAAAGATTATATATATTCAAATACAAATGTGTGAGTGGCTGTTTGTAGCGCATGATACAAGGGAGGAGGAGCGCCGGCGGCGGCGCCACCAGTCGTGAGCATAGCAAGGAGGTGGTAATAATATACAGAATAAGAATAACAATCATAATAGTCATAATAATTCCCTTCCGCGCCTTTATACTCGCATAATGCTTTATAAATCACACATGCAAATGCATATACAGTAAAACCTCTCTAAATCCTTGGAACCGACTTTAAGTGGTCCATTCAGGAAGGGGAGTTAGAATATGGTTACAATGGTATTGTTGGGACCCAAATAAAGCGATCGGTATAGGGGAGTGGTCAATCTGTGGAGGTGGTCGGCTAGAGAGGTTTTACTGTATATACAAATGCAAGTGATACTGTGCAGACATTATACTTACCCCCCTATAACTTGGAAATTTGAAGTTTGGATATCTTTTCTTTTAAATTACCACAACCAGCACATATTAATATATTCACACAGGTATGCAATGGGTATTTGTATGTTTTAAACAATTTTTAATGTTGAGACCCTATGTCACACTTTTGGTACACAGCTTTAGAGAATGACCCATATACAAATGCATATATATATATATATATATATATATATATATACAAATGCATATACATATATACATGCATATATATACACGTGCATATATATGTAATGTATAACGTATTATGCGAGAATAAATACATGGAAGGGAATTATTATTATACATTGTCCCGATTACTCTATATATTGCCTCCTCCGCTCAATGCTCGTGACTGGTGGCGCCACCACCGGCTCTCTCTATCCTTATCGGGTGCGTCAAACCTAGCTCACAGACCCGTGGGTTATATACATGTATATGCAAGCGTATATATACACATTTATATATATATATATATATATTTATATATACATGTATACATGTAATGTATATAGCGACATGCGTGTATATGCGCATGTGTGTATGTATACACATGTGTATATTTATATATTCATGTATGCATGTATATATAAGTACACATACATATGTATTTATATGTATACATGTATGCACATGAATGATGTCAGTACACAGACCTGTCAGTACGCCCAGCGTCATGCACCAATGACCCGCTGAGTACAGATGGTCTTCACAACAAAGCCACTATCTATGTGGTATGACTCAGAAAATTGATACTTCTCGCTTCCTAACCTAGCACTTAACATTACTAGGATAGGCCAAGGAGTGGTTAACACAGAATCAGGATAATGTGACTGAGTGGGATATCAGGTCATGGTGCTGGTGGCCTGGTCTCACAGTGGGGCAGCACTATAAAGTCCCCATGAGTGCGCCCTGTCACAAGTAGGTACCCGTCCTGATATGACCTTAGATGTTCCTAGGGCGTAATACAACACATAACCAACCATCTGCGTGGCAACAACTAATATTGTGGGTAGATGTTCACTCTGCAGCATGCTCTGTGCAAAGGGTATTATAGAGGATTTCCACCACCAAACTGTCCTCTAATGACACTATGATAGTGGCAAGAACTAATGTAGCGAGCAGCAACACACTGCGCCTGATTCGCGGAAAAGGTATATTGCACGACGCACTGTCTGCAGCCAGTCTTGTCACGTGACGATATCGCTACTTGACGTCGTCACGTGGTGTTGCCACGCAACGACGTCGATTTAGGGTGAATGAAGTTTAACGCAATTCTTTTAGAACGCAATATGTTTTGTGCAAGTTATTTCGGATAAAACATGTTTCATCCTAATTGTTCAGGCTCGAATAAGTTTTAATACAAGTTATTTATAATGGAATAAGGGTTGATACAAGTTATTTAGGACGAAACAAGTTTGATACAAGTTATTTAGGACGAAACAAGTTTGACGCAAGTTATTCGAAATGAAGAAAGTTTTACTCACGTAACGTTTTTTGTTTGTTTTCATCATCGCCTCGCGACATTTGGTGTCTGTCACATGATACGTAGCAATTTAACGGTTTTGCCTGCCTGTACCAATATAAAAACTGTCATATTTGAAGCTGTGGTTTAAAAAAATTAACAATAAAAGTCGAACCACTAAGCATGAAGTGAGGACTGGCAGAAAATGAGAAAGTCTCACACTGCGTGAGGTCCGATATTGGCATACACTCACTGTTTTATGTGAAGGGGCGAGGGGGGGGGGGCATTTAATAGGACTGCAAAAATGTGCTTCACCTGGGATTTTGGCATGATGTTTGTTGTTGTGTGCATGTGTCTCTGCGTGTAGTTGTTTGGTTGTTGGAATTTTACGTGCTGGCAACATCTAAGGTCGTGTCAGGACGGGGCCCTGTGTGTATATGTATGTGTGTATGTGTGTGTGTCTACACATGCTCATGTATGTGCATGTCCATCTGTGTAGGTATGTGTCTGTCCATGCTCATGTTTGTACATGTCTGTGTGAGCGGACGTGGGGAGCGGCACATAGCTCAGGGGGTAGAGTGTCCACCTGTGGAGGTGTGGGTCATCTGATCGATCCTGCTCACGGGACCCATTTGCAGTTTGGGATATTTTCCGTTCCAACCAGTGGTCCACAACTGGTTCATCAAAGGCTGGGGTATGTGCTGTCCTGTTTGTGGGAAAGTACATATAAAAGACCCCTTGCTTCTTATCGGAAAGAGTAGCCTATGTGGTGGCAGTGGGTTTCCTCAAAAGAAATATGTGAGAATGAACATATGTTTGACATCCAATAGCCGATGATAAAAATCAATGTGTTCTAGAGACGTCGTTAAATAAAACTAGCTTTAGTTTGTGACTGGACGCGGTGGCCGAATCGGGAGAGCGCAGGATTCCTGTGTGGAAGTTTGGGAGTTCTAATCCCAGCTGACTCAAACCAATGACTTATAAAATAGATACATGTTGCTACCTAGTCTCGTGACAGTGCGCACTCATGGTGACTTTATAGTGCTGCCCCACTGGGAGATCAGGCCACTGATCCAATATCCCACTCAGTCACATTATCCTGATAATGTACTAACGAGTCTATGTCCTATCCTATTAATGTCGAGTGCCAGGCTAGGTAGCGACAAGTACCCATTTCATAAGTCATTGGTCTGACTCGGCTGGAATTCAAACTCCCAATCTTCCGCATGGGAAGCCTGCACTCTACCGATTCATCCACCACGTTCGGTGGTGCATAGATGTCTGTATAAATATGTGGGTATAAATTTGCGGATATGAATCTATCAGTATAATTCTGTCGCCATCTGTATATGTAAATTGGGGCAGGTACACCCAGTGTACACTAAGCTAGACTCTAGTTATTTTCAGAGGAAAGTTTTCTTCTCGAATATATATTTTTTTTGTGGGGGGAAATATGTGACTCACTCTATGTTTAGGCTGTGTTGGATTGAGACGTTCAGTAACAAAAACGTGTCTACTTCACCCACTCCGTCACGTTACCGAGCAGCAGGGCGCACTGTGATAAGGTAATGCAAGTCAGCGCACCCCACCGCAATCAAAATCTACATCAGTGCTTTGGCTTAGAAAATTTGATTCTTTCATCGGCCTATGCAGCTCTAAGTAAAATGTCAACGATGTATGAATTATATCCAGTAGTTTCTAGCATTGCGTTTGATTGACTATAGCTGTGTTTACACGGGCAAATTTAAAACGATCTAGACAAATCGATTTATATGAAGCGATGTAGTGGCGCATTTACACGGACTGAGTTTGAAAGTGTGTCGGTGCCGGGAACCAGCAGCCTTAGTGAGCCTGTAGCCGGCGAGTACTGCTAATTGTTTAGTCGCCGCCCAGGAACCAGCTGAATCGCTTCACATAAACCACCTCGTGACCTGTTATAGATGAAGCATTTCATATGAATCGATTCAGCCCTAAAATGCCACAGCATCGCGTTTACACGGCAAATGTGAATCGATCTAGGCAAGTCGTTTTATATGTGGCGTTTTAAATCGCCTGTGTAAACAGGGCTTAAGGCTCACTAGTGTAAGTAGGTAAGTAGGATTAAGACCTTGCATCAGGCTTGGGTCTTGTGCCTGATGCTAGGCCAAGTGGTGGTCTAGGGGAAGAAGAAATCACTTATTTATTTATAAAAAAATTAATTGTGATGAATGTATTTACCCTGCTCATAACGTATAAGTGCGTTAAGACTTGTTTTCACCGATGCCAGCACTAATCCAATTTGATTTAAATCTTTTGAATTTTGTTTTAGTAATACTTTTGGTTTTCTTGCTTCTTGTTGGCTTGTAACTGTGTGTATATTGCAAACAGCCAGTCATTTATTTATTATAAAAACAATCGGCACCAAAAAGTTCTTGGAGAGCAGGCAATGAATGAGCTGTGGCCTGGCAGTACATCCGGCGGTGAGTGGGCCCTCCTACTTAGCCCCTGGGTGTCCGGGTGCGGCAGGCAGAAACCAGACGTGTCACGTGACGTTAGGGACGCCACGTGACGTGTAAACAAGGTGGACGCCAACTTGACGTCAGCTGACATTAGTGCCGTGTGTACCAGGCCAGAATAATGGACAGGGACAAACCAGAACAGCGCCATGACCGGCATAGCGGACGTCTTTGTATATCAATATAGCGGGCATATAAACATAACTGACAGATCATTATAATGGACACACATAGATACTTCCAACATACTAACATAGTGAAGAAATTAGCCTAGTGGACAGACTGGCACATGGGACATACTGATATAGTGAACAGACTAGCACATTAGACATACTGATATAGTGAACAGACTAGCATGTTAGACATACTGAGATAGTGAACAGACTAGCACATTGGACATACTGATATAGTGAACAGACTAGCACATTAGACATACTGATATAGTGAACATACTAGCACATTATACATACTGAGATAGTGAACAGACTAGCACATTGGACATACTGATATAGTGAACAGACTAGTACATTGGACATACTGAGATAGTGAACAGACTAGCATGTTAGACATACTGATATAGTAAACAGATTAGCACATTGGACATACTGATATAGTGAACAGACTAGTACATTTGACATACTGATATAGTGAACAGACTAGCACATTAGACGAACTGAGATAGTGAACAGACTAGCATGTTAGACATACTGATATAGTGGACAGACTAACACATTGGACATACTGATATAGTGAACATACTAGCATGTTAGGCATACTGATTTAGTGGACAGACTAGCACATTAGCCATACTAATATAGTGAACAGACTAGGACATTAGACATACTGAGACAGTGAACAGACTAGCACATTAGACATACTGATATAGTAAACAGACTTGCACATTAGACATACTGAGATAGTGAACAGACTAGCACACTGGACATACTGATATAGTGAACAGACTAGCACATTGGACATACTGATATAGTGAACAGACTCGTATATTGGACATACTGATATAGTGAACACACCAGCACATAGGATATACTGATATAGTAAACAGACTAGCACATTAGACATACTGATATAGTAAACAGACTAGCACGTTAGACATACTGAGATAGTGAACAGACTAGTATTGGACATACTGATATAGTGAACAGACCAGCACATTGGATATACTGATATAGTGAACAGACTAGAACAGCGGTCAGACCATAACGTTCATCTGCATTTGATGCAACAAATGAAACTCGATACTGTTGTCCATATTAAGTGTTAGTTGTCGCAAAGAGTGCCATGTTGATAGAACCTGTTACTTGCTGAGGCCTGTGATGTCCAAATCTGTGAAAATTGATGTGAAAATCGATGTGAAAATTAATTTTGAATGCCAAAATAAATGTAGGATGCCACAATTAATTTAGGATGCTTCCACGTCAGATATTTATATATTTATAAATTTACAAAGTTAGCCACTTAAGATATAGTAATATGATTGTATATATATTTTATATATATAATACATACACATATAGGGAAAATAACTTGACTCCATTTATTCTCAAGAGTGAAAATAAAATGCCCGAAACGCCCGCTAGGTGACAGAGCCATGTTGCTTCCATGTATGGCCACCAGACGGCGAAGGGTGGGCTAAGATGTCGGCCATATGGCCGAATGTGATGAGGACGTCAGGCTCCACATCAAGACCAGCTTCATGCCTGACGTATCATGACGCCTGCGTGTGTTGTGAAACTGATAGGTGCGCATCGTCGCTCCTGTTTTATTTATTTTATTTTATTTTGTTTTGCGCATCGAGTGTAGTGGCAATATGGCGCCAATGGAATTCAGTTCCGATCGGTTACATTTGCCAATGAAAACCAAAGACTCCCCTCGGAAAATGCTATAGTTAAGCGAGTTTCCTGGACAGCAGACGACTTTTCGCCAGAGCAGACGAAAATATGAACTTGGCGGCGAGTCGGTGGGAGGGCAAAGTACGATCTGCCCATTCCGGCATATCAGCGGCGTATGGATGGGTGGGTACACGCCACTCCATTATGGCTGCGCGCTGGAACAAGTTGTGTTGAGACTTGAGAGGCAGTAAATATAGCAGCTTCTTTACACAGAGGTCGCTTTGCTAATTCCTGAATTAATCGAAGCCGGCCACTGTTGGGTTGGCCAATGCAGGTCAGATGTAGAAGGGGCGGACTGTGAGCGAGTTTGAACACGGCGCCGTGAGAAAGAAGAACCCTGGCGGACAAAGATGGCTTCAATTGAGAGCGAAGCTTGATGGCGGCCTGTACTTTGTTTGTGTGACGCGACGAGCAATATGGCTGCGTCTGTGACAGCTACATGGTGTGCCTCTCAGTGCGGGTGTATGTGACAGCTGTACCTCTCACTGTCGGTGTATGTGACAGCTGCACCTCTTATTGTGGGTATATGTGACAGCTGCAGTGTGTGCCTCTCAGTGCGGGTGTATGTGACAGCTGTACCTCTCACTATCGGTGTATGTTCCATTTACATTCCTCCAAGCTCCGTTCTCACTTTACAAGAAATGGATGCCCTTGTGGACCAGTTACCATCCCCTTATTTACTTATGGGTGACTTTAATGGCCACAACCGTTAATAGAGGACAATAGGAACGCTAAGGGCAAGAGAATTGAGGAGATTGTGGCCAGTCATGCTCTGTGTGTATTGAATGATGGTTCACACACATATTTGCACCCCGGCTATGGAACATACTCTGCCATTGATCTCACCATTGTAGAACCAGAACTGGCGCTGGACTTTTCGTGGAGGGTCTGGGACGACCTCTACGGGAGCGACCACTTCCTAATTATTCTTAATTGCGAGGGGGCATCTCCCATAGAGCGAGAGAGGAGCTCGCGGCTTCGTAAAGCCGACTGGTCCACTTTCCAGACCCTATGTCGCGAGGAGTTCACTCCAGCCATCAGTGACAGCTATGCCTTCGCTGAGATGCTCAGATGGATCGCAGAGAAAACTGTTCCAAAGACCTCGGCAACTCCCAAGCATCTGATGCCTCCATGGTTGGATGACAGCTGTAGGAGGGCTATTAAGGAACGAAAGAAAGCTCAGCGTAAATTCCACAGGAGACCGACTGCTGAAAATCTGGCGCTCTTTAGAATTCTGCGTGCTCGTGCTCGCAGAACGATCAAAGAGTTGCGGAGGCAGTGTTGGAGACGATTTGTTTCTAGCATCACCATGGGCATGCCGTTGGGCAAAGTGTGGACAGTGATCAGGAGAATCAAACGATGGGGAGGTGATTCTTCTGTAGTCCAGCACTTGAAACACAACGGCACCATTCTCATGTCACTCGATGAAATAAGTGAAGAATTGGCTCGCGCCTTTGCTGGAAACTCATCTTTAGGAAACTGCCTCCCGGGCTTTCTGGCCGTCAAAGAACGCCAAGAGTGAAAGCTCTTGGACTTTTCCTCTGATGGCGAGGAGCACTACAACTCCCCATTCAGTATGGGTTAGTTGAGGTCTTCTTTGGAAAGCTCGCATTACACAGCAGTTGGACCTGATTGAATTCATTATCAATTTTTGAAACATCTCCCCGAACCTGCGCTGAGACTGTTGCTTCAACTCTTCAACAACATCTGTGAGTCGGGTATCGTCCCCGCCTCTTGGCGGGAGGCAACAGTAATACCGATTCCCAAACCTGGTAAAGACCAGAGTGAAGCCAACAACTATCATCCCATAGCCCTCACAAGCTGCATCTGTAAAACCATGGAGCGTATGGTAAACAACCGCCTCACCTGGCTACTGGAGTCAGGACACCACCTGTCCAACCTCCAATGTGGCTTCAGACGGGGCCACAGCACCCTCGACCATTTGCTGCGCATGGAGACCTTCATAAGAGATGCTTTCCTTAAGAAGGATCACGTTGTGGGTGTCTTTTTCGACCTCGAAAAAGCCTATGACACAACATGGCAGCACGACATCATGGAGGATCTCGATGCGATTGGCCTTCGTGGCCACCTGCCAATTTTCATCAGGAACTTTCTAGCCTTCAGGCATTTCCCCGTCCACGTCAAGACTACCTATTCCAGCCTACACTCACAGGAACTAGGAGTACCTCAAGGCAGCATACTGGCCATGACCCTTTTTGGGGTCAAGATCAATGGTATTGCTGCTGCTGTAAAGTGGGGGGGGGGGGGTCTCCAGTAGTCGTTTCGTGGACAACTTTGTTTTATATTACAGCAGTGCTAACATGAATGTCATAGAGAGACAGCTACAACTAAGCATAAATGGGATCCATCGATGGTCAGTTCTGAACGGATTCAAATTTTCCAAGACCAAAACAGTCTGCATGCGCTTCTGCCTGTTGTGTAGAATGCATATGAAATCGGAGCTGACCCTTGATGGGGATCCCATTAAAGTCGTTGAGGAAACTAAATTTTTGGGCCTCATTTTCAATGCAAAACTGTCTTTCGTGCCACATATAAAGTACCTGAAAACAAGATGCCTGAAAGCTTTAGATATTCTGAGGGTGCTGTCCAGCTCAGAGTTGGGAGCCGATAGAGATGTTCTGCTCTCCGTGTACCGAACCTTGGTTTGGTCACGAGTGGATTACGGCAGCATAGTATACGGTTCCGCAAGGAAATTGTATATTGGGCTGCTAGACACGATCCACCACCAGGGGCTGCGCCTGGCCCTTGGAGCCTTCTGCACCTCACCGGTTTAGAGCCTGTACGTCAAAGCCAACAAACCATCACTTAACAACAGGAGAATCAAACTGGCCATGCAATATGTAGTCAAGATAAAAACTAATGCATTGAATCCTGCACACAATTGTCTATTCGAACAACATGATGAATCCAAGTATGAAGCCAGGCCGAATTACATCCGGTCACTGAGGCTTTGAATGAAACCTCATTTGGAGGCCTTAGGCATGGATTTGGGCATGTTGGAGGATGCCAAAGTCCCAGAACATCCCCCGTGGTCGTTGAGGAAGCCGCCGGTTATCCTCTGACTCACGGAATTGAGGAAGTCTGGGACACATCCACTCGAATACCAAGGACTGTATGCAGAGATTCAAGGCCAGTTTGCAGACCATCTCTCCATATACACTGATGGTTCGAAAGACCAATGCCGGGTAGCTGCTGTGGCAGTCTGCCGACGGAAGAAATTTGGCGTACACTTGCACAATCAGAGCTCGATTTTCACTGCGGAAGTCCATGCACTCCTTCTTGCGTTGGAGTATATTGAGGTATCCAACCACACTAACTATGTTATATACAGTTGTAAAATATTCTGAAAAAAGGCATTGGTGGGGAATGTGAAATGGACTATAAAGGATTACAAATGGTCTATGAAGGTAAATGATGTATAGGGCCAGGTGCATGAATGTATTTATGTAGTTACTGGTGACTCTTTACTTGTAGTTCATAGCCATTGTGTATTTAATAGATAGTGTGAGAGGGGCACTATTGTTAGTGTGGAAGGGGCTCAAGAGCTATACTCATTACCCCCTCCCCCCCAACTGTTAGTCACGGATCACCACACACACACACAGCAAGGCAGGCGCAGGCCAAGAGCCACAAGGCATGGTAGTGGTGGGTAAATCACAGTAGCCATGGTGACATAAGAATGCTTACTGTTCATTGGTGGACCTAGAAATGCTTGTTGTTCATTGGAGAGCATGGTCAGGTGGTATGCCATATCAGATCCATGTACAACTATATAATAATAAACCTGAGGGTGCAAGCTCTCACTCTTCTTTCACTCTTTATACTCTTCCTTTCTCTCCTTGCCTGTATTGATATCCTGTTACTGTTAGCCTGCCTACACAACTACAGCTGCCAGACGACGACTTTACACAGTGATTCGTTCTCCTGCCTCCTGGCTGTTGCTGGACTGAAAACGGATCACCCAATTCTAGCAACGGTCATTTCTAAAATGAACCAACTGGCAACGGATGGGTAAAATATTCTGATAAAACGCATTGGTGGGGAATTCGAAATGGTATATAAAGGAGTACAAATGGTCAATTAATGTAAATGATGTATATGGCCAGGTGCATGAATGTATGTAGTTGCTGGTGACTCTTTACTTGTAGTTAATAGTCATTGTGTATTAGATAGATAGTGTGAGAGGGGCACTACTATTAGTGTGGAAGGAGCTCAAGAGCTATACTCACTACCCGCTCCCCCCAACTGTTAGTCATGGATCACCACACACACACAGCAGGCAGGTGCAGGCCAAGCAGCCCCAAGGCATGGTGGTGGTGGGTAGATCGCAGTACTCATGGTGACCCAAGAATTCTTACTGTTCATTGGTGGAACTAGAAATGCTTGTTGCTGATTGGAGATAATGGTCAGGTGGTATGCCATATCAGATCCATGTACCACTATATAATAATAAACCTGAGGGTGCAAGCTCTCACTCTACTTTCACTCTTTATACTCTTCCTTTCTCTCCTTGCCTGTATTGATTTCCTATTAGCCTGCCAACACAGATACAGCTGCCAGACGATGACTTTACAGATGGGTACGACATCCACCTGTGCTGGGTGCCTGGCCATGCTGGCATACAAGGAAACAAACGAGATGATCGGGCGGCGAAGAAGGCCCTGAACTTTGATCTTGAGCCATGTCTGATCCCTCTCTTTGATCTGAAACCACTAATAGCCACCCACATAAAATCCAAATGGCAACATGAGTGGGATGAAAACATTAATAAACTTAAAGAAATTTAACCATCTGTGGGAAAACCACTACAGACTCATGCGGGAGGTCGGCGGTACCAAGTGGTCCTTAGCTGCTGCCGTATTGGCCACTCGTGGCTTACACATGCTTTTCTGCTCAAGGGAGAGCCCCCCCTGAATGTATTGGGTGTCATTCTCCGCTGACACTCAAACACATTCGACTAAGTTGTGTTGATTTTTTAGTCCTGCGCCAACAATTTTACACTGCAGACAGTATGCATGACCTTTTTACTAAAGTAAAACAAGAAAACATTTTAGCCTTTTTGAGGGGAGCTGGACTGTACCACCTCATATAGTTTACTAAATAAATTCTATCAATTATTAAAAAAACTTTTCTTTTTCTATGGGAATTTGTTTCCCTTCGCCACAAATATATGATTGTGAGCTTTTTAATTTAATGAGTGTCTATTGGCACATATTTGATTGTATGCTTTTACATGTAAAAGCGATGGTTTGAACAAAGAACAAAAAATTCTCGCCATGAATATGGCCATGCTGCCGATACGGCATAAAGCAACCACCAATCAATCAATCAATGTATGTCATATCTGTGTGTAAGGTACACCTCTCACTGTGAGGATCTTCTACAGCCTTACCCTGCACCTCTTCCTATATGTTTGCCACACATGTAAGGTGCATCTCACACTCTGTGTCTATTACATATGTAACGTGAACCACAAGGGTGTGCCACCTCACAATGCGTGTCTTTCACACATGTGAGGTACACCTCACATGTGTGTCTGACACTGGGTGTCAGATAGTTGTCCAGCGCGTCTGTCACAGACTTAATGTGTTTTATATTATTTGGATATTTCAATTATCGCAGAACCATCATGGCTTGTACAAAGTTATAGCATTGAGTCAACAGGACCTCAAGTAGTGCCAAATATAAATATTGCCATTTGGCAGAAAGATCAGCAACTCTGGATTTGAAACAATGTATTCATATTTCGAAAAGAGGCAACATCTGGCAGCTGGACTGGTTCCTTATAATCTGTTACCAGGTGGCGCCTTCCTCATCCCAGTGTGTGCCTCCAGGTGGGTCCTCCTTCACCTCAGTGTTTGCCGCCAAGTGGTGCCTCCCTCTCCCCAGTGTTAGCTCCAGGTAGCGCCTCCCTCACCCCAGTGTTTGCCACTAGATCATGCCTCCTTCACCTCAATGTCTGCCACATGGGGCCAAATGTATGAGCCACAATTTATCGGCTGCGGAGTTAAGGGCGGCCGGCGGGGTAGCTACTGTCGGCGTTAATATATGTGTCACGGGGGATGTATCAGTCCAAAGCGCGCGCGGGTTAGCTAACGTTTCAGTTATTTATAGATTTGGGAAATCCCTCTGCGTTTGTAGCCATATATTAGGCTCAAATATATTAAATGCGACCATATTTAACAGAATTACATACTCAAATCGTGAAATTTCATTAAATGAACCCTAAATTCGAAGCGTTATTAAGGCTACCGCCGCATTGGCGGCGATATTAATAGTTATATTTTCGAATCGACGAAGGTACAGTAAACAAACCGCCGGCGCCGCCAGTATGGAACGCGACGTCGATGCGGCGGTTGCGGCGATTTGTTTACATTACATTCGTTGATTCGAAAATATAACTATTAATATCGCCGCCAATGCGGCGGTAGCCTTAATAACGCTTCGAATTTAGGGTTAATTTAATGAAATTTCACGATTTGAGTATGTAATTCTGTTAAATATGGTCGCATTGAATAGATTTGGCCCGAATCGGTCCCTAACCTGCACGTTAACCCAGGCTCAAGTGGGAGTTAGTGAAGGCGACGTTAACCCTCGAGGCGGTAGCCTAACCCGCGCACATACATTGACACTTTGGCCGCTAACCCGGGAAATCCGCACGACGCGTGGGTTACGAGCCCTAACCCGGACTCTTACATTTGGCCCCAGGTGGTGCCTCCCTCTCCTCAGTGTTTACTTCGTCGCACCCCCTCACCCCAGTGTTTGCCACCAGGTGTCACCTCCTTCACCTCAGTGTCTGCCACCAGGTGGCGCCTCCATCACCCCAGTGTCTGCCCACAGGTGGCGCCTCCCTCACCCCAATGTCTGCCTCCAGGTGGAACATCCCTCACCCCAATGTTTGCCACTAAGTGGTGCCTCCCTCACATCAGTGTCTGCTTACAGGTGGGACCTCCCTCACCCCTGTGTTTGCCACCAGGTGGTGCCTTCCTGACCTCAATATTTGCCTCCAGGTGGCGCTCCTCACCGTAGTGATGCTTTTGTTGGTTAGCGTGGTGGTGGGGCTGGGGCGTGGTGGTGGGTGGCGTTGTGGTGGTGTGGTGGATGGTGTGGTGGTTATCCAATCTGCCTCCTCCTATCTCTTCACTTACCATCGTGACCGGGCTCCGCTCTCCCTCCTCCTGATCCCTCATCCCTCCTCCCCTCTTTCCACCCCCCCTCCGCGGCCTCGCCCATTGCCCCCTCATCCCTCACCCGTCACCTTGTTGCCACACACAAGTGTTTTCCAATTAAGCGTTTCTGACAGCTTCCCATAGTGCACCGCGGGCTGGGTGAGATTGAGGTCGCCACCAGGGGTTGCGACTGACACCCCTCCGCGCATGCGCACGGCCCTCATATGGCGCCCACATGCACCCCACACCCCGCACCGTTTTGCTGTCTGTTCACCGACCATGTTAGCAAAACGAAGTGGTGCTGAACCGGCCTCTGCGGACGGACACTGATCCAGTTTTAGGTCACGGAAAGGAAATTTCGATCGTTTTCATTTATTTTTAATGTGGGCTACTTGGCAGATCGGATGGCTGGAATTAGTAAGCAGAGCACAATCAATTTATCAGTTCGATCCCTTGCCGAGTCAAACCAAAGATTAAGCAAATGTATGCTTGTCACTACATAGCCCGGCCGTCGACATTACTAGGATGGGGCATGGAGATGTATATGAGGAAGACCAATCGTCTGAAATTCAAATTTCCCATTCTTAAAGTGGCATAATCAAATGTTTCTCAAAATACTTCCCAGGATTTGAGTTTACATATTTAATTTGAATACTGATGCACCCAGTACTACATTTACTGCAGCATGATTCTTCTGTGCTAGGCTGCAATGCTAAAACAAATACCTGGGTTAACAAAGTCTATGCCTGACATTTCAGTATGCACACCAACATTAATTTGACTATCCCCGCCCCCTTCCCAAATATCGTCAAAGTTAACCTTTGTAAATAAAAGGGACTTATAACTAATGCAAAGTAGATTATAACGATATTTATGTAAAGACTCTTCCATCCAGAAACTCAAAGCCATCGCATTATGAAAATTTAATCACCAAATATAAGGAAGCACCTTTTCCCTATGCGGGGCTAGCATAGACTCTTTTACGCATATGTTGATTGCATGGTACACGCCAGACACGAGCGAATCAAGAATGACAAGGAAGCGTTTTGGTTTGTAGCAGGTTTTGGTATTTAGGCCAAGGTTGCCTGGAGGTCACTGACCAAAGGTTAGCCCTCATTTTCCAGATAAACCGTGCGGGTGGTCACGTGACCCCCATCCACCACTATCTGTAGCTGCGCTGAGTCAGCCAAAACTCTGAGAAGCCCGAATGGGGCCAGACAAATACAAACCAAGGTATGTGCGATGGTTCGGGTCCCAAACCAGTCAGCGGTCCAGGGTCAGTGCAGGCCAGAAGTGTGCTTTGTAGCTAAAAGCCTAAAGTCGCCAGCAAGTCAGTGGAGCACTCGCGCCCAAAGTGTACGCGGTGGCTGAATCGATAAAAGCGTAGGCATTCTTTCTGTATGGAAGGTTGGGAGTTAGAATTTCAGCCGAGTCAAACCAATGACGTACAAAATTGATCCTTGTCACTACTTAGCCTGGTGCTTAGCATTACTAGGATTGGACAAGGACTGGTTAACTCAGTATCAGGATAATGTGACTGTGTGGGAAATTAGGTCATGGTGTTGGCAGCCTGGTCTCCCAGTGGCGCAGCACTACAAAGTTTCCATGAGTGCACTGTTACAAGTCGGTACCCGTCCTGATATGACCTTAGATGTTGCCAGGATGTAAACTAATTTTGTTTTGAAATAAACAAACATGGACCCAGATCCGGGTGTTCGACGGGTGGTTGGTGGTGAATGTGTATGTGTGGGTGGGGAGTTCCATTTTGGTAATGACCCACACCCACAAAAAGGTGGGGTATATTGCAGCTTAGCTCTCAGCGGAAATGAAGGGATACCGGATGCTGCTGGAGGCGCTCCCTAGTGGTGGAGGTGGGGCAAGATGTTGGAGGTGGGGTGGGGGTGGTGGGGGTGGTGCGGGGAGGTTGGGGGGGGGGGTGTTTACATGGCTCATTCTAGACTTTGTTGATCAAAATTTGACGTAGACAGACGAAATGGCTCTAATGGTGTTATGGGAGGGGTAAAAGGGCGGGGGTGTCGGTGGGGGGCTGAGAGTGATGAGAGGGGTGAGAGTGTGTGAAAGCGGGATAATGGCGGTGTGCAGGTAAGGGTGGGTGTGGTAGAGGGTGGGAGGGATCAGGGATTTATGTTTGTTTAATTAGAAAAGTTGTATTAGTAATGCAGGAATTCATAACTTTGCAATATGACGTCGGTTACTGTAGCTAACTCTAGGCATGTTTGGTACATTAGTTGAGTAAGCAGGGGAAATTTCAATCACGGATGATTGGTCTTCCTCATTCCACGGCTCCTTGCCCTATCCTAATAATGCAGAGCGCCAGGCTATAAGCGATACATATCAATTTTAAAGTCATTGGTTTGACTCGACCAGGGTTTGAACCCGCGAACCTGTGATCCCACGATCTGCCAACACTGGAGACAGACGCGCTAACTCATTCAGCCATCTCGTCTCGTATGTTGACAACTATTTCCTTCCCCCGCCCGCGATGGGTTCTTTAAAGTTGCATAGTCAGATGGTTTTGAGTTTCTGTCATTTTTCTGAGAAAAATATATTGAATTGATTGTTATGACCTACTTGACATTAATTTGAACTAACTTTTATTTGAAATCGCAAAGATTTGAGATATTTGAAGTGCAAACATGTCAAATTAGTTTTGGCAAGCACACCAAAACTCTGACACCACATCAGAAATCCTGTGTATCAGTTTTGCTTGTTTGGCAACATCTAACTGACGTCAGGTTTCGGATGTAAAATGTCCCTTTATTTTTCAACATCTAACGCGATTTCAGTTTTCCAATATCCGACTCTTCCGATCTTATCCGATGTCGATGCAACACATCCTTGTGGACTCGGAAGGGAAATGTTATCAAATGAGTAGATGAATGTTAATTGGTTCATTCAGTATTCAGTAGCGCAATATGGAGTTGAGTGCGTCGGTGGGAATTGAGAGCTTGGCTGGTGCAGTCTCTTAGAAGATTGCATGTTACACTTACATTATTGTATTACTCGCAGGGCATAAAACTGGTTCATCATGGACAACAGTTAGTTGATGTTTGTTGTAGTTTATACATTGGATTATAGTATGGTGGAAACATGGAGCTCTTTTGCTGTCAAACCAATCACGAACTCAGCTTTTTTTGCTGTGTGCCCAATCACCAAATAAGCTCTTTTCCTGCTGGTCCACTCACCATCTAAGCTCTTTCCCCTTCGGCCCACTCACCACCTAAGCTCGTTCATGGTCGGCCCACTCACTAACTAAGCTCTTTCCCTGTTGACCCACTCATGAACCAAGCTCTTACCCTGTCGGCCCACTCACCACCTAAGTAAGCTCTTACCGTGTTGGCCCACTCACCACCTAAGCTCTTACCCTGTCGGCCCACTCACCACCTAAGCTCTTTTGCCACTGGTCCACTCACCACCTAAGCTCTTTCCTTGTCGGCCCACTCACCACCTAAGCTCGTTCCCTGTCGGCCCACTCACTAACTAAGCTGTTTCCCTGTCGGCCCACTCACTAAGTAAGCTCTTTCTCTGTTGGCCCACTCAATAAGTAAGCTATTTCTCTGTCGGCCCACTCACTAAGTAAGCTCTTTCTCTGTCGGCCCACTCACTAACTCAGCTCTTCCCCTATTATTTATATCAACATACTCACTGACTAACTATAATCCCTTTCCCTCCCGCAGTGATCAAGATGCGAGTGGAGCAGAACGTGATCGTCGGTGACGACATGAAGATCGTGCCGCACCGGCGGAAGAAGGTGTTCAAACGGGGCGCTCTACGCAGACGCGATATGCGCGCACTGCAGCTCTACGTCACCAACGGGCGGGCGTGCGACTGCCCCGCCGTCTCCAACGCCAGCGACCCCACCAGCAACCTGCTGGTGATGGGGCGCGTGCAGGCCGGCCGCAGCGTGCTCAGCTTCATCTCCACGTACACGCGCAGCAAGCAGCTGAGGCGCGCCATGCGAGCCCTCAGGATGACCGACATCTGCAAGAGCGGCATCACCGCCATCACGGGCGAGTCGCCCGCCGCCGGCCGCCGCAACGCCGCCGCCGTCACCGCCGTCACAGGCCTCACCACGCCACCACACGAAAGCCGTGCCGCGCGCAAGCGCAACCGGAAGCCCAAGAATAACCGGAAGAAGGAGCGCGGCGGCGGCGCGCGTAATCGGAACCGGAACCATCGGAACCGCGAGGATGGCGGTAGGAGGCGCAACAAGCGGCGCAACCGGAATATCCAGGTGGAATGGGAGTGATTAGGTGGAGTGAGTGGCTGGAGGAGGAGTGAGGTGGGAGTGGACGGGGTGGGGGTGGGGTGGTTGCAGGAGGTGAGGGCAGGGGGAAGGACTTTGGTTAAATCTGGTGGGTAAAGCTGGAGAGGAATTGGCGGGGGGGGGGGGTGTTAAGTCAGTTTGGGGGGTTGAGTGAAGTTGGGGGGCGGTGGAGATGGGAAGGGGTGGGGGATGAGTGGTGGCTAGACATACCTGAGGGAAGGACTGGGGTGAGCGTAATTCAGTAGGATGGATATGGAAGATGAACCAAAGAACAATATAGGTGAAGGTGAAGGTCAGTGTAAAGTACAGCACATGGAAGGTGACAGTGGAAATGTAAGGAGGACCGGAGACAGCCAATGGAAATTGTAGGAATGGAGAAGCAGGAGGTGAAATGAAGAGTGCAGTACATAACTGGAACAGGATAATTTAATATGCAGACTAAGAGAAAGAGAAGGTAAAAAATAATTGGTATATCAAAATAAAGGTATTGGTATTTAAAAGATAGGAGAGAAAGAATGCAAATGACAGGGCTAAAGAATGAGACTTTGAAAGGTAGCGTTAGATTAAGGTTAATTGAAGACTTGAGAAAGAAAAAGTGAACTGGAGAACCGGAGAAGGAAAGCGAAAGGGTGAAATATAGATCTGAGAAAAAGGAAAGGTGAAATATATAACTGGTAGAAGATAATTTGAAATGTAGGATAGGAGATAAGGAATTGGAGAAAATAGGGGATGAGAAAAAGATTGTGAAATTTGGAGAAAGCAGCTTTGGTTGCTGACATGGCTGGGGTACCGGTAAAATGAGGGGGGGGGGGTCTCACCAGGTTATGGGGTCATATCAGGGTCATGGGGTCAGACCAGCTCATGGGGTCACACCAGGTAATGGGTCAAATCAGGACCTGTGTACTTAGGTCCTTATAGACCCTGTTGGTTATGGACTAAGGACTTTATGGACCTAGTGTTTGTGTACTGAGGTTCTGATATACCTGGTGGTTGTGTACTGAGGTTCTGATATACCTGATGGTTGTGTACTGAGGTCCTTATAGACCTGGTGGTTGTGTACTGAGGTCCTTATTTACATGGTATTTGTGTACTTAGGTCCTTATAAACCTGGTGGTTGTGTACTAAGGTCCTCATAGACCTGGTGGTTGTGTATTGAGGTCCTTATAAACCTGGTGGTTGTGTACTAAGGTCCTCATAGACCTGGTAGTTGTGTATTGAGGTCCTTATAAACCTGGTGGTTGTGTACTAAGGTCCTCATAGACCTGGTGGTTGTGTATTGAGGTCCTTATAAACCTGGTGGTTGTGTACTAAGGTCCTCATAAACCTGTTGGTTGTGTACTGAGGTCATTATAGACCTGGGGCCATATGCAGGAGTCAGTGTTAGCGAGCCAAAACGCGTTTAAACGGGATTTCTGGTTTAGCGCCGAAAAGTCGATATGCAGGAAGCCGTGTTACGGTAATACAGCGCGTTTAAGGTCCGCGAAACTAACCCCGTTTCATATGACGTTTACGGGCCGTGTTAGCATAAGGTTATGGCCAAATCTATTAAATGCTATCATATTTAACAGAATTGGATACGCAATAAGTGAAATTTGACCAATTTAACCCTAAATTCAAAGCAATATTAACGCTGCCGCCGTAACGGCGGAGATATTAATACTTATATTTTCGAATCGACGAAAGTAAAGTAAACAAATGGCCGCTGCTGCCAGTATGGAAAGCGACGTCGATGCGGCGGCTGCGGCGATTTGTTTACTTTACGTTCGTCGATTCGAAAATATAACTATTAATATCGCCGCCGTTACGGCGGCTGCGTTAATATTGCTTCGAATTTAGGGTTAAATTGGTCAAATTTCACTTATTGCGTATGTAATTCTGTTAAATATGACAGCATTTAATATATTTAAGCCTAATATATGGGTACAGACGCAGAGGGATTTCCCAAATCTATAAATAAATTCAGGTTTAGCTATAATGAAAGTGTTACGTGCTCCTGCATACGACTTGACACACTTCCCGACGTCGGTGATAGCTAAACGGTAACAGGCTCTAACACCAAACCCCGCTAACACTGACTCCTGCATATGGCCCCAGGTGGTTGTATACAGTTTGCGCGAAGCCGTCCCTGCGTTAGCTGCGCTGGGAATACAGAAGAAGTATAATAAAATAACCCACTGTCCACAGGAAGCTGTAGTAAAGGACTGTACATACCCCCCTTGTGTACCGCGGCTCATATATATATATATATAAATATATATAAATATATATATATATATACATATATATATATATGGGTATATATATGTGGGTATATATATGTATATGTATATATATATATTATATATATATAGGTTTCAACTTAGTAACTGCCAAAAATCCTAAATGTTTTCTGAGTTCTTGATTGGATACGCTTGTTTAGAGGGTGACGCCAGGTTACCATCTTTCTTCCCTCTATTCATATATATATGTATATGTGCATTTATATTTGTATATGCATAAATATGCATATATATGCATATATATTTGCATTATAAGTGCATATATATGTAGTGTTGTGCAAACTCTAGTTAATAAAGTAAAACACTTGATCGGTTTTTGTATTATCTTGGTTAATATATTGAATAATTCTGTCATGCTTTCGTCAATTACTATTTGTGGATTGCTGCACAGGAACGTACATTAGCGTCCCTGTGGGGAGGTGCTGAAAGGAACGGTTATTGTATTACCATTGTACATATGCAGGATACCACTGCTTTCCTTAATACTATTATTACTAGTCTACATTAGAGACTAGCACGCCCACTATAGTGTTGGCCAGTAGCACAAACCGTCTTGGAATGCGTATCTAATACACAAATTTGCATTTAAATAAAGGTTTCTATTCCGACTGCTTCATAGGTATGCCTGTATATAAATACATTTAATGAACTGCACCGTTAGAAAGCATTGGATTCTCTTTTCATTATTTGATCTGTCACTATAACTATTGTCTAACATATTTAGAGATGACAAAATAAAATGTGTACCAATGTTTGTCCACCTGTGTTACTTCTATTTATTCTATAAAGTTGCATAGTCTGATTTTGAATTTCTATCATATTCTTAGATACATTATATTAATGTTATTGTCATTACATTTCTTACTTTAGTTTGAAGTGATTACCAGCTTTGCAGTTGATTTAATCTGCCATGTCTAAGACTTCGTAATAACCGACTGTGGTCATCTTGAAAATGGCGACCATTTTTATCACAGGTTCAATCTGCGATGGCCTACAGCTAACATGTATCATTGTATAGCTGTAGGTCAAATTTCATGCTGGTATCATCAAACCCACAACACTTTCACATATCGGCAGTACTGCATAGGACTCAGCAGTAACAAGTTCTAAACAATGGACTTAATATTATTCCCTTCTATGCAGCAAGAAATGCATCTAAGTATCTAAGTTTTATATCAATCAATCAATCATTAGGATACAGCTATAATAGGCATTGGACCTGTTAGCTGCTCTTATTTAATAGAAATTGAGTCAATTCTTCAGATATGGTGGATTGTAGCAACTGCCACTGGCTCCAATATGTATGTAATGCTTGACCAGTATGCAACCAGTTGGAAAAAATTGCATTGTAGGTCCAGCCTGGGGTCGTGGGTTCGAGTCCCGGTCGAGTCAAACCAATGACTTTAAAATTGATACTTGTCGCTTCCTAGCCAGGCGCTCGGCATCATTAGGATAGGGCAAGGACTGGTGTGCTCAGTGTCAGGATAATGTGACTGAGTGGGATACCAGGTCATGGTGTCGGCGGCCTGGTTTCCCAGTGGGACAGCACTATAAAGTCGCCATGAGTGCGCACTGTCACAAGTCGGTACCCGTCCTGATATGACCTTAGATGTTGCTAGGACGTAAAACAACAACAAACAAAAACATCCAGCCTGGAGTACTGCTTCTTCAGTTTCAGGGAGTGTCTTCTGGTTCTGGTTTTAGAGTCTGATAAGGGGGCTGTCTGTCTTGTATATACCATGGAGATATTTGAATACTTCAATCATATCCCCCCGGGCCCGTCTGTAGTACATGCTTGGGATCTTCAAATGATGCGTATGTTGTTCGTAGGCTATTTCATCGATCCATGTATAAGATTCATTGACCTTCTTTGGATCTTCTTGATTGACTCAGCATCCTTCTTGTAGAGTGGTGACCACACAACATTTCCATATTTCAAAACTGGATGTGCAAGGGATGTGTACAGTCGAATGATGGCCAGTATTCCATTAGCTTTGTTAGCGGCTTTTTGGATGTGGTCACTGAATGATAGTTTGTTGTCCACCTTGATACCCAAGTCCTTTTCTATCATTTTTTTTGGAGAGCAGAACATTATTCACACTGTCGTTCATTTCACAGAAGTGCTTGCTGTTTTTTCCTCCTAAGTGCATCACTTTGTATTTTGAAGCATAAAGCTAAGATTCCTTCTACGCAGTATGCGGTATGCAGCATGCGGTATGCGGTATGCGAATGGGAGGATTCCTTCTATGTGGTATGCAGCATGCGGCATGCGGCACACGACTGGCTATATTTAAAAAATAGAAATAAACAAGTATACTCCATACTGCACTGTATATGGCCTAATATGGCATTTATATCTATGTACCTCTTGGTACGTCACATGGGGCTTCCTACCTTTATAATTACCAAATTATAGATAAGTATTCATATTTCTGTGGCTATGGTAGCATTTTTACGAACCCATAACCCCACCACCACCACTACCATATGTTTCCCCTCTGCACCCTTGTGTGTGACCGTTCCATAATGCTCAGTCGCCTCTCCTCGTCTAAAACTAATGGACAAGTGCGACTGACATTTCTATTCGCATACCGTGTGCCGCATGCATGCACAGGGACCGATCGAGTTGCCGCATTCGCATTCGCATTCGCATACCATGTGTAAGGGATGTAGCCCATTGACTTCAAGGCGTTTCGATTTTTTGCTGCATTCGCATACCGCATACCGCATACCGCATACCGCATACCGCATGTAAGGAATCTTAGCTTTAATCTTCAGATGCCAATCACTTGACCACTTCTGCATGTTGTTGAGGTCCTTCTGTAATAGGGCTGTCACATTACAACGTTTCTTGCCAACGCGTGTCGACGTGTGTGATTTTTTGCCGCAATGTCAGGATACGTCAGGAAGCGTTATGCGCGTGTTAGGCGTGCGTTGGTATTCGTTGATGACCGGCGACGGTCGGCCATGGTCGGCACCGCACGTCAGTGGATTGGCGAAGTTTTGTGCTTGCGCAAAACTTTTGATGCGCGACAATGGGCGAGTGCCAACATTATGGCGATGTTAGGGGCGCGTCAAGATACGTTAAACACGCTGGAAGATCGTTATGCGAATGGTAAGCACACACCGCACGCACGTGGGGCTCATTCCCACACATTGCGCCAAACGGTTGCTCTTTGTTGTTTTACATCCTACTAACATCTAAGGTCATATCAGGACGGCGTGCCAAACTTTTACCACAACATTGGCCGTATGCTACCAATACGTTGCGCTGACGCCGAAAAGTTTGACGTCTCTCGACGATTAAAAGTGATTTTGCGTGTTGGCGGCGCACCGGCGAGAAGCGTCCTAATGTGACAGCACCATAAGTCCCTTGAGTCACTATCTTTCTCCATACGGCGGAATACTTTGGTATCGTCAACAAACATTTGGACCATAGAATGTACAACATCTGGTGCCTTGAGGTATTCCACTTTTCACCGGGCACCATCCTCATGGTGTGCCATTTACAATGACTCGCTGTCTTCTTTTAGCCAGTATCTAGGATCAAATCTAGGTAAGTGCTTTGGTTGAAAAAAAGAAGAAAGAAGACTAGCATATACTGAATGCCCACTGTAGCCTGCCAGTTTAAATTTAACACAGGAAAGTTAATTGAAGGCTCACACCGATTTTCAGCAACCAAATTAAAAACCCTTGTAGTATTTTTTTCGATCCATTAATTAAATTTTCAATGCAAAAAAAAGTACCAATTGTGATGTATTTAACCCTTCTTTTGAATAGTTAGCAATCCACAAGCTTGGTCATTCGACTATTATCAATAGATCAAATTAATGGTAAAACTATATTATTATTAATAATGATAACGATATGAACGATAATCGATAGAATTTGAATGGGTGGAAAGTTGGTTAAGTCCACAACAGGTGGCGCCACAGGAAAAACCTGCTGAGAAGGTAAGGGAACATGGCTCTGGTGAAGATCACGGTGCCAGATAGATAAAAGATTCACCCGGTACTTGTAGTACACGGGTGAACGACACCATAGTGTAAATATGGGCGAAAATAGCTTTAGTATGGAACATGAAGTAGAAACTGTGGTTCCATGATCAAATGTCTACATATATTGGCACAGATTTGGTGAAATGGGAGAGAATGCAAAAATCCAAGATGGCGGCCATAGAACGCCGTCGATTTCAATTTTAAATCGTATTAAACTAGCTATTTTATTATATTTTTCAACTCAAAGGTAGCGGGTAAATATGAAGAGATCTACAAAGAATAAATGTTGCTTCTTAGATTGTGAAATTATGCTCTCATTTCATTAACCCGCTTTTTTTACCGTTTTTATATAGTGTTGGTATTCACCCGTGTACTGTGAGTACCGGGTGAATCCTTTATCTAGGTACCAGATAACTAGAGGCATCAATACAGTAGCCAGGTCATGCCTAGGTCACAAATGCTATGGTTGCCATACGGTGCTGCGGTCTGTGGTGTGTCTTGCGATTTATGCAAATGTTACTGTGTTGCAGTCTGCTGTTTATCGATTCACAAATCGTACGGTCACCGCAAGGCCTAGGTCACCGTACAGTGTCTTATGTTTTTTGTGTGTCGCCACACCACCACACATATACAAACAAAGCGAGTGATCAAGAAGGTAAGACACCATCCACTGAAGATATTTCACAGTACTGATATCACCCTAGATGTTGCCAGGATGTAAAACTCCAACAATCAACCAATCAACTGAAGATATTCAATATATAAAGATCAAAATGCCATCAAAAGTCACCGTACGGGGTTGCAGTGTTGCAATTTTCCAAAGTTAAGATAACTTTGACCTTAAAAATACCACAACCCCTTGCGGTGGGCAAAAAACCGTACGGTCGCCGTACGGCCACCGTATCCAACTGTACGGCCGCCACACAGTTTTGCCGATGCGGCGACTTATGGTCGCTGCAAACACCCTGCAAAGCATTTGTGACCGTAGCATTACCTGGCATTGGTTTCAACAGAGGCCCTGACCTGATATGACCTTAGATGTTGCCAGCACGTAAAACAACGAACAGAGGTCGTATTATGGCCGTTTCATGTGGATGCACTCAGACGGCACCTAGCGGCCACTATGTATACTGGAACCCGAATATAGGGAGAGTAGTCGGGTCCCAGTTCCCACCGTGCCCGCTTGGTGGTGTCTAAATGAAACAGGCGACAGTTCCAGTACCCATGGCTTCCGCTAGGTGCCGCCTGAGTGCATCCACATGGGTCCTGCACATAGGTCGCTAGTGGCACCTAGTACCAAATTACCTATAATTATAAAAGCTCATCTATCATAGCCGCTAATCAAAGAACATGTGTGTGCAGTGGTGATAGATAGCCATGAAAACGTTGTTTCTGAAACATTTTGAACACTAAACGTTGTTTCTGAAACATTTTGAACACTAGTTATAACATGCATTCTCTGTGGCGGAGTGGTGGAGTGGCGTTCTCTGTGGCGGAGTGGTTAGAGTGTCTGACTTTTTTCTAGGTCAGACTCCTAATCTGAGGGTTGGCGGTTCGTTTCCCCGTGCCCCCAGCTCTGCCAATTTGGATTTCCACCGCTGTGTATGACTCACAGCGTCATCAAAGGCCGGTTGCTCTCATACCTTTCTATGTGGTGTGGGAGGTTAAAAATCCCTTGGGTCAGTAAAAGTGTAGGCTCGGGCTTTCTATCAACCAGCAGTGGAGTGGGGAAGACCAGTCGTCTGTGACTGGGATTTCCCCTGCTTGGGAGAACTAATGTACCAAAAAAACAAAGAGAGAGACAAATAAGTGTTCACACTTCCTGTCTACCATTCGCTATATCGCTATGTGCGAATGGTCAAAATTGAAGCGACACAATGCAACACTCCTCAGTTCACAATTCGTCAGTGCATTAGACAGTGGACTAAATGTGCTGATGCACAGCACATCCAGAGTTGCAACTGCCATTGAGCAGGTAGGGACCACGACTAGGAATTCAAAACGTCTCGGTTTCTCAAGGCGTATTGAAATATAGAAACAAATAGAAACAAATAGAGGTGAGCTGTTACAGTCTGGAACAACTTTAATATTGAGGATGGAACCTAACAAAATATATCATTAGAATGGGTATAAGTAGCTCTTTCCAGTTTCTATGAAGATAATGCTCCCGTGAATAGCATGTTCATAATGTTCTGGGGCTCAGGCAGGTACCTCGAGCAGGCTAGTGAAGGAAAAGTAGAACTACCTGGATACAAGAATAGAATGGGAGGCATTATAAACAAGATTAGAGACTCTTACAAGTAATGCCTGGTGTTTAATGCAAACTTGATTAAACTAATAAGAGAATAAAGGGGGAGGAACAAAAACAAACAAAAATACATTTTAAAGGAATTCGCTAGATAACACACATTCAGTGGTACATTAAGGTACCCCAAAGCACCGTTAACAATTTATTAGTTTTAAAAGAACCAAATAATGTACATCTAAAAATAGAAACACAAAGTTATAACCTCAAAGATATAATGAATATACAAACTCACACATATAAATCAGAATAGGATGACTACAACAGAAAAAATAACTCAACATTGAATAACGTATGGTATCTGGGTCATAATTATGCCAAATTAACAATGTGAGGATGTCCAAGGTGGCCATCATCATAGAACCACCCCACCTGTTTCTCTCCATAGGCAGATGGGGGTTGTGAAATCCTATGGACTGTACAGCTGACACACCACACTCTTGTGATTTAACAAACGGCACAGCGACTGAAGTGCCATATTTAAAAGTCTCTATTCAGGTGACTGGTAATAAACAACACTAACCTAGCCTGAGCACTAAACAAATAACAAACAAACTGAAAGAAACAACAACAACAAAACATAAAGAATGAAAGAAACAAAAAAATAAAGAAAGAAAGAAAATATAATAATGAGTATGTTAGCAAGTATAGAAAACAGACTAGGCAGGGGCTTGCACATAGCACACTTAACCTGTCAAAGTATTACCAGCAAAATTGACTTAATTAAGCTACACATAAAGTATGATAAATTTGATGTATTAACCTTATCAGAAACGTGGCTCAATAAAAATCACAAGAAGCAGGCATACAACCTGGAGGGGTATGAACTATTCAGATTAGATAGAGAATCTACAGGAGAGGATGGAAATGTCAAACGAGGAGTGTGTGTGGCCATATATGTAAATAGCAAGCACCAGGTTATAGAAAACAAACTGAGTGAATACAACACATCAACCAATGACATAGAAATTATGTGGGTACTAATTGAAAACAGCAAGCAAATCAACAGAGCGGTAGCCTCAGTATATAGGCCACCAAGGGGTAATGAAAATAAATTGATAGACCACCTCGAAGAGGCAATTGAAGATATCACAAGAAACAAGAATATAGATGTTTTTATCCTGGGAGATATGAAAATAGACTATAGTAAAACAAATAAGGATCAAGAACAAATGAAATTATTAGTAAAGCAAATGGGTGTATATGTCAAGAAAAACTAATAGTGTACATGTCGAGAAAAAGGGCAATGAGGAGCCAATAATTTTGGGAGGAAAAGTTCTGGATTATCAGACCAACTACAGATATCTAGGGATGACTCTTGATAGGAAACTAAAGTACAATGATAACATAAAAGAAGTTATCAAGAAGGCAAACCAAAAAATCTGGATATTAGCAAATATCAGAAAATACCTAACTACAAATATGGCTATTAAAATCTATATAGGTATGATGCTACCATACTTCGACTACGGTGATGTAATATATATGAGGGGTAACAAAAATATGTTGGATAAACTACAAAGACTACAAAATAGAACATTTAGGATATGTCTGAAGGTGGAACATAGACACCCAACTGATGATCTCCATAGAAAAGCAGGAGTCAACACACTAAATGACAGGAGAAAAGCACATCTCAAAATAGCAGCATTCAGGGAGACAAGGAAGTCTGGGAGGGTGCAGGTAACAAAAAAAGGCAACAACAGGTAGTGATGACCCCAGACTGATAATAAACAGAGCCAAAAACAGATCACATGAGAAGAGTACGAGTACATGAAGGCAAGGGAATGGAATACACTGGGAGTAGAAGAAAGAAGTACAGGGACAATAGAAACATATAAAACATTAATCAAAAGAGAGCTAAATGTACTGCTAGACTAATGACAACAAATAAATGAATTAAAAACGAAAAAGAAAGATAGTTAAATAAATAAATAAATAGAAAATACACTGATAATTCAAGCAAAGTTTTAGAGGGTATAGATGCTAGGTATTATGGTATAGATGCTAGGTATGATACATACAAAAGGTGATCTTTAAACTTAAAATCAAAACCTAATGACCACTAACACAGCAAGGTGAAGACATTCAGAGAAATTAACTATGGGTAACCAAACAATTATCCGATTGTAGAACGAACAAACTCACAGAGGTTTGTGGGATGTGGGAGAATGCTTACAAACAGAGAAAGAATGCATGCAGTAGTTACAACAATTGAAAGTGATCAAAAGAAGGGGAGTCACAAGACTATTACTGTCTAGTGGCGAAAGCAAGTCATTAGACTTAACCATTATGGGAAGCATACATACACCCATCACAACAAAATAAATAAAATTAAAACTACATTAAAGTAAAGAAACAATCTTATTTTGCCTATAACATTGTGATGCTTGTATTCTGGAATTAGTCATTTTTACTGGTGAACCACCATGGTCTCTTTAAAAAAGTACTTTTCTTAGAATCAAAATCCTGGACATAGTTAATGAGAAATAACCAAAAATATGAACAAATCATGATGTGTGGCATCATATAAGCCATTACTCTAATGTACATACATGCAGATGGGTTGTTGTTTTAGCAGTCAGCACAAGGATGGCCACTGGAAGTGGGTGTGGGTGTGGGTGTGGGTGTGGGTGTGGGTGTGGGTGTGGGTGTGGGTGTGGGTGTGGGTGTGGATGTGGGTGTGGGTGTGGGTGTGGGTGTGGGTGTGGATATGTGTGTGGGTGTGGGTGTGGATATGCGTGTGGGTGTGTGGGTGTGGGTGTGGGTGCAGAGTGGGATTTCTCTCTGTGTCTTCCACCACACAGTATATGTGTATGTGCATATGCACATGCATGTAATGATGTATCGACACTCTGAGTTCTTGTATGTAACTGACTTTTATTGGTGATCGAACCTCATGACGTCACGCCGTGATATGCGGGGGCATTCGGGTACTTACATATCTTACATCTTCCCCTTTTCATAACAGTTATAATATTAACAATGACGGGGGGTATTTATAACAAGGAATGATTTAACATGTGATACACACTCCCGTCCTGACATAAGATATCACCTTAACCCCATAAAGATACCCTTCATAATATTTGTTATATGAAATTATCATCTTAATACCTTGACATGACGTTATAGGTGTAGGCTAATGATGATATATCTCTTAATCGTACATATGCATTTCTAACACCATTCTTGCCTTGCCTGAAACGCAATACTGCGTTAATTATCAACGATGTTCCTATTATTCTTTCGTTACATCGATGTTATCTTAGGGTCTACTTACATGGTTATTGACAGATATCGTTATAACGGTGTAACAGTAATTACTTAACCCATACATACCTTAAATACATGTTATTTCTTATCCGACTAGACGTTTGTATGGACGCACGGTCGTCCATACGCTCCAACAGCGTTAGACTATTCTTATTCTAACATCCGTGTTCACGTTCTTTATTTGACCTATTGAACGATGTGTTACGTCATGCTACGCATGTACGCATAACTGTCCATTCTTATTGACATCATAACGTGACCATTCTTTATCTGACCTATTGTATGTTGTATCTCGTGGCATTTATTTCAAAACGTTTCGGAGGTTTACTAATCCTACCATGCCGTGTAGTGTAAGGTGAGAATGTGTGTTTTGTCAGAAGATCTTCCTTATTTATTTGTTCATTGACAGCTGTCTGTGGACACTTGAATATAAACTTTCTATTCCTTCTTAACATATTTCCTTTATCGTTACGAATCTTATAATCTCGCCCCCGATTGTCATTCGTGTCTGCAATATGACCTCCCTCCCATTCATTATTATGGTTCCTGTATTTAACTTTGTCTCCTATTTGTAACAGTGGATGTTCTTTACCTGCACGCTTGTCAAAATACTTCTTCTGGATAAGTTGTTTATGTTGTAATTGTAATGCTTTTGACGGTTGTATCGTCGCTTTGAGATGACTATCCAACACTGGTATACGGGATCTTAAACGTCTAGACATTAAAATTTGAGCTGGGGATGCTCCTACACCCTCCAATGATGTATTTCTATAGTTAAGAATTGCTATGTTAATATCAGTGCCATCCCTTAAACATTTTTTTATCATGTACTTGAATGTTTGCACATAACGCTCACTTTGGCCGTTACTTTGCGCGTGCATTGGGTTTGTGAAGATTGACTCAAAGCCATAATATACTGCAAATTCACGAAATTCCTTGCTTGAAAATTGGGGACCATTGTCTGACACTACAAATCTCGGAATGCCATACCTACTAAATGTTTGCTTCAAAGCATTAATAATGGCCTTACTTGTAGTCTCTATCATTTCGATAACCTCTGGAAATTTGGAATAATAGTCAACTATTACCATGTAATTCTTATCCTGGACATGAAATAAATCTACTGCTACTTTGTTATACGGTAGATCGGTTATCATATGGCTCATTAATGGTTCTTTAGCTGGCATTTTTCTAAATTCCTGGCACACATGGCATCTTAATACTGTTTCTTCTAATGTCCCCATTAGCCCAGGCCAAAAAACTGTGTCCCTCGCTAATTGTTTGCTTTTGATTATTCCTAAATGAGCCTCATGTAACTTAGCTAACATATCCGTCCGCATGGATTTTGGGATAACCATTTGTGATCCTCTGAATAGGATTCCCTCAGACATGGTCAGTTCATCCTTAAACCTAAAAAATGTTTGAACATCTGGGTCGAGAGTTTTGCCCTCCCTCGGCCATCCATGTGTCGACAAGTCGATAACCTTCTTTAATGTCGAATCCAACATTGTTTGCCGTTTAACGGCTTGTACCACGTCATGATCAATACCAATGCAAGCTATCAACATATCCTGATCGTATAGGTCATCTGGAGTTACACTCGCTGTATGGGCTCTCGATAGGGTATCTGCAAAGAATAATTCCGTCCCCTTTAAGTATTGTACTTCAATATTATAATTCTGCAATCGCATACGCATTCGTTGCATCCTTGCCGACAGAGAATGGATAGGCTTCATCATTATAGCAACCAAAGGCTTATGATCAGATATGACAGTTATTGCGTTACCATAAATATAATCATGAAATTTAATACAACCAAAACAAATCGCCAACAATTCTTTTTCTATTACTGCATAACTGATTTGAGTCTTGTCTAATGCCTTTGAAGCCATTGCCACGGGTAGTTTGTTTTGGAATAAAGTAGCGCCTAATCCAAATTTGGACGCATCCACTTGTAGAACGATATGTTCCCTACTATTGAAGTACCTCAACACGGGTGCAGTAGTTAACAAACATTTTAACTTTTTGAATGCTTCTTCTTGTTCCGACTCCCAATGCCAAGCTATATCTTTTTTTAAGACTTGCCTTAATGGTTTTGTGATATGTGCCATGTTAGGGATAAATTTATGCACATAACCCATCATCCCCAAGAAACGTTGCACTGCAGGTTTATCCGAGGGACTGGGCATACCGATAATTGCCTCTATTCTTTCCTGATTGGGCTTAATACCGTCTGATGTTATAACATGTCTGACATAATTCACAGTTGTTTTACATATTTTTGACTTTTTCGGGTTCAGCTTCAGGTTTACTTGTGCTGCACGTTCTAGAACAGCTGCTAATCTTAAGTTATGTTCATCAAGTGTTGAACCATGTACCAAAATATCATCCGTTACCACATGGACTCCAGGAAGATCCATAAGGATGTTATTCATCTCTTGGATGAAGATATCTCCTGCCGTTTTAATCCCGAACGGAAGACGGGTAAACCTGAACCTGCCCCACGGGGTGTTAAATGTACATAATTGAGAGCTACAATGATCTAATTCAATCTGCCAGTACCCGCTGTTGGCATCAAGTACTGAAAAATATCGGGCACCATGCAGAGTAGCTACCACTTCCTCTACAGTCCTGACAGGATAGGGACCCCTTAAAATAGCTTTATTTAATTTTGTAGGGTCTAGACATATACGTAATTTTCCAGGTTTACGGACAATTGTGACTGAATTAACCCATGGAGTCGGTTCGTCCTGTTTGACTATAACTCCTAAGTCTAACATCCGTTTTAGTTCCACTTTTACGTCGTTTACAATTGCCAATGGCACTCGACGTGGGGGGTCGATTACAGGACATATATTTTTGTCAATGAAAATCTTAGCATTAACCTTGATCAGACCTAGACCTCGAAAAACATTTGAGTATTGTCTTACCAATGTATCTGCGACAGTATCTCCATCTATGGCATTCACGACATCCAAACGTGCCAACAAGCCCAATTGGACACACGATTGTTTTCCTAGTATGGCACAGCCGGCATCTGTGACTTGAAATTTCACTTCGTGGCCCTCGACATTCAGGGATACCTGTCCATGAGGCCGAATCCTATGTCCACCATACGTCACTAAGTGACATAGGGATGGAATTAAACACACGTTACTGATCTTATTGAACATTTTCAATGGTAAAATATTTGCCTCAGATCCTGTATCTAATTTAAATTGTATATCTTGGCCACCAACACAGAAAGTGGTGTACCACAAATCTTTGTTTTTAATATCACTCGTACACAAGGTGCCTACAAATAGGTCACCATTCACCTCCTCCTCGGGACTGTTTACATCCTGGCGAGGAATGACGTCATCCGCCACATCAATTTCGTAAATAGCCGCGTTCCTCCCTGTGGGCTGTTGCATACGGCACATCCTTACGAAATGTCCAATTTTTCGACATCCTAAGCACTCTTTCCCCCTTGCTGGACATGTTCCTTTCGTGTGATTGTAGCCACATTGGCCACATTTGCGAACAGCTCCTCGACTTGCTTGTTGATATTGACTTCGATCTGTTGATTGTCGTAACCAAGGAGATGTTCCTGCAGCCGACCGTTGCGCTCTTGCATACCCCGTTTTCACCGCGTCGACTTGATGTACGTCCCTCTGTTGCACTTGTGCCGATTTTATTTCGCTTAACCGACACAGTTGTATACATTCCTCCAACTTGAGATCCGGCAATTGTAACAACTTATTTCGCAATGTATCGTCATTAACACCGCACACGAGTCTATCGCACAGTAACGATGACTCCAACTGTTCATAACAGCAGTACTGTATTCTGTGTTTTAGTTCTCTAATATACGAATCCATGTTCTGCCCTGATTGATTAAACGAATTGAATTCATATCGAATGACAGTTATATTCGTCTTTCCTTCACAATACCGTGAAAATGCGTCGATTAGTGGACCAATCTTGTCCTTGTCTGTTCCTTCCAATGCAAACGTACGGTGAATCTTTTGCGCTTCTACACCCGCCACATGCAGAAAAACGCAGCACTGGATCCTTTCAGTTTTCGTCGATACACCTGCTGCTACAGCGTAAATTTCATATGCCTGTAGCCAACATCGCCAATTGACCGCCATCTTCTCGTCCAGGTTCAGATATCCTGGTGGTTTCAACCCGTGAAGCGCCATAGTTGCTCCTCAACATCTGACACCATGTAATGATGTATCGACACTCTGAGTTCTTGTATGTAACTGACTTTTATTGGTGATCGAACCTCATGACGTCACGCCGTGATATGCGGGGGCATTCGGGTACTTACATATCTTACAATGCAGACACATATATATGCTTAAATATATGCATAATTATAAATGCATATATGTGGATATATGTGGATATATGCGCATATATGTACATATATGTATACATACATATATATACACATATATACGTGTATATATATGCATATATACATATATACACATATATATGTGTAGATGTGCATATATATGGTATATCTGTGCATATATCCACATTTATTGGCATATAAGTATATATATATGTATAATATATGCATATATATGTATATATAACGGTATGTTTCTAAGCATATATATGCATAATTATATACATATACACACATGTATGTGGATATATGTACCTATATACGCATATATGCACATATATAATGTTCAGATACGTTTATATACACATATACATGTGTATATATGTAGATATGTATATATATATATATATATGTGTATATATGCGCATATATCCACATATATTTGCATATAAGTACATATGCACATAGATGCACATATGTGACACAATATGTATGACTAAATCATGATATACATATATATATATACATGTATATATACATCTATAAACATATATGCAGTTTATTATACAACACCTTGCTAGATGAATTGCATATAATTATTATTCATGTAGATTAGTGCCTTAGAAAATTAAAATAAACAATAACATAATTGTGTAATCATTTCTGGTTATTATAGAAATAGCACCCCCCCCCAGCCCTATACCCCCCCCCACCTTACCAAACTCACTTCCACAACACACCCTTTCACTCTGTTGCCCACAAGTTGGGGGGGGGGGGGTGAGTGTGTGGTGGTGTGTGGGGGGGGGGGGGGGGCTCCCAGTATGTGCTAGTACTGACAGTACCCCTAACATTAAACTGAAAAACAAGGTTTGGCAGCAGTCATGCCTCAATGACCATGACCCACATCCACCCTAAGTTTTTCAGTTAGACAGTATCTAGTATTATGAACATACTATATACAGGAGCATTTTCTTCATAGAAACATTGAAGAGCTACTTATGCCCATTTTAATTATATATTTTGTTAGGTTCGATCCTCAATATTAAAGTAGTTGCAGACTGTGACAGCTCACCCCTATTTGTTTCTATATGTAAACTGTCTTGGTTTTTCAATACAACTTGAGAAAGCAAGACGTTTTGAATTCCAAGTCGTGGCCCCTACCTGGTTATCATATAGCTCTGTCGAGAGATGATGGTTGTGCAATATTGAAGCTACTTGACAAAATAAACCTACTACTGAGATACATTCTCTGGTGAAAACTGTTCAGAGTAATACAACTATGTTGTAGCCTTACTCATTATGCACCCAAATGCATTATTGATAAATTGTTAGTTATGGCAGATATACAAAAGAAAATACTTGTTTGGACCTGAGAAATGCCCTCGACCTCCAAATATTTAAATTTTAAATTTTTTCCAAAAACCTTTCAAATAAAATATTAAAACCCAAAAGAGCACTTTCCTGCCTATTAAAATGATTGCGCAATGACCAGCTTTCAGCTGGTCATTGCGCATATAATATAATTACTATATTATGGTAATTTAATGTTTTCTTCTCTAGCTAGAAAGTGTCTATGTATGGTCTTCTCTAGCCTTCCTCTCATGCCTTCTGACCATGAATACCATGGTGAGTTGCCATTCTACATGCAAAATAAAAATATAAACCTCCCGCCCGACTTGGAAACATTTTAATCGGTGGATGCTAAACAAATTTTTCTATGTGGCCTTAATGGTTTTTTCCCATTTCTTATGGGCTGTTTAGACTTTTGACGGCATGTGTCGTTGTCAACTTTACGCCGGTTAGCACCACGTGACGGCGCAAAACTGTGGGGAATGCTACGAGTGGAACGTCTGAATGCTTTGATGCACACGGTCGCTAACGTCAACCTATTTTCCAGGCTCCGTGGAGAAACTTTAATGGTTGGTTGTTGGAGTTTTATGTCCTGGTAACATCTAAGGTCATATCAAGACAGACAAACTTTAATAGCTTTCAGAGTATTTGTATTTGTTTCCCTCGGACTAGAATAGAATACCCACCCCCCATAATAATAGATGTGAATGGAAGGTGGTGGAGGTGGAGATGGAGGAGGTGGGGTGGCAGGGAGCATCTCTGTAGGCCCAGTCACACCTTACCAGACTGTGGAACCGGACACGAACCGGACACTGTCCGGTGGTGTACGGCGATGTTCGGTTCTCGGTGGTGTCGGGTGGTGTCCGGTACAAGTTCTGAACATGCACAAAACTTCTACCGGACACCGCCGGACTGACGTGTCCGGTTGGTGTCCGGTTGGTGTTCGGTTGGTGTCCGGTTGGTGTCCGGTTGGTGTCCGGTACCCATCCGGGATGTGTTCAGTAGGCTTCCGGAATTTTCCGGTGGCGAGAACGTCACCGGACAGCTACCGGACAGCTACCGGAGATGTACCGGATGCAACCGGATACCAACCGGACAATAAACGGATTTACCATACAAGTACCAGAGAAAGGCCGGACAGTACCGGACAATAAACGGATTTACCGTACAAGTACCGGAGAAAGGCCGGACAGTACCGGAGACGCACCGGACAATGAAATCACGCAGGAGAACGTGACAAACAAGTCCTGACATTAGTCTTTCTCACGCTCTCGTCGCTCTCACAACCATGGATTCCCCTGAACTTCTTCGGCTCAGAGTTTCAGTTCTGCAAGTGGAGATGCAACTGCTGCAATTACAGTTTGAGCTGCAGGTCCTCATGACTGCCAGAAGAAGGAGAAGGAGGCCAAGAAGGTGATGGTGTAGGTCCTGGCTCAGTCCTCAACATCGTTGGGAGTTTGGTCTGTATGACCAACTGATGCTGGAGCTCCGCAGAGAAGATTCCCAGTCATTCACAAACTTCCTGCAGATGCCTCCAGAGATGTTCGATGAACTTCTGCGACGTGTTGGTCCATGGATCACGAAGCAGCGTACATTCTACAGGGCACCCATTGAGCCAGGCATGAAGCTGGCCATAACGCTTTGTCATTTGGCATCTGGGGCCAAATACAATGACATGCGGTTAGCATGGCAGGTGCCACGCAACACCATCTCCATCCTAGTCAGAGCGGTAATTGTCTTGGAATGTTGTCTTGTATATCGTATGTAATACAACAGATGTAGCAGTATTTTGTAGATATTATTAACCATACTGTGTATTTATTGTCATGTCAGATGTGGTATTTTTTAATATACATTCATGCACTTGTATTTGTTTAATATTTTTATTGAGACCATGTCTGTGTAGTATACGTCATTTCAGGTGTGGTGGTTTTGTAATATCTTATAATAAATATACATAATGCACTTATATGTTTTACATCAATTTCACATTAACCATTCTGTTCTTTTTATGTCATTTCAGGTGTGCCAGGCTATTGTAGATGAGTATGTGGATGAGGTTATGCCACTTGTCCGGTAGTTGTCCGGTTGATGTACGGTCTGTCAGTTTGACATTCGGTTATCGTCCGGAGGTTCTCCGGCGCTATTAGGTGGTATCTGGTGTTGTCCAGTTCTCGTCCGGTTCTCTCCAGTTCTTGTCTGGTTCTCTCTGGTTCTCGTCCAGTTCTCGTCCGGTGGCCCGGCGGCAATTGATCCAATTACACTCCATTTCGATACATTTTGATACATTTTGTCACCAGAGACCACCACACTAGAAAATTCTTTGTCCGCTGCTGTCTGGTACTCAGGCGCCTGTCGCATAGAGGAGGGTGCGCTATTTATTCAGATTAAAGTGAATCGGTATAGGTGGTCGGGAAAACAAACAAACTCGGAACAGTTCTAATTTGTGCCACAGGATGGTCCATGCTTAGCACTGAACTTGTCAACTTGGTGGTGTAGAGTGACCTAGATTGGTCCTATGACAGCTGTTGATCTGAAGATGGCTGGGTACGTGGAGAGAAGGGAGAGTAAAACTGAGGTATTTTCAATTTTGTTTAGAGTAGTTCAAACAGGATTTTATATTTGCTTTAATGTAAAATATATGTCAGTACGATTACATTGCATAATTCAATCAGAAACACATAGACGGAAAAGTTTTGTTGTTGTTGAATGTAAAAAGGTCTTGGACTGTATGGGGTTTGAACCGACAACACCAAAAAACTTCAGATTACAAGTTCAAAACCCTAACCACTAAACTACTGGGGTCACATGTAGCTGGTTGTCTCAGTTCCGGCTATTTGTGTGTAGGACGTCATATATAGCTCATATACAGGCCTATGTGCGGATGTAAGGCAGAAGGACTCTGGCTATACTACTTCTTTGATAATTGCCACCCATGTGGTTCCTGGGTTCGATACCAGGGGAACTCGCGGCGCTGCATCCGCATACGCGCCTGCCTTGACAAAGGTCCACTGGACTCGTCACTGACCAGCCAGCACCCGACGCAACAACTTGTGTTTTTGTTTTTTTTACGGTAGGGATTGGCCCAGCCAGGTATCATTTGAATTGATATTGTGATTATTGTGATTATTATTTGATATGTTCTGGTGTTATCATATTGATTATTGACTAAGTAAATTATTGACGATGATTGTTCATCATAAGATATGGTATATTCTTTGATTGAACATGCATTCATTATGACTTCCGAAGTAGGAATAAATTATGTCGCCCTTATGCTTAACTCCACATCCGACTTCTAGCCTCCTTCGTTACACAAGGTGTGTGTGTATGTGTGTATGTGTGTGTATGTGTGTATGTATGTATGTATGCCTTGTATGTATCATATATACTAGACTAGTAACTAGTGCATATGTCAAATGTATGTGCTGTGTGGCCATCATACGGCAACCTTAAAATCACTGCACGGCCACCGCACAATATTTAGAAATTTTATATATGCACTAGTATATATGTCAAATATATTTAGAAGGTATATATATACATGCATGCACACATACACCTTGTATATATGACATTGTATATACAAGTATATACATGCATGGATGTATTCATACACCTTGTACATATGACGTTGTATATACAAATAGCCTGAACTGAGACAACCGGCTCATGTGGCCTCTGAAGTCTAGTGGCTAGGGTGTTACATATATATGTTAGTACACTTACATTGCATAATTCAATCAGAAATACATATAGAAGGAACATGTTTTTTGTTGTTGAATGTAAAAAGTAGTGGGCTGTATGGGGTTTGAACCCACAAAACCAACAACTTCAGATTACAATTTCAACACCCTAACCACCAGACTACAGAGGGCACATATAATTACTGTTCTCAGTTCAGGCTATTGCCATATACATAGCATACCGTATGTGAGCAGTACGCATATCCTTGGCGGTCTAAACGTATGTGAGTATGCGCATGCATGTGTTTTGCACGCATCCGAAATTTGTCAGTTACACTGTATATAAAAGGATAAGTTTTTTTGTGTTATTGAATGTAAAAAGGAGTGAACCATATTGAGTGACATACGTGCATTTGAAAGTTTTTGCCTTTCAGATGCAGCAGCCATTCCATGCTGGCCAGATCAGCTGGGCTATTACTAGTGCATATATCAAATGTATTTACTGCATGGGCATTGTAAGATGCCCTCACAATGCATACATTTTATTTATGACTAGTATATACATCATAAATATGATATACCCATGGTATATATATATACACACATACACAATCACACACCTTGTATATATGACGTCTTATATACAAATAGCCTGAATTGAGAAAAGTAACTATGTGTGGTCTCTGTGGCCTAGTGGTTAAGGTGTTGTCCTTGTAATCTGAAGTTGTTTGGTGTTGTGGGTTCAAACCGCATGTAGTTCACTGCTTTTTACATTCAACAACAAAAAACGCTTTTCCTTCTATATGTGTTTCTGATTGAAATATATACATACATAAATACATACATACATACATATTGTATATATGACGTCGTATATACAAATAGCCTGAACTTAGACAGACAATTATGTGTGGCCTCTGTGGCATATTGGTTAGGGGGTTGAACTTGTAATCTGAAGTTGTTTGGTATTGTGTGTTCAAACCCCATACAGTCCCAAACATTTTTACATTCAACAACAACAAAATGTGTTCTTTCTATATGTGTTTCTGATTGAATTATGAAATGTAATTGTACTAACATATATTTTACATTAAAGCAACTATATTTCCTGTTTGAACTACTCTAAAGAAAATCGAAAATACCCCAGTTTTACTCTCCCCTTTCTCCACTCACCCATCCATTTTCAAAACAATAGCTGCCAGCTACAGGCCCAGCCTCAGACCCCCCCTCTGCCCCACCCCACCCCCACCCTGACCTCAGCACTGAACCACTTCTCACAACTCTCCCCCCCCCCCCCCCACACACATATCTGGTTATATAAACATAACAACTAAGCAGAGTTGTGCTTGAAGAGTATTGGTCGGAGTACGATTCCCGTCACTACGAGGTATACTGCACCACTTTAACACCCTTAGCAGACATTAGCTGATCACTTCTGATTGGCTGAACTGCCGACATGTGGAAGCGCTGACCTTGAAAGTTCAACATAGTTGAACTCTGGCCAATGCTTGCGCCGTGTTGGGCCATGTAACGCCGTCAAGCGTTGATGTAAAAGTCTAAATGGGAGCGTTGGCTTGCGCCATGTTGTGCCGTCTAATGCTGTCTAGCACTGTCAAAAGTCTAAATGGCCCTTTAGTAATCACCTTGAGCAAAGGGTGGATGCTAGTTCCTGTTGAAACTGACCTATTCACTGGTCGTGTCCATTTTGCAGCCGTGCCCTTTTGGTCGACGTGTTGCATTACCATGCCTTTCTATTAAACGCACTGCCCTGCTTTTTAGTGAAGGAACTTTATATTACGCATGCCTAGCGTGTTCGTATTCAGAGATGCACGCACGGTTGACTATGAACGCTACACCCATCAATGACACATCTGCAAATAAGGCTGGCACAGGTTAAGTTGATTTGTTTGCATGGGACGATGTAGGAATAAAACTTGTTTGTTGTTTGTAGATCTAAGTTAATTAAGTGGGGGAAATTTCAATCGCAGACAAATGGCCTCCCTCTTTCCACTGCTCCCTGCCCTGTCCTAGTAAGGCTAGGTAGCGAAGGGTATCAATTTTTAAGTCATTGTTTTGACTCGGCCAGGTTTTGAACATGGTGTTTCAAATCCCACGATTTGTTTGATGTGGGTGGTGATGGGGCAGATACACTCTTGGAATGAATGAGTGTCAAAGGCGCGAGATGCTATCGGGGTCTGGGGGTATGCCCTGCCCCTAGGAAATGTTGAAATCTAGAGGCTCTGAGATGCCATTTCCAGCCATTTCTGGGAGGTTGAATACTGTTTTTTTAAAGGGGAAATGGAGGTGGGGGGGGGGGGGAGTCTCCGTTGCGACAGCCCTGTGTCTAGGCTTGAGCGTGGCATCTTTTGTTTGCATAGGTGTGGTTACTTCTGTGTGGATCATTCAAGTTAACAACCAAATCGCTAGCAATGTGATAACTACGCACATACAAATAGAATAAGCACCCTCAACCAATTCAGCTCCCACTCTCTCAAAGTGGCTGTTCACTTTGTGATGTATTGATAACAGTTTTGTTGGCAATCCAAGAATAAAGAACAACAGAATAATCCGAAATCACTTGGCTCCTCCCTGTGGAATACTCTCTGACATCTTCTGAATGACCTTTTTTCATTTTCTGTAAAAAGTAAATAAATAAATATATGCATATATATATATATATATATATATATATATATATATATATATATATGCGGGGGACATTATATACGTATGTATGCATATATATGTATATAATGCCCCCGAAAGCAACATTTTTACGAGTATATAATTGACTATATACATATATTTATATATATTCATCACATCACAGTGAGGTGTACATATACTTCCATTGAATAGCTCTGCCTCGAGATAAATAGTCTTGAAGAAGTTACTCTGATCGATATCATCTTTAACTATCCCTTTTGTAAGTGACACTTTCACATAAATAAATAATGAGCATCCATTTGACACAACAGCAGTCTTAACTGTACAGGTGGGAGCAGATTAAGGAGGCCTGGCCTGTTGGAAGCTGCATATATATAAGCATCATGCCACACAGTTCAATTCCTTTCCAAGTCACCATCAGTGTCTAGTCAAATCACTGGTAACGAGGGGTAACCAACCGACGACTCTGAAGACAAGGGGTAAGGGTATTAAAATAATATATATTTTTCATGTAAAACTTGCCAGTTTTCTGGAACATTATTTTGGGTGGTTGTTATTATGCTAAGCAAACAAGGGAACCTTATTGTGTTGTCACTAAATATGCAAGCGAATGCTGAACAAAGCTCTATTTTCGTTAACTTACAATGGGATTCTAAAAGATCTGTTTAGTTGATATGCAATTCAGGCTTCACTAGGTGGCACGACCTAGAAAACCAGTTGTTTATGGAGTTTGCCCATGACTGTGTCATATATATATCTGTATGTATCTTGCTTATTAGCTACTTCATCCATACATTATCAGTTATGTGCAGTGTTTGTTACATACAGTAGATGTGGCCAATCTTTAAAAGCAGCTGCTTATCCATGTATGATATATACATAGAGAGACAGCAAAGCTACAAAGAGAACAGACAACAAATAAGGGGTTGACATTTTAATTACCTTGGCTAGGACAAAACACCCAAAGACACACGTACTTGTGTCCCCTAACCCATGACTCTTTGGAATAATCTGACAACAGTGGAGATCCTTATATCATTTGTAATCCACATTGTCAATGGACTTTGTAGGTACGACAAATTCGGAAAATATACCACCATTAGTCCAGTCCCCTCTAACCCTTAACTCCGCCAGGGAAGCCCGACACATTGAGTGAGAAGACAACTTGTGTGGATCAAACCATACCTTAGTGGCAAACAGCCTCAATGTGTGTTGATATTGTAGTAAACCCGTCATGAGCTTTACCATGACGTGGTGGCAGCACTGACTGCACTGCCCACAGTTGCTTGTCTAAGGAGACAGGTGGTGGCAGGCTAGATAGAGGGTGCGTCCCTGGGGTTGACTAGCGGATCCCCCCAACTTCAAAGGTTACTTGTGACCTGGCTGGTCAGGGTGTGGGTCACTTGATTCTGTGACACCACGGTAAAATATGGCAGCATACTTTCTTTTCATCATCCTTCCGTAGACTTGGAGAGACGAGGGGGAACCAGCCATTTGCAGCCTATCACAATATATATGACATAAGTCATTTGCACTCATGCAGTCCATCTCCCAGTCAACAATGCAGCTTGGACTATTATCAATTACCATAGACCTGCAAATTCTTCCATGAATAACTCTATGTAGCTGCATAATATTACACCCCCACTCTCAAATCTCGCTTACATTAATATGTGAATTTTTAACTCTATCCTCTGATGGTACATGCTGGTGTCCAACCGATTCCTTCAAATATAAATGAACATGTTTATCAAAACTTCCAGTTATCCAATTATTATAATATAAGGTCCTATGCCCTCAGTTGGATGCAGTTAATAGTGTTGGGGAAAACTTTCCAAGGATGGCCGCTACTCCATTGAAACGGCTAACAAAAGAAAGCCATCATTCAATATTTTCATGAAATGGTGACATTAGTCTCACTTTATAAGGGCTATGGCAAAGACTCCCGTTTAAATCATAAATTCTTCTTCTAGAAGTTATCACCCCCAGTAGCACTTTTGAGCAATGGGCTAACAACCGGCCCAACGTTTCCAATTCCACTTTATTCACCTTATGTCAGCATTAAAATTGTCCAGTATTCTGATCAATTTAAATAATTTATCATCAGGAAGGCTCATTTCTAATTTATATGGGTCAATAATAATTCCCAAAAATCTAACTCTCCTAGCTGAAGCAAATAAGTTCTTAAAGGAGACAAACAATTCTAATCTCCTGAGTATCATTACCATTATAAATAGGTGGCTCACTGCCTCCTATTCTATTATGCCTATCACACAATAGTCATTGAGGTAGTTAACTAGGGATGAGGCACCTTCCCGCATAGCAAATCCGACCACAAAGTCCTATAGTTTTGAGAATATGCATGGGGTTGATGCTAGTCCCAAACAGAGTCTGTTATCTTCTAGAAAAGTTATGTGATCACCGTGAGATTGCCACCGTACACCCCAAATAAGTATATCGCAAGTAAGGATAGAAATGGCCCTATATGCATTCTTAAAGTTAATACGTCCGGGCCTGGAGGATGGAGAGAGGCGAGTGGCTGGAGCAGCAGAGGGCGTGCCGGGTTATAAGGGCCGAGAGAGCAGGGGGGGGGGAGGGCGTTAACTAATGGTGCAACGGACTCAGTGCAAGGAGAGAGGCAGCGGCAGGGGGGGGGGGGGGGGTCCTCCTTCCCCGCCACGAATCACACGCAATGCAAGCATTCCGACCAATTCGGGTACTTTAAATTTTGAAAATTTTACATTTGTCAATTAAAATTGCATTTGCCATCGGGACTATGTATGGCATGAGAGAGGATGAGACATGGATGACATAACAGTAAATAATAACAGAGCAATAATATGTACATGCAGTACGCATATCCTTGGTGGTCTAATGTATGTGAGGATGCACACCCATGTGTTTTGCGTGCATCCATTTGAAATTTGTCAGTTACACTGTATATAAAAGGAAAATGTTTTTGTGTTATTGAATGTAAAATGGAGTGAACCATATGGAGTGAGATATGTGCATTTGAAAGTTTTTGACTTTTAGATCTTTTGTATTAGCTAATGCAGCAGCCGTTCCATGCTGGCCACATCAGCCGGCCTGACCATTAATAGTTTACTGGGATCTGCCACAAATACACAGGTTTCCGGTTTTAATGCTATGATGGCAGCAGCCATTCCAGTTGTGCCTATGCGGTATCATTTGGACAGGATCCATCGCAAATGCGGCGGGTTCTGCGCTTAATGCTATGATGGCAGCAGCCATATTCTATGATCCAGCCAGACCTGAGCATTAATGGCTTGACAGGATCCACTGGAAATGCTTAGATCTCCAGGTTTAATGCTATGATGGCAGCAACTGTTCTGGTCATGTGTTATCATTTGGAGGGGATCAATTGCAAATGCGCCGGGTTCTGGGCTTAACACTATGACCGCAGCAGCCATTCCACAGCGTATGCACTGGCAGATGGCTCGCTATCAAACAGCGTGCAGTTTGTCATAGGTGAGTGTAGAAACTGACATGCTGCTACTACCCCAGGCCGTCCTCCGATGCATATGCTGTGGAACAGCGCATTTGCAATGGATCCCATCCAAACGATAACACATAGGCACAACCAGAACAGCTGCTGCAATCATAGCATTAAACCCAGAAACCTGCGCAATTGCGGTGGATCCTGTCAAACCATTAATGCTCAGGCCTGGCTGAATCATAGAATGTGCAGTTTGTTGGGTGGTTGCATAGTTTGATGTTTTGAAATTGCTGCCATTGGGACGATGTCAATCATATACCGATGTATATGTGATGTTGGATATTCGATGCTACTTGGTCAATTCGATAGATATAAATCAAATTAACCTTTCTACAAAATAATATTTTGTTAAAAACCCTAGTGCCACAGGCCTATGGCACCAATCTGTTCCCAGAATGTGCACAAACCCAAACAGAAATACCTACCTACAGCCCTGTCAGGTTCCAGGATTAGTAGGTCATTTCACATCACGTGGTTACCGCGAGATGACCATCTGGGTCATAGCCACAGGACTTTTGGCAAGCTTGTCGAAATTATTTCGGGTTCTTTCAGTTCAAATTGCTTCAAAACTAGTAATTTTTCATCAAAATGACTCCGGACTAATGATTAGTAGCTCATAACGATCAATTTGATATATTTATCTAAAAAATAAGACAAACATTCAAATGCCACCGGACCATGCATCTTTAATATCAACCATGCCCAACAAATCTCCTTTTTCCATCTTAACACACCTACCTCCTCCTCTGTCCATGTTGAGGGGTGGGTGCTACAAATATATTGTGAATGCCCTTGAGGCGATACTATGGCAACATTATCGAAAAGATGAGTGTCAGATGTTTGGGTAGGGGCAAAATTTCAGTGCTTGCCATAGGCACTATTTTCCATAGATATAGCACTGGGCAAGGAGCAGAGGCATGAGGAAGAACAATTGTCAATGATTGAAATTTCCCAAATAGATCAAGAACAAGCACAACAAATGCTTTCTAACCAGATAGCCCGAGCAAATTAAGTGGGATCTGATCACTATCATGGTGTATCAAGCTTGACTTATTTATTGTATTGATAAACTTAATATGGTGCTAGTATAGTGTGTGGTCAACAAACAGTATCCGTAGTCTACCAAGACCCAACTGACACTACTGCTCCTCCAGCAAAGGGATCTTAAAACATCCCGCTTTAGGATTAAATCTGCGGCAGACCGCATGCTATATAGTAACACTTGTAATATATGTAATAACCTTATCACTCCACTCCCTTATTTTTGTTTCCCACACAGTACACTGTTAGAATGGAGACCAGCAACATTACAGTGCTGATGGAGATTAACTTGACCACCATTGTTGAAGATGCAGTAACCACACCTGTGCCACTGTGAAGCCGGGTCATTCATAACCGCAAACTAACAATAGCAATCATTGGTATTATTGCAAACATTGCCACAATCCATTGCCATGGCCTGGGCAAAATAAACAGATTATGATCCTCTACTTATCAGATTGTAATAATTTTCATTTATTTATTTTATTGATGAAACTAATATGGTGCTAGTACAGCAGGTGGTATCCGTAGAGAGTAGTCTACCAAGATCCACCTGACCCCATTATCCCTATGCCAGGGGGATCATAGAAAACTCCACCTTACCTAATTTGACCTGTCTATTTAACTAACTTCTTAGGATTAGGATTATAGCTGTGGTAGAATATATGTTTAACCGTTCGGCTATTCTGCCCCCGCTTAAGGCGAGCCTAACGTGTTAATTTTATGTAATATTATGTAATAATTTCCATGTGAATTTCCTGGGCCTGCCGCGGGCTGCTGCGGCTCCTCCTCCCGTCTGCAGTTAGTCCGTCGCCGTCGGTGTCCTCCCCGCGCTAAAGGCGGACAGCCAGAGTTTCGTCTACATACGCAATTTGCCATCGAGCGCATTTATCGGCCTAAAGTGTCTCTAGTTCTATAAATTAGGTTATTTCAACTAACTAGCTGTCCCCTTCGCGTTTCGGGGTGTTATTTATGTTACTGAATTGTTCCAGAAGTACGCGTCCAGCTAGAGATGACGCCGCTGTCACTGATAATCAGTCATATGTTAATGTCGTTAATTTCCGCCCGAAAGTAACACTACGTTAATTCTGTTATGGTTTCGTCATTATATTCCCGCAGATGGGTTAAGTAACTGCATAAGGCTTGCTTAGGCTTAAGGCCCTTAATTACATATAAAACAATCGAATATCAGGTTTTCCATAGCGGTTAATCTACAGTAATACTGGAGGATAGTAAAGAATTGCAAGGAACGTCCTAATCCACCTTCACAAGAGCTCACGACTTTATTCTTACCATAACTAACAAGGATACCAGCGAAATATGTATATCTATTAAAGGAGCAGGTAACTCCCTTTCCCTCCCGTGTGGTTTGATTACGTTAGTTTTAGAATTTAGATAAGAAAAAGACCAAATATCGGCTGAAATGACAGAGCGTGCATAAACACGTCTGCCGGGTCAGGCCCCGAACGCCCGACCTTCTTCCGTTGCTTAGCTAGTCGCTAAGCAACGCTTTACCCCCGCGAGCACATGCGGAAGCAATTTGCGCGCCCGTTGAACGAGTGCGCAAATTGCTCAAGGCGAGTAGACACGCCCACTTCACTGCTCCCCCAGACGAACAACAGGTACTGTCATTCGTCTGAAAAATAGCAAAGTGGGCGGGACTACAACGGCTCGCGGGTGTAGCACCTGAAAATAATAAAGACATGATCGTTTCCAGGCGCGTTCAGCGAAAAATTATCGCTGACCGAGCTGGCCGCAAATTTTACTTCTCGTTGTGTTTTTTTTTACTGTTGTTCTATTACTTATAATAAGTGCATCAGATGAAGCACATACTCTTATGCATAAACGCGCCAGGGCGCAAAAACAAACTTTTCAAACTTTTCACTAGCGTACCCATAGATGCGCCTGGGCGCAAATTGCTCTCCAGGAATTTCTCACCGGATTTATAGAAAATTTAAAAATACCAAGTAGCTAATGACGTGGTGTACCGTATGACAAGTAAAGACAACGCGCCCGAGCGCAAATTTGTGCCTATCACAAATGTATATGGTATTAATTGGCCCAAAAGGAAGAGGACATTACTGGCGACCGGCGGGCCCCATATATATAAAAAAATACTCCCGACCAGATCTTACTATTTGGGCACCGTACAGTTAGATTGTACTCCCGACCATAAGTCGCTTGTGGGCACCATAAGCCGTTGTACTCCCGATGGGAAAACCCATGTGGGCTCCGCATAATTAAACACTCCCGGCGCATTTTCCCAATTGGGGCACCGCACCACGCTTACTCCCGACCAGGTAATGGTATATCCATAAAGCGTCCCTTGGACGAATAATACTGTTGTATGTTTACTTCCGTGCCAAAACGGCAGATGGCCAACCAAGGCTTGGTCTCAGGGGGATTGACTCCTTACAGGATCTCCCTTTCATCATGAACCGCCATAGCTGCCATATAGATATATATTTCTTATTTTGAAATTGAAATGCGTTGTGTGAGCAATGTGTTTTTTTTTTTTTTCCCTACTATATATTTTTAATTTCTGAAGAATATAACAGATTTTAATAGACACGTACATGGGTGGATCATGCCAGCTATCGATGTTTCAGCTATGGCATAAACCCAAATAAACATAAAAGAAAATAAATCTCCTAATAAAGGCATATAGGAGGTGAGCCATGAGCCCGCTTAACATTAACAATGTGGCGCTGTAGTCGGCCGCTCGGGACCGACGCTTCCGCGCATAACATTCGACATGTCGGCGGTGTCCTGTTTAAGCTAATACATCAACTGCCCTGGCCTGGAACACCGCCGACCTACCTGGATCAAGCCCCCAAAAATACTCCTGGGCGGACTTCTCGGGACGAACGTACTTGGGGTGGTTGCTGCTAGCCGGAAAGTTCTTCTTCTTTTTATTCGTACCGCGAATATTAACATTAACAATAACTGTAACATGGGATATCCATAGCCGACAATCCAAAGATGGAATATCGCTTATTTATATCCAATCTGGGTGGAAGATATATTCCGTATAAAACGGAATATATCTGACAGACGGGGTTGGTTAACCCGAGTCGCTTGGACTATACATACGTTACTTTTTTTTTTTGTTGTTGAATACCTGTCGCACAGAATCGCGCTCAACACGCTTCCTGGCAGAATTGGAATCACCTGCGCATTTTACTTGCGCCGAGCAGAATTTTATAGAAATAGAGTTATAATGTTTAAATTACTGAACGCCACTGCGCATTTTACTCGTGTACTACCCTTGCCCAAATCGTGGGCTAGAAAAAAAAATGGGGAGAATATAAAGATGAAAGTACAAGAAAACATTAAACTACCGAAAAATTTAATTACACCCCGCAACCACGTACTGAACTGGACGATTCATCATGAAGAGATTTGTCGGTCCAGTTCAAGGCAAATTCTACGAGGCTGCGGGTTGTCCTAGTGATACAATTACAGTGGAGGAAGCCCCGATAAGATTAGACGATGCTGCATCTGCAATACAATGGGCTGTTACATATACATAGACCTGGCTGTAGGATTACTCTCCAAGGGGACAAAAACCCGCCGACCGCAAAATGCTGAGTCCGTGGGGGTGTTTTTTTTTTCTTATTTAGATTGTTTATTGAGAATATATTCTGCCTTAATATGTGCGTGCGCAATGCGTACTCGACCATGGCCAAAATCATAGGTGGATTTCCTTCATCGCCTATATGTGCCTATCACATAGCTTAGTATTTGGCGAGACAAAAGGGGAAGGGCGCATTACTGGCGACCGGCGGGCCCCGTATATATAAAATACTCCCGACCGGATCTTACTATTTGGGCACCGTACAGTTAGATTGTACTCCCGACCGTAAAGTCACTTGTGGGCACCGTAAGCCGTGGTACTCCCGATGGGAAAACCCATGTGGGCTCCACATAATTAAACACTCCCGGCGCATTTTCCCAATTGGGGCACCGCACCACGCTTACTCCCAACCAGGTAATGGTCTCGCCACGCTCATCCGTATCGTTGGACCACCACCAGATTTAATAAATAAACAGCAAAACTGCGTGCCTTATGCAGAGAGCAGGCTGTAGGCCGTAGTCCTTAGGACCCAAGGGGCGTTCCTGAGCTGCGCAATTAAATGCGAGCACTATAGCTGCGAGCGCGCGATTCGCGTCTGCTCGGTTGATTTCTACATATGTATACCAGCTACTTTTAAAAGGGGTGGGCCATGCCAGCTATCGATGTTTCAGCTATGGCATAGGCCCAAAAGAAAAAGGTTACCGAATAGCACGGAAGAAGCAAATTGCCCGGGTGCGCGAATAGCGCGAGCGCGCAAATTGTTTCCACGGTAATACTTTGCAAGAATTCTCGAAGAGGTGTATAATTTAATGTCAAAATTTTGTCTTTCCTTCCAGCGATCCGACAGCCAGTCTAAGTATGCAGTACATCTGGGCAACCGCCCGACAAGGTTGACAACACGGTGCCGCTCGCGCGCGTCTAAGTACCCGCTCGCCGTACGCGCGATATGCGTTGACAGTGTTTTTATTTGCTATGTTAAATTAGAGTTTATTTCGACGTCGACGACAGAAATGCGCCACAGCGCATCTCCGTACGCGTTTTACTCGCCAGCAGGCACTACCGATATATGTATGAAAATACTGTATTTTTTTTTAGGAAAGGTGACCATCCGAGGCCTCGCAGAGGTCTCGCATGGACATAACATAGCTTCAATGCTAATAAATCACCTGCAACCGTCAAAGCTGTATGGATTCTTTGATGGTTTTTTTTTTTTTTTAAACTTTTTACTCAATGCTGGGATTATTATTTAAAAACAGTTTTAATTTTAGTTAGGCTGGTTCCCAGATTCCGTTCCTAATGTCTAAATCTGGATAGCTTTTGCCGGTCGTTAAGTGGAATACTACAATGTCCATGTTCACGCTAAATTAGAATTTTATTCCGTCTATCCATATTTATTTTATTTCTTTCAATATAATTTTTAATTGCAGGAGTAGGTTCCGCAGCACAGGGTATTTGTTTATTCTGAAATTTTGAAAATTATTTAAACCCTTATCGAATATAGTGAGAACTTTTACGCCAACTTGGAAGAGAGACATATATTACGCTATGGCAACTCATATGCTGGTGCCCTCAGAGGGAATAGGTTAATATTATACACAAATTATTAATACCTCCCCGTGATGGGGAACCGTACTCCGGCATCACCGCCGACACGGTACCTCGTGCGCAAAATGCGTACCCACTGTTGCGCGCAAATCGCGTCTCTTACAAATGGTAAGTTAACTAAGGACCACTTCTTGGATAATATGGTAAGGCTACACATATATACAATATATTACATTGGGTTATTTACATTTAGTGCGGCCATAAGCATTTTCCTAAAGCAGGCCGCACAAATATTTATTTTTATTATCGTGGCATTAATTCCGTCGGTGTTAAATACTTTGTTTTACTTAGCTGCAATAGCTGAACTGGTTGCACGCGTGCAAATTTGGAATAGTAGAATATTATTCTTTCTCTTCCTGGCCTGGGGGAAGGGCCTGCGGGGAGGCAGGTGTTTTTTTGTGGTTTTTTTTGTGGTTTTTTTAGTTAAATTTTTACTTGACTTTTTATTCAAGGAACCAAGGAATTAATTTCGCGAGCAATTTGGAACATAGAGTTATTACAGCGATTTTTCTGGACATAAGTGATTTGGAATATGGTATTTATAATAATGATCCCTCATTTCCCCCTGGCCTAGAGTTGTTTTTATTTTTTTTATTTTTTTTTATTTTTTTAATTTGTGTGCATATTGTTATGAGTATATTATTATTTGCGTTATATTTTTAGTGATCCCAATTTGAATGTTAATTTATAAACTGCCCATTACGATTAAATTTCCTACTACAAGCTGTTGCCCTCAGAGAAAATTTGTGACTAATGAAATATGAAGAAAAGAATTATTAGCTAAGATAGCGACTATAAAATTGTTAAATCTGATCCTCTGTGATACCTAATTATAAGATATTTAGATGCGGGGTGTGAAAAGATTAGTGTAATTGTGTTAACCCTACATATTATAGAATAACATTTGCGCCCCAACCGAAATCCCCGAATGTATATGTGCCCCAAACGATACCCATTGTGGTGCCCTGGAGCGAGAGATGGTGATGGCTGGGTCCGCGAGGGTACGCCTTCCAGGTCCAACGCGTGCCGCGCCTTGGTGGATGGGGGCGTGGTCCTGGAATGCGCCTAATGCTCCCCCGCGAAACCCGCGCACGACTCCTGGTGGTAGCCGCGGCTCCCGGGGCAGTGTAACATTGTGAAATTATGCGTATGGAAGTAAAAGAAAAAGAGAGAATATTAATACACAAGTAATGGTTTAGCAGAGGATCAGACTTTGTGGAGCTAATTTTCAATGATTAGAATGTAGAATATGGAATAATTATGTTACTAGTGTTATACCCCTTCCCAATTAACGAATACTTCTATGGTTATATTATTATTTGTGTTAATTAACAGAAATTATAGGCTGAGCCTTAGTACTGGATACATAGCTGGTATGCATTAATATATTGCATAGTTTAGCAATATTGTACGTTTACGTATGATAATTACGTGGAATACGCGAGGACCATAGGCTAAGCCCATTTACTGTATACATATCTGACTATGCGTTTAAATATTGTATGGGATATCAATATTTTATGGTTACGTATTATAATACTATACGTTGTTAACTATAGGCCGAGCCTATTTACGGTGGGGACTCCTCGTCGTCCCGATATTCCCGAACCATATCATCACGAAGCCCATCCTGGAGCTTGTATGTGTAGGGCTCGCAGGCGGGCGGAAATTCGGCCACTGGGCCCGATACTTCGTTGGTATCCATCTCCTCCTGGTAGGCGGTCACGTCGGAAAATGCGTCCGAGAACTCGCCCTCCTCGTCGGAGGTGAATACCAGCGGAGTTTCGCTGAGGGGGGTGGGTCCCCCAGGAGTTACCGGCAAGGTAAATGGAGACACCTTATCGATGTCGTCGCCCGTAGGTGCTACCCTCGGTGTCGCGGTTTGTGACGTCGACGCTGAAGTCGGGCGTACCTGTGCGGCCGCCTCGTTATAAACTTTGCAGGCGGCCGCGAAATTCCCCAGAGAGGACTCTACATTAATGGGGGCTACGATTATCTCCCTCGGAGGTGGAGGCGGCTCTGGGGCCACGATTTCCGCCATCGCAGGTGGAAGCGGCTCTGGGGCCACGATTTCCGCCATCGGAGGTGGAAGCGGCTCTGGGGCCACGATTTCCGCCCTCATAGGTGGGTGCGGGCTAAGGGTAGGCGGAAGCAACTCCGGGCTCGCCACGGTTGACCTCCCCTTAGGGACGTTGGTTTTCCCCTTATGGGAAACCACGGGAGGCACAGTTTGCGTACGGGCAACGTAGGGTCCCAAGGGCATGACTTTACGGCTCCCCGGGATCCATTGGGCTATAGCAGCCGGCGCAGCAGAGGAAGTAGACTCCTCTGCCGCCGTCGCAGAATGGTCTCCTGAAGCAGAGACCCGCGCGATTTCCTTACTCTCGGTAAAGTACGGACGGAGTGTGGACTGCGGGACGGCGGAATAGTCCAAAGTCTCCGTAGTGCCATCCCACTGAAGGGCAGAAACACCGAAAATGAAGTTGAACTTCATGTTCATTTCCTCCCATTGGTGCAGCTGCCTATCATGCTGCTCCATCATAAACCGGTAACGATCCTCGGCCGCCTTGACTTTGGCTTTCGCCCCCGCCTTCGTTTCTTCGACTTCCTTTCGAAGCGTATCCCACATCGTCTGTGCGCAAGACACTTTGACTGCGTCCAGACGATTTACCCAGAATGTGGCCATGGAACCTACCATATTCATGAATAGGTCCATAGTCTCAATCGATTCCGGCCCGGAGTCCCGTGCGAGGACTTCGTGGACGGAAGGCGGTAAGCAATTATATCGCTCGATCAGGCGCTTCTTTGCAGCCGGGGATAAATCCGGCTGGAAGGGAGCGTCTCCACTAGTGGATGGCTGCGCGTCGGTTGGAGCCGCGGTGGCCATCTCTGAGGCCCGGCGCTTTAAGTCGCGACGGAGCGAGGCGGCAATGGGTCCCACTGTAGGCAGTGAGGGATCCAGGGGTTTGGTGCCCTTGCGTCTAGCAGGTTGGGTGGGCGCCGGCATAGGTGTAGGGGCTGCCGCGGGTTTGGGTCGAAGGGCAGCCAAACGCGCACTTTCCTTCTCCCCGAACTGTTGCAGCTCCTCGCCGCGCGCAATTTGCGCCGCGGTTTTTTCGAGAGGTGGATCCTCTGTGGGGAGATCCACCACCGCTGAGGCATAAGAGATACCTGACTCAACTTTATCCGCCGTAAAGGGGCGGGGTTCCGAGGGCTGGGGACGGCCTCGGTGGGACCTGTGGCCACGGCCCACGGACTTGATAGGACGGGTAACGATACCGTCCTCTCTATCTAGCTTTTCCTGAAGACGGCGTCTGCCTGCAGAAAAATACGCTTTTTCGCCGAGTGTGACACCGCCGTATAGGCACACCGCGACGGTGTGCCCAGCAATTGGCAGCCGCAAAGTTTCCGCGAGGATTTGGCGACCGCGTTCGGCATTATACTACGGAATGAAGGTATACCTACAGTTATCCGACAAGGACGGATCTTTAGCTACATGCGCCAGTTTCCTAATGGTGGACTGTGGGCGCTTGTGGCCCGACTTGGCGCAAATCCCGTACGACATTAAATGGCGTAACATCAAACCCCTCCTGTCAGTCGAGAAGGGTTTACCCGCCGTTTTAGTGAACGGGCACGCTGCGGAACGGTGGTCGTCGCACGACCATTTTGCCACAGTATACAAATGCTCCTCACAAATGTGACGAGCCAATACATCCCAACGCTTGTAGCGGCGGTGAGGGTGTTTCAAATTTTCCAGCAACGCGGAGCCACGTTCCAGGAAGTATTTACAAAACTGACACTTGTCTTTTGGGCGGAAGGTATGCCGAACAAATTTTAAGTGAGAAATATCGTGCGCCCGATATGGCGACTTATTTAATCCACAAACAGCAGTGATTATATTGTGAATCTGCTGCACGTAGGGCTGAAGGCCGGATTGATGATCATCTACCCAATCTTCTACATCAGAATCCTCCCCATCTTCCCGTTGGATAGGGGGGAGGCGCAATTTGCAACGGCCAGTAGGTGTTGGTGGCAACATATACATGGCTAATGTACGGTTTGGGCGTGGGGGATCGAAATATCTATCACCCAGGACAGTTTCCTGCAACATACCCAATTCAGCTGCCTTTTTTATAGGGACAGAACCAAGAGTGCGTTTATTGTACATGCAATTTACTAGGTAGGGATACCTCTCGGGGATAGTAGCAACCGGGATATCGCTATCCCATTTTAGCTCACCTAGGTCCAGCCGTTCGAGACGAAGTGCCATCGTCCCGTAAAGTGGATCCAATGTTGGGTCGGAGTGAGGTAAATCCTCGTCCTCCGACACGTAATCCTTTGTCACAGTCCTTGAGGCTGTGGCAGGTACTTTTCCTTCCGCCGCCGACGGGGAAGGGTTTCGCGCGGCTATACGTTCTGACGCCCTTTTGCGGGGTGAACGCCTCTCTGCCTCTGCTTGAGAAAGTCGAGTAACATTAGACGACTTACCTGAAGATGAGGGGGTAGGCTCATCTTCTTGATCAGTATCCTTCGGGCGCCGTTTGGTGACCAAAGTGTATTCCTCCTCAGTCACCATGGGGCTGACGTGAGGGGCGGTTGTCTCGCTGTCGGCCCAAGATTTGGACACAGGGTGACTACTAGATGCTTCCTTGGCCGTAGCCGCGGAAGCGTCGTCTATCACCAATGATAGACCTCTGGACAGTCTCACCTCATGCGTAAGGAGATTCCAATCCCGGACTGTAAACACCGATATCTTACCGGTGCTTTTCTGCAACACATTGCATACCAGAGGGTTTTGATTGGGTCCCTCACCCGAACCTCCTGTGGCGGAGGTGGCCGATTCCATGCCTGATCGCTTGCGCGACCAGGCCTGTCTCCCGGCCTATTACCACTCTCAGGTGGATGTACGGAACTCCTTAGATAGACGTTAACCGAACTGTCAAAAGAAACGCGCACCTACGATCCCCCTCCTTCAGGCGGCTGTCCTCCAGGGAGAGTACCCAACCTACTACAAAGTAGGCTGGCAAAAACCGTAAGCTTGCTAAATTTGGTGGAGTCTGCACCCAGTGGAAGCTGAGTGAAGACTGAAGTTCAGAACGGCCTTGCTAGCCACGAGTGCGCGGCAGCGCGTTCCTGCTAGTCATCGACCAATGGCAAACTCGCGTTTCGACGGGAAACTCCGAGGTGACCTAGTCTCACGCGCAATTAGGTCACGGAGGGTCTTAACTCTCCATGGCAACGGGGTCGCCTGCGCCGGGCATCCCATTCTTAGAACGAATTCATATGAGGTACTGAAATCGTGTGTTGCGCCGACATGTAACCTAGTATAATGCCTATACTCTATAAAAGAGCGATTAGTGGCTCTAATCGCTTGTCCGCGCAATTATGATTTTATTCTCCACCTTTTAAATTTAATACAACTTTATCGATAATGATTTCCTCATATATTTTTTTACGTGGCCGAAATGGTGTTGTCAGCTCGACCCGTTCGTAATATCACCAACACGGGTTCAGTTTTGTTTTGGCATTGTCCCGGTTGGTCATAGTACGAATAAGGGTGTTGGGGAGCTGAAACCCAGATTACGTTGCGTACCTATCAACCGTATACCCATATTAATTTGTTAAGATATATCGTTGATACGTAAATAATATCTTTTCAGTTACGGGTTGTTTTTATCACCCGCGGTTCACGCCGAGTTTGTTTACATTCACGTATCACCTTTATAGCTTCCGCCGAGTAGAACGAGTACTCGTATCCAGATGGTACTCTTATAGTGTATGTAGGGTAATACTTCGTTTATTTATTCATTATATCAAGCATTTCTTGTCATTTATAGTTTGGAGCATGCACCAAAGTAAACACGTGGCGTGACGTCACACGCAGATAGTCCCTGGTGGCGGTCCCGAGGGATTCATACGCCACGGTAAACTGTTCGCGATACGCGTACGCCCTCATCACAACATATGCATGCGCCGTGCGCAATTTGCGTGCGGGTCTTTGCAGCAATTTCTTAGTATTCATCGCCTGTGGGGCGTTCTCAGAACAAAAGGCCTCAAGTAATGATTTTCTCCCTGTTCTCCTCGTCCTGTCCAATGCTCCCGGATCATTCCCTCCGGAAATAAACACTTGGAAACGCATGTGAATATTACGACGTACTGCGTCATTAGGACCAGTTGGTCGTTTGAGAGAATGCGTTTACGAGCGCCGCGCGTGGCCTGGGGCACAGTGTAACTGTACCTCCGTAGTGACAACACCTCCTGCCTGTACCACTCTACCATCCCCAATTAACATGCGCATGGCAATCGTGTGCAACTCTCGGGGGTCTGGGCTACAACGGCTGCTCGACCGGCTCGTGGAGGAGCATGAATTTTGTGTCCTCACCAACCCTGGAAAGGGGTATATGGACGCTATGCGCCAGTCGCTGTCACGGATATGGTAAGTGAAATCCTAAGCAAGTCGCTTGTTAGAACGCAATTTTCTTATCCGAGCCCGCCTCCACGCGCAAATTCCTCACCTGTAGACTCTGTAAAATATATGTGGCTGCGCGCAAATTGAAGGGCTATTTCTCATTTTAGGGACTTCCAACCGGTATAGGTTCTGCTGGCCCCCGGAATATGCGACGTGACGGCCCGGAATCGGCGTACCCGGACGACCATGGCGTGGACGCCAGATTTCACGGACATCCTCGGCGGCCTAGGGGTACGCCGGGAAGAGTCCCTCTCCCTACTCCGGACCGTCTACACGGGGAGGGTGAGCGTGGCGACCGTCGCCGGGGTCAACCTGATCGACGCCAATCACCCGGCACGGCGGAGGTGGACGGCGACGCAATACGCGGCCTACCATCGGGCGCACTCCCGCCCACACGCGGATCAGGTGAGCCTTCGCCCCGTGCGCGGAATGGAACTCTTTTCAAGTACGGCTCTAGATATATTAACCACCCCAGAGTTCCAACGCCTTCCTAATGATGTGGCTAGTATTTCCGTGTCCCACCAAGGTGGAAAAGAAACCCCTGACACGCAAGGGTTTAGTTAGCTCGATAATCCCGGTGGTATTACCGATTTATACCTTTCAATACTGTTATATTTTACTTCCCACAGGAGGCCATCGACACGGCGCTGGGCCTATACAACGGGATCCTCCGGCGGCTGAATGCCGAGAACGGGGAGCCGACCGCGGATCTCGCCGCCACGATTATGACGGGGGGTGCGGCTCATTACGAGCGATTGGTGGACGGTGTCCACGCGACGGGCGGCACAAAGAAAAGGTGGGCGCGCTGCATCGCCACCTGTGTGCGGGTCGCGGAATTTTGAGTATTATTTTTTTTATATGTATTTATTTATTCAGTAATTCTTCGATTTGGGTCTATGCCATAGCTGAACAATCGATAGCTGGCATAGCCCACGATTTAAGTAACCTTTCACGTAACTAAAATTCCTGTACGCATTTTACTATCGGTGTTCTTATTGTGTACGCATTTTTGGTTGGTGTATGCCCTAGCTGTACCATTGATAGCTGGCCTAAACCCCCCCTGATGTACGCATTTTACTATTGGTGTTCTTATAGTGTACGCATTTTTGGTTGGTCTATGCCCTAGCTGTACCATCGATAGCTGGCCATAAACCCCCCTTGATGTACGCATTTTACTATTGGTGTTCTTATAGTGTATGCATTTTTGGTTGGTCTATGCCCTAGCTGTACCATTGATAGCTGGCCTAAACCCCCCCTGATGTACGCATTTTACTATTGGTGTTCTTATAGTGTACGCATTTTTGGTTGGTCTATGCCCTAGCTGTACCATCGACAGTGGGCCTATCCTACTGACTAACGCGTTGTATTACTGTGTGTTGTTATGGTGTACGCATGTTTATAGGGACCACCTGTAGTTGGTGGTATGTAACATATACTCCCGCCAGCTTTACACGGGGTCTCACCGGTAACGGACTGGCACGGAATTTCCTTCCATTTACGTTAATATTTTTAAATGAGAGGGTGAATTTTTATGAGCATCCCTGAGTAGGGTTTCTAATACTTAAATGTATAACGTAAGGAAAAGTCATGGGAGGGTGGCGATTTTCTTACTTTGGTAGTATAATTATGGCATAGCTTCCTGCTGGGATACAAAATATGAACCGATGCCACTCGTAATTTGATCGCCTCCCACCCCCAGTACCGACTAATGGACGTTAACCGTCACTCGGTCCAGCCCCTGGCTCCCCCCGGTTGGGAGAAACCAACAGCTGTGCCCCCTCGGGAGATTGCGCCGTATCGGGTTTCCACGCCGAGTCGGCGTTAATTAATTTATCGCCGTCTTTCAGGTCCGGCGGAATCCGCCCGGTGTACAATTTCAAACGACCCGTGTTCGATTTACGAGCGGCTGATAACGCCGTCTTAATTATAACCGTCGTATCGGATATGACCTCAGTAATCTCCCAAGGCCCATCCCAGTTTGGTGCGAGTTTGATGTGTGCCGTGGGCGCATGGTATCTTAAGACCAAATCTCCCACTGCGAACCTTGGAAAGTCGGCATTCCCATAAGAATTTGTATTTCTTTGAATACTCTTCTCTGTGCTATTACGAACTCTGTCGTACACATTGTGGAAACAGCATTCCAACCATCGGACGAAAGCCGGTGTGCAAGAGTCGTCCGAATGTTTATTTAACACCCCAAATTGTAAATCACAGGGTAGGCGCAATTCCTCCCCAAACACTAGCGTATTGGGGGTAACCCCGGTGGCGGCGTGTACGGTGCAATTATATGCGTGCGCTACATATTTAGCATGTAAATCCCAGTCGCTCTGATCTTCATTTACCATGCAGGCCAGAGCTGAAATTAAGGTTCGATCTGGGACAGTAGGGGTTTGTGCGGGTTTTATAGCAGCCTATCAGTTTAAGCATAGTCTGGAATAATTCCGACTCGAACTCCCTCCCCTGATCCGAGTGTAGTATAAGGGGAGCCCCAAAAATAAGTATCCAGTTGTCTACCAACACTATTGCCGTTTGATTACATAATGGGTAGACTTGTACGTATTTAGTAAAATGGTCCTGTATAACCAACATCACCAGATTACCCCGGTTAGTGCGCTTAAATCCCGAGACGAAGTCACAGGATAGGCGCCCCCAACGTTGGCCCGTCATTTGTTGCTGCAACGGCATCTTAGCCATTCCCAGCCCTGGTTTAATGAGCGCGCATCTTGGGCAGGTTTTAACCCAATCGCGCACACGCGAATTCATGCCTGGCCAGTAATATCACGTGCGTATTTTGTCTAGAGTTCTCTCCCTTCCAAAATGTGCAGTGGTTGGATGGCTGTGGCAGAATGTGAGTATGTCCTCTCATAGGAGGAAAGGTATGACGAGTTGTTGATGAGTCATGAGGGAATGGTGGTCGAGTGCATTCCTGCATAACACTCCATCCACTACGATTAACTGGTCCCATTGGTTTAACAATTTAATAGTTTCTGTATTTTCCGCACTCGTGAGATCCTTAGGAGGTCTCATCGTATGCGCTTTTAACAAAGAGATAACGGTGGAACATGTCACGTCGGCTGCCTGAGCCTGACGCAATTCGTCCTGTGTCCAGAAGCGGAAACAATTTTCCTCCTCAGGATCCTGACGTAAGGATGCAACCACCGCCGTATGCGCCCCACAATCGTCGCATTCCGGTATGCCACAACGACGTACAGGAATGCGACTCAGCGCGTCAGCGTTAACATGTTGAGGGCCGGGTCGATAAGTAATTTGCGTATTGGTCAGGCCAAATTCCGACAACCAAGCCAACCAACGCCCTATCATCCCCTCAGCCTCTTTAAAATTTAGTAACCATTTTAATGAGTGATGGTCCGTACGGATCTGGAATTCAGAATCCCAAAAATAATGACGCCATTTTTTAGTGTAGACGACTATCGCCATCAATTCCCTTTTTGTCGTACAATAACGCCGTTGACAGGCATTTAGCCTGTTGCTGGCAAAGGTAATGGGTACTTCAACCTCGTCTTGCATCTGACTTAATGCGCCCGCTATGGCAAATGCGCTAGCGTCAGTGTCCAAGATAAATTGTCCACTCGGCCGTGGATACCCCAGTACTGGTGTTTCGGCGAATAGCCGTTTTAGGTTGATGAATGCAGTTTCCTGGAGTTCACCCCATTCAAAGATTTGAGTGTTAACATTAGCCACATCCTGTATGGGAGCGACTACATCGGCGAAGTGGGGAATGAAATCTCGATAATAGGAAGCAAAACCTAGCAAACTCTTTGTCTCTTTGGGAGACTTAGGCGCCGGCCAATTGGTTATAGCCTCAATTTTTTTAGGATCAGCTTTTATGCCTTCACTAGAAACAATTCGACCCAAATACTCAGTTTCCTTACGGAACAGGTGACATTTGGACGGTTTAAGTTTTAATTTAAATTTGCGAAGTCGTAGAAAAACTTCTCGTCAATGCGAACGACATGTGGAGACGGTGTCGCCGAATATTATAGTGTCGTCCAAGTAGACTAAACAGTGAGTAAATAGTAGACCATTTAACATTTCCGCCATCATTTTCTCAAAGGTAGCGGGAGCATTACATAGACCAAAAGGCATTACCTTCCACTCATATAAACCTATATGAGTCGTGAAAGCAGTTTTCTCCCGATCATCGTGTTGCATCGCGACTTGATGGTATCCAGATTGAAGATCCAAAGTGCAGAACCACTTATTTCCTCCCAGACTATCCAAGCTCTCGTCTATCCGCGGTAAGGGGTACGCATTTTTCCACGTCATAGCATTTAACTTGCGATAATCTATACAAAATCGCCACGTCCCATCCTTTTTGGTAACTAGGTGGACGGGCGAACTATAAGGACTTGTACTATCCGTAATGATCCCTGCCGCCAGCATTTTGGCAACTTCGTCCTCCAGGGCTTGTTTCTTAGAGTCCATTAACCTACGGTAGGGTATCCTAAAGGGGGCGCTGTCTCCGACATCTATATGGTGTTGTACCACATCAGTCCACCCCAGTTTAGCATCCGGTTTTGCAAATATATCGCAAAATTCAAAGAGAAATTCTGCGATCCTCTTTTTATCTTCCGTGTGCTCCAAATGCGTGGCCTCCGCCATGGATAGTATGAAGTCAGGAATTTGCGGCAGGCCCGCAAATTGCGTCCTGTCAACGGGAAAAACCGGTTCCGGGGATCCTCCAAACCCCTCCACACCGCGTTCCCTTTTGAGTAAGTCAAACACCATGGCGGCCATAGGACTATTTATGGAACCATGTGATCTGGCCTCAGAGGCGTTGCCAATGACCTGGCCCCACCGCAAATGGACACAGTCGTCTGTAGTGTTACAGAGTGGTAGCACAGCACCTTCTGACCCACAAATTAACGAGGGAGCCGCTGTGACTCCCATACAACTGAGCACCTCAGGGTCGGGTTCAATTAAGCACTGACCCTTCCCTTCTATATGTCTGGTTGAAATTAATGCCGCCACGGTTTGGTGCACAGCCAATGTCACATCTTCCGCCAGGCACGCCAGACCGCAGTCTGTTCGGAGCTGACAGTGTGTGACCAAGTTATAAGGTTGCAGAACTTCCAGCAGCCCATTATGTGGTGAGAGACTGGCTTCATAAAATGACATCCAATCGCTTCCCAGAATACCATCCTCTGGTATGTCCACTATCAACACCGACGAGTAAAAAATCTGATTGGCGATATCCAGCGGGATATCCGTACAACCAAATTGTGGGATTACTAGACCCGTCACACTTAGAGGCCTCACGTCGGAGACCAAATTACGCGTATTCAGATTGAGATTATCAAAGAATCCTTTCCCTATCACGGACATGGCCGCCCCGGTATCAATGAGGAAGAACCCATTGGATCCCCTAATGGTGATGGGGACATACCATCTCTTTCCATTAAGCGGAAAAATGTTCATCGCGAACTGGTCTCGTTCATCCACGTTGTGTAAGTCTAGACCAGTTCTCTCCAATATATAGTCCATACACGGATCAGACTCAGGGCTGCGCGCATTTTGCGCGTACAAAGATCGCATCCCGGCCAAGAAAACCTGGCGGACGCCGATAGTACACGTAGACGGTGTGTGCACACCGTGCATATGGCACGAATCTGATGGGAGATTGTGCTCCAGGGGTTTAGCACAACTCTCAACAGATGCGCTGGGAAGGTTCCCCCATCTAATAATGGCTGACAACACTCCCGGCGTTGCAGCTGGTACTAATTTAAAAAATCAGTATCGGATAAGAACTCGGGAGGTCCCGATTCATGGCGAACGGCCGCAACAGCGCTATGAGTAGGCGCAAATTGCTTGCCGGCGGGCGCAATTTGCTTGCCTCCACGCGAACTGTTTGTGACAGGGCGCGCGATTCCCGTATTCTCGCGCGCATTACTTTTGCCGCTGGCTGCTTGTAGCCTGGCTAATATTTCCGGTACATGGCGCGAATTATCGCACCCCTTACGGACACCATCTACCATAGCCTGCTCTAAGGAACGAGGCTGCGGTAAAGGACACTCATATGCCATGTGGCCAAAGTCCCTGCATCTGAAACACTCGATCCTCCCGGAATTCCGAGAGCGATTGGGGCGATTCGCTTGAAACGCCCTTTGCGATCTACCCTGCATATCAGGATTATAATGTGAACGCCTACTTGGCCATTCTCGCTTGTTGGCGTTGCCCTGGCGGTTATCTTGAGAAGTCTGCCCGTTAAAGGCGCAGATTCCTGTATCCATTGTATCATATGGATTTTCGTATGGTAAGTCTGCCACGGCGGAAGTAATTTCCGCCACCGTGCAGTTACGTGGGATCATGCGCGCTTTTGCCGCGTGGTCCTTAGCATTTGGTAAATGTCCTCCATGGTGTGTCTACCCGGAGACCATTGTTTTAGGATCATGTCGCGTTCTTCCCGGTCGCGCAAACCGTGGATGAACACGGCTACCATTTTGCGCGCGATTAAATCGCGCGACATCCCACATCCTTGTCCAGCTTTCCTGGCCTCAGACTCTAGCATCATCCCGTAGTATACGGAATTCGCCGAGTCTAACGGACGTTGGAATCTCTTCTCGAAGAGTTCCCATTTCGACAAGGGATCCATTCCCTGGAATTGCCAAGCCAGCGCTTCCACTAATTCATCTAAGGTGGCGCAATTATTTTGCTCCCACCTATCCACAGCTAACTGGCCTGGACCATCTTGCAGTAAGTGAATCAGGCGCGTGAGCGCAGTGGTCTCATTCCACCGGTTCACGGACATCGCCTTACTGAATATTTCCCACCAGGTTTCCCAGTCTTGGTTCAGACCGTCGAACGGGGGAACTTCCACAGCCCTAACCCTTGCGGGCTGGTTCTGCTCTTGTATGCTTATGTTTCGGTCGCGCAAATACAGGGACCGGTATACCGCTGAGGCACCGATGCCAGGGGTAATAGTGGATGCCTCCATTACCGCCCGGCGAATGGCTGGGTTTGACTTAATAAGTTCCCGCTCTGCACCGGTATAGCGGTAAGCAGCAAAAGTGTCGGCGCTCGCATTTGTATAGTTGTTCAATCTAAGTTAACTGAATGGGATGGCCACATCTGCAAGAGCACTGGCTGCCCCTCCTCAGCTACTGGAGTGATGTAGAAGGAAGCATTCAGACTGATAGGTCCTGCATGAAATAGTACTAAGATGCTTATGTTGATTGTTGATGGTTTAATGTTGTGTCAGCTGCAAGGGCCATATTCACAGCAAGTATCTAGTATTATCTCGTAGGCCTATCTATTCTGCCAGTCTTGTTAATCACATTTACATGCCTAGGTTACAGTTGCGTCAATTGACTGCACAAATTAACTCACAAAACATAGCTGAAATTACAGGAGGTGATTCAGTTCAGTTGTTCTTAAGAATGCTTAAAGATTTGTTTGTGATTTACATTGGTAAAGAGGTCTAAACATTGAGTCTGCACACTCAAGCAGAATGTGTCTGAGTGTTAATGGGCACTGATACCCCTTGACTTGAGGCTTGAGTAGAAATTCCTGAGTCAGGACTGACATATGAGTGCATCCAGTAAACCTAAGCAGTGAAGAGTAATTCAAAATGGGCTACAAGAGTTAATCGACCTGGCATTAGAGGCTCAATAAAGCCCAGATATTTAATCATTTATACTCGCTTTGCCACCAGTCCTCGAGTCATATTAGCAAAATTATTCACTATTCATATTAATTATGATAACATTTAGGGCCTACATTTATTTCCTACCTGGGTATTTAGTAGATTGCAATTCAGCATCATCAAGACAGATTAAAACTAGCTAATTCATCACTTTCTCAGCAATACTCATCTGGGCAATTATTGAAGTACCCTCAATCATTAAAAGCTGTTGCTAAGAAACCTATAGCTGAAGTGGCAAACTACTAGTCTAGTCCCCTGGCCTACTGCACAGACTTGGCCACAAGCCTCGTCCCCTAGCCTTCTCCACAGTCAGCCAGTCTCTGTAGCCTGGTCCCCTGGCCTTTGTTTCAACTGAGGCCGGTGATGCGGATTCCGAGGGACACCAGTTTGACATGGACACTTCCATTCAAATGCATTGTTAACTGCCGTGAGCAAATCTTCATACAGAAGAAGTCAAATATCTCCCAAATTACATCATCTAGAAACAAATCGTTTGGTACACATATAGAAAACATCTTGCCATAATGACACACATTTGAAGTTAAACGCGCTTGAGGGTTCTTGAATTCTATTATTGCTTGAATAAAACTAACGTTTTGCACTGCGCATAGCGTCAAACTCAAGGCATTGTCAATGGCCGTAAGCAGTCTTCATACAGAAGATACACAGAAGTCAAATATCTCTTAAATTACATCATCTAGAAACAAATCGTTTGGTACACATATAGAAAACATCTTTACCAAAAACATTATATTAAATTTATAAGGTTAGTGATGATGCTGTTACGATTTTGATGCATGTGCGAAGCGATGTGTCCACTAAACACATAGCAGTGCTCACCGGCTAAGGCGCACCACAGGCTGCTGGTTCCGGCGCCAAAACACTTTTTAAACTCTGTCATGTAAACGCACCTCAAAAACGCATCATATAAATCGCCTTGTCTAGAACGTTTCACAATTCCCCGTGTAAACACGGCTATATAGGGTATTTGCTAAAGTCTCTGTGGACACACCGCAATGCCACCAACATCCATTGTGAGTAGGCCTACTGCTAGAACCCGAGTATTGTTTAAGTCACCCCAAAATTGTAGGTACATTATCCTGACTGCTCAGTCCCATTATCCTGACACTGAGCTAACCAGTCCTTGCCCTATATTAATAATGTCTAGCACCAGGGGCCATATGCATGAACAAGTTTTTACCGGCTCCGGTGTTAAGAGCTGGCGCCGGGTCACCTAACACCGGTGTGCTGAAATGGGTCATGGGGTATGTACGGGTCCAAAGCGCGGTCAGGTTAACTAACATATTAGTTATTTATAGATTTGGGGTATCCCCCAGCATGTATCGGCCGGCTTGCCATCTCCACACACCTGGCACCAGCAAGCCGTGTTATTGTGCGCCGTGTCTGTGTTTGTGTGTCTGTGTGTGTCTGTCTGTGTGTGTCTGTGTGTATCTGTCTGTGTGTATGTCTGTGAGTGGTTGTATGTCTGTGTTTCTGTGTATGTGCGAGTGTATGTGTGTATGTGTGTGTTGGTGCGTGTTTTTCTGTGTATGTCTGTATGTGTCTGTATATGTGTGTATATATGTGTCTGTCTGTGTATGTCTGTATGTGTATGTATGTTTGTGTATGTCTGTTTGTGTGTGTCTGTCTCTGTATGTGTGTGTATGTCTGTGTGTGAGTGTGTCTGTCTTTGTGTGTGTTATGTATGTGTATGTGTGTGTATGTCTGTGTATGTGTGTCTGTCTTTGGGTGTCTGTTGTTCTGTATTTCTATTAAGTAGTGTTGCTATGAGACAATAGAGGGTGCCATCCATAGCGGGCATGTCAGAGAAAGGCTTCATACATAGCTGTAGGGTGTTGGAAGACTGTTTGCCTGCACAACTTGCGCTTTAGCCGGGGACACAAACTCAGAGACGGCAACACCCTGTAGGGTGCATTGTAGCATGCACAGGCCTACAGCTCCCTAAAATAAATGCAACCCTTATCAGAAAGGAGATAAGGACAGGCATACACATAGGTAATCTAAAAACTAATTACCCTAATCAGTAACACAACCCACGCATTCCCTGAAGGTTATCTCAGTAAAACCAGAAAGATTATAAAAGCCTCGCAAAAAGCGTTTATTACAACAGGTGTAGCAGCATGAAGCAGCATATTGATATATAATGTACAAACATATGAACAACAAACGCTTACCTTGTTATGCATATGTATAGGTCATGTCACTTTCAGTAAAACAGACAATGGACATTCAAGTTAAAATGATCAACAAACTATGGATATTCATCAAACTTGTTGCACTAAAACTTCATTTACATTATTATATTGAATTGAACCAAGTTATGTATATGTGTCCCTCTGAAAAATGGAGATATAATGTATGTTAAAGTTGCATGGTCCGATGAAACATATTTGTTTCAAACCTAAACACTTACCAAAATTTGATTCTATATTTCCAACTTAGATATCGATGCATTAGCTAAGGATTTATGACAGCACATACAGAATAATTAGTGAATTTATGACCACATCATTTTGGACACTTACTTTGAAACAGCCATCAAGGAAGAACACCATTAACCAAGGTCAACCTCATGGCCTCATTAGCCTTGACTCTCATTCCAAGAACCTAGTCAGGTTCCAGGATGTCCAGTGGTAGTTTGATGGCACTTTAACCGTCGGGCTATTCCACCCCCGCTTAAGGCGAGCCTAACGTGTTAATATAATTAATTGTTTCCATGTGAATTTCCTTGGGCCCGCCGCCGCCGTCGTAGCCTTACCGCCCGCCTGCGCGTATTCCGTCGTCGGTGTCCGTCCCGTACTGTAGGCGCCAGCCAGAGTATCGTCTAAATACTAGATTTGCCACCGTGCGCATTTATCGGCCTAAAGTGTATTTATATTAGGTTATTTCAACTACTGGCTGCCCCCTTCGTCGTTAGAGATATTATGAATGTTACTAAATGAATCAAAATATGCGCAGTCCAGCACGAGTTGCTGCCGCTGTCTCTACTGTTTAATTTACCTTATGTGTCGTGGTTCTAGCCTAAAAGTAACACTACGTTAATTCTGTAAATACGTCAGTTATTAGATTCCCGCAGAGGGGTGCATTACTTGCAGAAGGCCGACTTAGGCTTAAGGCCTCTCAGTTCATAGAAAGCAATCGAATATCAAGGTTCCATAGCGGTTAATCTACAATAAGACTGGAGGATAGGAAAGAATGCAAGGAACGTCCTGATTCACCTTTACAAGAGCTCACGATTTATTCTTAACCAAAGACTAACAAGGATACCAACATAAATAGTAACGAAGGTCTCCCGTTCCCTCCCGTGTTGTTTCTATAATTTAGTTTAGAATTTTGACCCTAAAAAGCCTAAATATCGGTGGAAAACGACGGAGCGTGTAGAAACACGTCCGCCGGGTCTGGCCCTGAATGCCCGAACCCCTGATCGTTGCTTAGCTAGTCGCTAAGCAACGCTTTACCACCGAGAATCCTCGCGTGCACAAGTGTTAGCAATTTGCGCGCGCGCAATTTGCGCGCGCTCAAATGGCTTAGGCGAGTAGGCACGCCCACTTCACTACCATAGTTTGACTGATATAAAGTTGCATGGTCAAAAAAAATTCAAAACCAAACCACATACTTACATTTGATCCTATTTTTCCAACTCAGATGTGAAATTGTTAGACTGAAAATCTCAAGGTACCTAGTTTGTTGTTTTTGGCACATTAGTGGATTAATCATGGACAATTGGTGTTCTTCATGTCACTGCTCCTTGCCCTATCCTAATAATGCTGAACGCCAGGTGAGCTAGTGACAAGTACAAATCTTTAAGTCATTGGTTTGACTTGATCAGGGTTCGAACCTAGGTGTAGAATCTAATGCTCAGATATGTAGATGTGTATGTAGGCTATGAGGAAAACAATACAGACAAAGAGAAAGGAAGAGAGTAAAGTATAAGAGAGAGAGTCCAGCCCTCTGGTTTATTCTTATATAGTTACATGGGTTCATTGTAGAGTATCATACCACCTCCTTCCCCCAATGGGAATCGAGCATTCCTGGTCCTACCAATAGGAATCCAGCATTCCCGGTTTCCATGGATACCAGTGGTCTGCCCACCACCAGTAGCTGTATGGCCCCAGGCCACTACCATCCTTGACCTTTTGAGTGTCATGACCCCTACCCAAGCAGAAGGGCTAGGCCCTGAGCGCAATCACACACAGACCTGCCAGCACCACTATGTCTATTTACATCCCACTCAGGCACCACCAACCCATATATATATATATATATGCACATGGTCACATACACCGATCAGTAATAGAACATTTACATTCCCACCTTGCTGAGTATCGGAATATTTTACACAGGGATTTGAATCCAAAAATTAATCCTGTCTGCCAGCTACTTCTTTAAATCTACTTTATAAAACATTTAATGTTTTATTTACAGATGCACAAATACATCAATAAATTAATATGTGTACCCATTTGATTAATTATACAGTTACTAAAATTAAATGTATCATTATGTAGCTGAGTGGGAAATCATGGTGCCGTTGGCCTGGCCTCCCAGTGGGGCAGCACTGTAAAGGCAGATAGAGTGGTTGAATAAGTAGAGCACCCACCTCCCATTTTGGTATGTCATGCAATTTGAACCCCCAGGTTTTAATCCTGGTTTAGTCAAAACAATGACTAAAAAATGTATACATTTCGCTACCTTGCTTGGTATTCGGCATTACTAGGATAGGGTTAGGGGTGGGAGAGATAGGAAGATCAAATTGTCTGTGACTGAAAATTCCCCAAATTAATCAATTGATGGACAAAAAGCACACACACACACACACACAAAATAGGTGTCTTCAGATTTTCAATCTAACGTTGTCCCATTTGAGTTGGAAACAAAAGATCAAATGTAAGTATATGGTTTGATTTTGACAACAACAATTATGCTTCATCAGACCATGCAGCTCTAAAACATGGTTCGAACCACAGGGTTTGAATCCCATGACCTACCATCACATCACATGCCAACATGATGGTGCAATGGCGCCATCACCGGAAAATATCAGGAGACAACGCTATACTTTATTTAGGTCATCCCACAGCATGTGGTCATCGCGAAATATCAATAGAGGTCATCACTAGAGGACTTTTGAAAGTTACAATCCTGTTCTAGACCAAATATTTCGAATTTTGATGAATCCCACAACAGTATTATTGTCTTGCTCCATGTGATGCCTGGTTTGGCAGTCGTGAATAGTTATCTACCTATTCGGTCATCACATCCGCTTAACTCATTAGCACACTGGGTCTTAGTTACTCCTGCAACACTGTCTCTGTGATAGGGGTGCTAAACAACCACATAACAAGTGTTGGAAGAATGGGTTATGGATAGCACCCAATGAATTTGTAGTCAAATGTATGGTTCCAATGCTTGTTTATCAATATTAGAACCAGCTAATTTTTGTATACAGAATTGTTGGAATCATATAGATAAATACACTTTGAAAGTCGAATTAAAAGCTTTTTCTGGTCGTCATCTTTTTTTTTTGTATTCTCTTACAATTTCTCAACTTTACGCCAAAATAGGTAAACACTGTGCAATTGGAACCACCACATTCATAGCTAATTCCTATTGAAACACCTTTTGCTCGGATCTAAGCAGCTGCCCTTGACCCCTACTCTGGAATGGGGTGATATAAAAAGAATCTTGCTGGGTCTAAGAATCAGACTAGGCTTGAGCCAGTCTCTTAGTTGTCTGATATTTGTTTGTTGTTGTTGTACGTCCTTGCAGCATGTAAGGTCATATCAGGACGGGTACCGACTTGTGACAGTGCGCACTCATGGCAACTTTCAGTGCTGCCCCACTGGAAGACCAGGCCACCAGCACCATGACCTGATATCCCACTCAGTCACATTATCCTGACACTGAGCCAACCAGTCCTTGCCCTATCCTAATAATGCCGAGTGCCAGGCTAGGAAGCAACAAGTATCAATTTTTAAGTAATTGGTTTGACTCGACCAGGGTTCGAACCCACGACCCAACGATCTACCAACACGGGAGACGGACGTTCTAACTCATTCGGCCATCCCGTCTGGCCTTAGTTGTTTGAAGGCAGATACAGTGGTTCTTAGGCGCGCCACCTAGCGGTAGCCTATCTACCTGCATTAGAATTCTGTTTAATCGCTGCCTTCTACATGGAGGGGGGGGGGGGGGGTAGCCTGCATTGAAAATCAATGCAGTAAGGTGTAATGACTTGTGTTATCATACCGTAGCCAGCAATTTTTGTTTGGATCACCAGACTTGTTGATGACGGGGGAAAGATACACTCTTGGCACGAATGAGTGTCAAAGGCACGAGGCACTATGGGGTCAGGAAATCTCTTAATCTAGAGGTTCTGAAATTCCGTTTCTGCGAGGTTACATACTGGGTTTTGGGGAGGAAAGGTAGTGGGGGGAACTCCTTCCCTCCCCCTGCCCCTCCCTTTCACCTTCCTTGTGTTTTGGGCGCGACAGCTTTTGTTTGAATGGGCGTGGTTACTTCTGTGTGGATCATTCAAGTTAACAACCAAATCGCTAGCAATGCGATAACTACACACAGACAGACAGAATAGGCACCCTCAGGAGGTTCAGCTCTCACTCTCTCAAAGTGGCTGTTCACTTTGTGATGTATTTGATATCAGTTTTGTTGGCAATCCAAGAATAAAGAACAACAGAATAATCCGAATTCACTTGGCTCCTCCCTGTGGAATTGCATTGTGATGTGATGTGTTGGGAGACATGTATGCCAGGGATTATGCAAGTTATTCAAGCTGAGTGCACGAGGATAAACAGACAGGAAATGCACTTCCAATTGGCCAATCAGAGGACCGATTTTGGATGAAGACATTATCAGTTTTGTTAAAGTTGCATAGTCAGGTGGTTTTGAGTTTCTATCATTTTCTGCATTCAATATATTAAGTTGATCATTATAATCTACCTTATATTAGCTTGATACAACTTTGATTTTAATAATTAACTTTGGAGATATTTGATGAGTAAACATGCAAAATAAAAGTTGGCTTGCTTGTCAGAATTCGGAACCGATAGGCTTCAGCAGTAACAGGTTCTATTACATTGACTTAGGCACTTAGTATGCCCTTCTGTGTAGCAACAAAGTGTGCACCGATATGTAGATTCAAATCTAGGTAAGTGTTTTGCTTTTGAATGTTTGATGCTGTTAGGTGGCTTTAACGCAAAGAGGTTAAAAGTCACACACAATCCCATGGTTTAGAATTTCTGCCCATATTTTAAAAGTAGATATATGAGTGTCATCGCTATAATCCAGCGTGAATGTAACTTTGATTAAAATGGTCAACTTTGCAGATATTTGGAAATAAAAAACAAATAATTCAAGACACGAGACGGAGCTATATTATGGAACTTTATTGGAGTTTGGTCATGTAGTAGTGCATCAAGAGTACAAAGTAGATAACTATAGCAGTGTGAAATCATAAGTGGCGAACAGTGATCAATGTATCAATAGTAGGGTGAATGAACAATACCGAATAAGTGATCATCAAGGCATCATAAGCAATAGTGAACAGTGTCGATAATCGGTAATCAATAAGGTCATGCAGTGATCAGGGCAGCAGTGGTATAATCAGTAGTTAAGTCGGATTATGTAGATCATCAATAGAGTCAATGGTTTATCGGTACATATAATGAATGTATCAGTACAAGTGATGATCAGAATAAGTAATAGTTGAGTAGTTAATGTCAGATCATGTAGATCATCAATAGAGTCAATGGTTTATCGGTACATATAATGAATGTATCAGTACAAGTGATGATCAGAATAAGTAATAGGTGAGTGCATCAGGTATGCGGACAGGTGGTTGGTGTATGTTGGATTTGTGTGCGTATGGGTGTGGAAGGTGTAGGAGGTTGTGAGGAGGGGGGAGGTGTGGGGAAGAAGGGGAAGGGGAAGGAAGGGAGGGTCAACGGAAGGGTCTGAGGTGGTGTGTTTCGATCGGGGCCTCAACCAAATAAAGTTGAGAGTGCCCGGGTCATGGCCGAGAAAGCGTCTGCCTTGACGTATTGGTGAATGGCGGACGACCGCCAGTGGCCGATGTCCTGGACGTCCTTTAGTGTCGCCCCCGCCGCCACGCAGGCCTGGGCGGCCCCTCTGCGTAAGCTATGGAGGGTGTATTGTCCAGTGTCTGGGACGGCGGCGTGGTTGAGCGCCGACCGGAGGACCCGGGTCATCGTCCCTGTCGTCAGTGGCCCTTTGGAGGTCATGAACGTCAGGTCGTCCAGGGTTAGTCGAGTGGTGGTGGCATACCGCTTCCAAGCGCGGAGAGGGCAGTAGTCGGAGTTCAGGACCTTGAGGATCCGGATGTTGTAGGCGTCGAGGGGTGATCGAGAGGTCTTCGTCGAGCGTACCCGGACATTGAGGTGCGTCGTGTGGTCAATGACGTCGGCAGCTCGGATAGTGTGTCCTGGGTCATCCCTTCGCCCGGTCACGAGCAGGTTCCCTTGCCTTAGTAGGGTGAAGTAGGCTATTAGGAGCGTGGTGCTCAGGACGAAAGCCCGGGGGCCTGCAGCGGCTAGGTAGTCAAGGACGGCCTTGAGCTGTTCTACGGACAGTGGGGGAGCTTGCCTGGTGATGTGGTGGGAGGACCTAGTTACCCCTCGTTTTATGGTGGCAACTAGGTAGGTGTCGAACGGGGCTGTTACCCCTGTGGAGAGACTGACCCATGTGCGAGCCGCGCTCAGATAGTTCATAATTGCCCCGGGCGTGGCGAGTGTGTCGTCGAGGTGGGCGAGGTAGGCGGCAACGTCCATTTGCTTGGGGCGGCGTGGGTCGTATGAGGCCATTCATGCGTCCCGGAAGAGTCGGATGACGTCCTGGTTGTCGTTGCGGGTGCCTGGGGAGAGAGAGGCAAATTTACGAACTCCCCAGGCTATAGGTTACCTGTGAGGATGTCAAGGTCATGGCGGACTCTAATTTACGAACTCCCCAGGCTATAGGTTACCTGTGAGGATGTCAAGGTCATGGTGGACTCTGACCCGTCCAAGGTCCATGTCCTCCACAAAGCGATCTGCCTTGCGGCGGGCAGCTTCGTCAAAGGGTGCCCTACTGAGGGCATCGGCGAAGGCGATCTCGGCCCCAGGTTTATGGAGGACCTGGACCTCACAAGAGCGGAGGGTGGCGAACGTCCATAGTGCTCTAGCACAGGCACATAGAATAGGGTCTTTGCCAGCCCCAGAGGTGAGGACTATCTGGGAGGCCTGGTTGTCCGTATTAATTACGATCGCGTAGTCTTGTGGGTTTGGGGGGGAGAGCGCGTGGAGTGCCACGATGAGGTTGAGTGCCTCGAGTTGGTGTATGCTGTGGTTGCTCTCCAGGAATTGGTCTGAGTATGCCTCGGAGAGGTATCCTTTTGGTGAATGCGATCCCCCGGCCTTGAGGGAGGAGTCGCATTCGATGGTCCACTCGTGCTTGGGTGGAGGGCGCAGGAGGACGATGCCGTTCGATGTTGCAGCGTACGTGAGGAACCACTGAATGTCTTTGGTCATGTCGAATGTGATGGGGTGTTTCCCGGTGTAGGGTGCCCGTCATAGGGCGTCGAGGATGCGGTTCATGAACCGTCTTGCACACACCTGGCGACGTGCTGAAGTCTCCCCACCAGGTGCTGGAGGTCTTTCTTGGAGGCCTTGGCCTGTGGGGTCCATCTGCGGCACTCGTCGACCACGTCAGCGAGTTTAGGGGTAGGTATTTTGACCGTCATGTCTTCGGTGTCGACCACGAATCCTAGCCATTCGAGCGAACGGGTCGGGGGCACGCACTTTTGGGGCGACAATGCAAGGCCCAGGTCGATAGTGTCGACGTATGCGATCCGCCTCTCTCTTGGTTGCCGCCACCCCAACGAAGTCGTCCAAGTAACATAGGACGAAATGTCCCTTGCGGCGGAGGAGGTGGACGACCGCATTCGTGGTGCATGCGCAGGTCATGGAGGATGTGCTGCACCCAAATGGGGGGGGGCGATGTCGAAATATGTGAGCCCATCGAGCGCCACACCCAGGAGTGGGACGGATAGTGGGCAGGTCTGCAGCTGCCTGTATGCTCGGGCGAGGTCGATCGCCCAGACGTAGGCCCCGACCCCCACCCAGGTGATCTCTTCCGTGAGGTCAGCGATATTCGGAAGGGTGTATGTGGCGGGGCGGCCTTGGTAGTAACCCTTCCGGATGCCCGAATTGATGCTGGCGCCCCTTGGGAAGCTCAGTTCGACGATGAGGCGCCTCTCTTCGGTGTTTTTCTTTGGGCGGGTCATCATCGGGCTGACCTGCGCCCATGGTGCGAAGGGGGGGTCCACAAAGGGTCCAATGAGTGCTCCCCTGGCCGCCTCATTTTGGACATACCTCCTTACCCAGGCGAGGTGCTCGGGTGCCTCACGGTGGTTAGCTGTCGAGGATACGGGTGGGCCATCTGCGGTGTAGTCTGCAGGCCACCCGTACTCCAGGAAGTCTACAAGCTGATCGTCATGGTAGCCACTGAGTAGGTCCCTCCATCGGTCTATGTTCAAGTCGGATGGTACCGGGATCCACGCTGCGATGTAGTTGGGGAGTCCCATTCGCCACACCTCGTCATACGTGTAGCGATATATGTCGTTTTTCCATACCTGGGGCCTGGAGGTGGGCCAGAAAGGGTCGAGGGTGTTTCTATATGAAAGCGGAGTGTGCGGTGGGTTGTAGTGCGGCGCAGGCGAGCTCACATGGTCGTTGGTGACGTCGTCGATGTCCTCGTCGGCGGCCTCCTTCTGGTGGTAGGTCAGGAGCGCATCCGGTGGTTCGCTTCCGTCATCGCTCGGCGGGGCGTCGTCCACCGGGCGAGTTGTCTCCGAACATCTGTAGGGCTAAACACACGCGACAGTGGTGCAGGTCGGGGCGTAGCGGACCATGACAGCAGTCTGTGGTGGTGGATCGTCGGGTAAGTTCAGTTTGTCGCTTATGTTGTTAGGTGGTCGGGCTATCTGGGCTATCTGGGTCAGGTCTCACATGCCGTCTTGGGCGGGGAGGGGTGGTGGGTGTGGGGGGAGGCTGTTGGGGGCGCTTTGGTGCTCGGGAGGGGAGGTTTTGGCTGTGGCGAGATTGGGTGAGCGGGGTGTGTGGGTGGATGCGCGGGGCTGGGCGGCCACTGGCTGGCCGTCCGTGCCTTGTCGGGTGGTCGCAGGGCTGCTGGGGGGGGGGGGGGGGGGGAGGGGGCGGGGGAGTGGGTTAGGGGGCTGGGTTGGTGCTCCTCCGAGGCGGGTGTGGCGGGGGCAGTGGCGTGGGGGTGGTGGGCGGCGGTGTGGGGGCGGGGGTGGGAGGTGCGGGGGGGGGGGGTGTGGGTCGATGTGAGGCTGGAGTGCGGGGGCCCGTCCGATGCCAGTCGACACGTGGTCTGTCTCGGTGTGGTTCTGGTCGTGGCTGTTAGGTGGACTGGCGGCGTGTGCATGGTGGAGGGTGGTGGTTATGTCCGTGGCGGCGCTTGCTGGTCGTACCGCCTGGCGGCCGCCTATCCCATTAGCACCGCAGGGGTCTTGTAACGGGCGGTCAGGCGTTTGAAGCCTGGGAGCAGTCCAGGGTCCGGTGGGGTTAATCACCCCCGGGCCGCGTTCGTGTGAGGTGCTCGCCGCGTCGGTTGTAGTCACGTGGTGTGCTGGGGGCATCCGAGCGGCCGGGTGGGGGGTGGGTGCAGGGACCGCTAGCATCCCACGTGGCATTTTGGCAGGAGTCTGGTGATCGTTGTCCGCGTCCCCACGCTTGATTTTGGCGGGAGCCACGTGTGCAGCGTTTCCGGCTGGTGTCCCACATGGCGTTTTGGCGGGAGCCTGGGAAGCGTTGTCTGCATCCCCACACTTGGTTTTTGCGGGAGTCACATCTGTGCCGTTATCCGTGTCTGGGTCCGGGTCGTGGGTGGCGTTTTGGTCGGCACGTGCCCAGCTGGTCAGCGAAAATCCGCTTTTTGTTGTTCGTCAGCCTCAGTCGCGGCCGCTTTTCTCTCTAACTGCCGGTTTTTGTTATTACACTCTTGTTCACAGTGCGGGTTCGATTTTCTGTACTTATTATCACACCATGCGCATACATGGGCGTACTTTTCGCTGCCCGTTCCGTGGGTGGCCGTGAACCCGCAGTCGTTCCCCCAGTTCCACCTGTGGCACGGGCGGCCGTCTGTGTCGGGTACAAACTCAGGCCTCTTATAGGGGGTGCTAGGTGCTGTCTGTTCGTCCTGCCTCTGTTGGGCTCGCTGTGGTGCCTCTGACCTGGCCGTTCTCCTCTAGTCCTCCCTCCGTATGCCCGCCAGACACGCTCCTCTCTGGAGATCTTTTATGGCTTGCTCATCGCACCAACCTCTAGGGAGGCGGCCGTCGTCTATCATGGCGAACATTTTTTCCGACCATGCCAGACACGTCTCCCATTGCCACTTGGCGGCCATAGAGCAAATTTTGTCTTGGTGGTCTATGATTGCTTTGATCCAGTGGTGGGGAAGCCTTGGATCTTTTCTCATCCGGGCAAGGGCTGACATGTACTCATGCCAGTTGCTCTCCCCCAATCCTACCTACCCTTTCTTCTCCTCATGGATCACATAGGTATGGGGGAGAAACTGCCTCCTACCTCTGCTGTTGGGTCGTCCATCGTCGTTCGTCTCCAGTATTGCATCCACAAATTCTTTGTGTCGGTGGTCGTCGTCGCTGGACGAGTCGGAGTACGTGCAGTGTGCTGTTCTGCTCCTGCGTGTTGCTGTGTGTTTGTCGTGTTCGTCGCGTCCTCCTCTGTGCTTCCTCCTGTTGCTCCTTCTGCTCTGGCTTGAGTTGTTAGAGGTTTCACACCACCTGCGACCACGTGGCGACGGGGGGGTGCGCGGCGACTCTGTCTCGTGGCGTCTCCTCCGTTTCTTACTGCGGGCCTCGTCCGGAGATCTGCTCAGCGTGCGGGATGGCCGTTTGTGGTCTCCAGGGCTCTGACTCGCTCTGCCATGTCCTTAGCGTGCGCCGCCTGTTGCTGCAATGAATCTGCGACAGACTGTCATAGCAGAGCAATCTGCCACACCATCGTACCGTCCTCAGACTCGGTATCTTTTTGTGCTGTCGTCTGATTTTTCACCACTACCGACCGTGGTCTGCCGCGGAGGTGGGTCTTGGTCATTTCTGAGTCGGCGGCTGGGTCGGTGGTCTGGGCCTGAGCCGTTGCGGTGGCATGCCGTGGTGTCTTGCGTGGTGGCATGGTGAGTTGCTCGGTGGTCAGCCTGTCGGCGTGTAGGTGGTGCGAATTAAGTGGGGTCTTGTCGGTGCGCTGTCTGTTGAGAAGTGGGCTGAGTGGGAGGCGCAGGGAAGTGTAGGGGCAGGGGAGGGTCTGACGTCAGAGGGGCACTGCTTCCCGGTTGTGGGGGTAGTGGCGCCATCTGCAGGGCAGTGGGGGAAGTAGGGAAGGCAGGGCGGCGGTGTCACCGCCTGTAGGGAGGTGGTTGAGTGAGAAGGGGAAGGGCGGGGAGGAGGACAGAGGCGCTGGGGGAGGGGAGGGCCAGCTCCGACTCGGTCTTGAATTACCCATATTACCGAAGTAATATGCACAATGTCGGTTTGCACACCAAAATGCTGGACCTCATAGGATTCTGTGACATATAGTGGTGACAAGTTCCTTAAATAACCAAAAATGTTTTTAGCATTCCATTTTTGGAGTGATCTATGCTTAATAAGTGTGACTCTCTCAAAGTTGAATGTGTATGATCAAATGTAGTCAAGTGAATTGGTTTCGAATACCTTTATTTTCATTGGATTATGCAACTATAATCATCAATTAAAATGTTTTGTCAGTGTTATGACAATGTAGGTATTTACTATATATATACACATATATATATATATGTCTCAGTAAGATTGTGTAATTAGGGAATTACCAGGGATTTTGCGAAAACCCTGTTTCACTTAGGGATTTCATGAAATCCATAAAATCTCTAGGGATTCACTGAAAAAAGCAGTGCCATTTTACACAATTTTACTGGTCACATTTCAGGGAGATTGTTATTCTTTTGATAATGCTTCTTTGCTAGGCATTTAAGCTTGCAAATTATATACTTTTTCTGTAATTATTTTACAATTGTAATTACATGGTATTGTGATGAATAATTCAAGCTTAACCAAAAGCTCTTACTTGTTTTTATCTATATTTGAACAGTTGTTGTAGTAGTCAGGTAAGTCTCAGTCACACCATGGCTTGCAACCACTTTGTGACCAAAAGCTGATGATCTTGTGACCAAAGCAAAAAATAGGCGGGAAAAACATTTGTTGGCGATTGGTCACCAACTGGTAGGTGACCGATTGTTGACCAGTCAGGTGTGAGTTTGACTGTTAGGATGAGTGTGAAGGTGGGAGTTTGGGTAAATGTGGGAGTTAGAGTGAGTTTGAGGGTGAGTTAGTTAGAGTGAGTGTGATGGTGGGAGTGAGACTGGATTTGTGGGTGAGTGTGAAGGTGGAAGATAGGGTAGGGGTTAGAGTGAGTGTGAGGGTGGGAGTCAGGGTGTATGTTAGGATGAGTGTGTGGGTGTGAGCTAAGGTGAGTGTGATGGTGGGTATTGGGGTGAGTGTGAGGGTGGGAGTCAGGGTAGGTGATAGGGTGAGTGTGAGGGTGAGAGTTAGGGTGAGTGTGATGGGAGTCAGGGTGGGTATTAGGATGAGTGTGAGGGTGGAAGTCAGGGTGAATTTGAGGATGGAAGTCAGGGTAGGGGGTTAGGGTGAGTGTGAGGGTGTGAGTTAGTGTGAGTGTGAGGGTGGGTATTATGGTGAGTGTCAGCTAGGAGTCAGGGTAGCTGCTATGATGAGTGGACGAGTGGGTGAGTGTGTGGGTGAGTTAGTTAGGGTGAGTGTGATGGTGGCAGTCAGGGTGGGTATTAGGGTGAGTGTGAGGGTGACAGTTAGGGTGAGTGTGAGGGTGTGAGTCAGGGTGGGTGGTAGGGTGAGTATGAGAGTGTGAGCTCGGGTAAGTTTCAGCATGGGCATTAGTCTGAATGTGATGGTGGGAGTCAGGTTATATGGTCGCCGAGTGGTCATCGAGCAGTCACAACAGTGCTATGGTCACTGAACCGGTTGACAAAAATACAGCCACTGAGTGTGCAATCGATCAGCAACACACCTCCAGAGCTGTTATTTTCGATTGCAAATTATGGAAAGGTCGCAGTTGAATACGTCCATTATTTCTTTCAGTAGTTTCTTGTTCAGACATAGTTACACATTTATGTATCTTTTGCACAGATTAAAGTGCTTGAAGTATATTTTTAATGTATCTACATCAACTTCTGTTTAAATCACACAATATCAGTACTTAAAGAATAGGAAACTCATCCTGCAAGGGTATGCTCAATATGGGACAGTGGTCACCCGTTTTTCCTCCTTTCCTCACTTTGGACCCTTCTTGCCAGGCCTGGCCTCATCACTACCCCACCAGAAGACGCCGGACACACAACTAACAGCTTTACTCAACTTTACCTGAAATAAAAGTTCATGTCATACTCATAGTCCCTTGTTCGCATTGTTAAAGCTGCGTAGTCCGATGGCTTTGAGTTTCTCTCACTTTTCCGAGATAAATATATTAAGTTGATTGTCATAAGCTATCTTACTTTACTTTGAAGTAAGTTTTATTTTAAATGGCTAGGTTTTGAGATATTTGAAGTGAAAACATGTCAAATTAGTTTTAGCAAGCATGTCAAAACACTGACACCATAGGGTTTAGCAGTAACAGATTCTAGTAAATTGCCGCAGTATTCCCTTCTATTTAGCAAAAAATGCTTCATAAATGCACCAGTATCTAAGTTAGATATGTATACTCAATTCTAGATAATTGCTTTGGTTTTGAAAATTTGATACTGCATCAGACTACAACTTTAATTATGCTTCTTGCTGTTGTCATTCACAACTGTCAACATTATTGCGAGCATACAATCTATTCGCTAAGGTGCGTTAGGAGGGATAAATGGTTGTTCTACTCCTACAAAGTTACAAATAAAGGTTGAATTATGTATTCTTAGGATAGGGCAAGTAGCTGGGCTTCGCGTACGGGAGATTGGGAGTTCGGTTCCCGGTCGAGTCAAACCAATGAATTATAAAATTGATGCTTGTCGCTTCCTAGCCAGTCGCTCAGCATTACTAGGATAGGGCAAGGACTGGTTAGCGCAGTGTTAGGATAATGTGACTGAGTGGTATATGGGTCATGCTGGCGATGGTCTGATTTCCCAGTGGGGCAGCACTATAAAGTCGCCATGAGTGCACACTGTCACAAGTGGATCCTCGTCCTGACATGACCTTAGATGTTGCCAAGATGTAAAATTCCAACAACCAACCAACCAGCTAATGTAATTAGACCATCCTTAAGGTTCAAGGGGGGGGGGGAGATATTTTTCTAGATATTCTACAGTAATAAAATATGTAGTAACATCACATATCCTGCTATTAAATAATTCAGTTGAATTTCACGGTGCACTATTAATTCTTCATTTTAATAGATTTGCAGTAAAAGTTCAAAACTCTATTTTGCAGACATTTGTATCTTTCTTTTCTACATTTTCTGCGGGGGAAAAGGGTTAGGTGTGTGAAAAAGGTATACTTGTGCACTGATGATAATGTTGATAATTGTGACTGGCCATATTAGTGTTTTCACCAAGGAAATACTTTTATACAAATTAGAATCCAAGCTAAAAAGCACTTAAGTAGCAGCAAACTGACGACAATTAGTGACGAACCTGGTTCATAGCCTACCCTTCCTTATAGTGCTTTAATATACGCAGGTCCGCAGCTGCGTACCACCTGAGATTACAACTAAAATTTAAACAAATTAAATATATGATGGAAATACGTGTATTTTCTATTTACTATAGCGTTTTATTCTGTCGCCGAAAAATCCTGCATACCATCTGAAAATCCCAAGCTAGGCTCTAGAATATGGTTCCATGAGAGTGAGGTGGTTAGCGCAAAGTACATGTACTTCCATTGAACAGCAATGTTTGGAGATAACAGATACTCTGGAAGAAATCACTGTCATCGATACTGACTTTAAACATACATTTTCTAAGCGACACTTTTGCATAAATAAATAATGAGCATCCATTTGTGACAACAGCCATCTGAATTGCACAGGTAGCAGTAGATATGAGTGGCCTTGCTTATGGAAGCTGCATATATAATAAACATAGCGCCACGCAGTTCAATTCCTTTCCAAGTCACCATCAATATCCGTAGGCAAATCACTGGTAACAAGGGGCAACCAACCGAGGATTGAAGACAAGCGGTAAGGGGATTAAAAATATATATATATTTCATGTTAAACTTGCCTGTTGGAACCTTATTTTGTTTTCACTAAATATGCAAGGAAAGGCTGAACAAACCTCTATTTTCTATCACTTACAATGGAATTCTAAACCTGCTTCGTTGATGTTTGCTTATAAGTTATATGTAATTCAGACCTCTGAATGTTCTTATTATGGACACACACAATAGGTGCCACCACTTTTAATACCAGTTGCTTATGTAGTTTACCCATATTTTCCCATACATCCTATATATCTATCCATGCTTATTATCGACTTCATCCATATTGTACCAGTTATATGCAGTGCTTGATAAATACGCTAGATGGTGCAACTAATTAAAAACAGCTGCTTATGTAGTTTATTCACGTATCATATATATAGATTAGTTAGACGAATCTTACCTTGGTATAGATGATGGATAACTATTGTTTTCCCGAGGTATAAGCCTCGGCTAGACGTGGGTGAGGGAGAGGTAAGCACATCCGGGTCCAGCAATCTTTACCTACTAATTCAGGATAAAATGATCTCTAATAAAAAAAATTTAAATACTAATGTTTCCTCGGTACAAGCAACAGTCTAGACGTGGTAGGGTGTGGAGGGTGGGCCCTCACCCACGTCTAGCCGAGGCTTATACCTCGGGAAAACAATAGTTATCCATCATCTATACCAAGGTAAGATTCGTCTAACTAATCTATTTTACCTCGGTATATAGCCTCTGGCTAGCCGCAGGCTAGGGAGACTTTACGTAATATCATTTTATCCTGATATTTAATTGTTATTGTCAGTGTTATGTTATGTTATTTTCTGTTTATGTTTGTGATATTGAACATTATTATTATAATCACGGTTTTTGTGACTAGGCTTATGTTCTCACCTTTTGACGTTTAATGCTGTAGCAGTCGTCGAGCGACCCCACTGGGCTTCTCCAAACGTTTGTTATAATGTTTGGCAAACGATCGTTCGGTCTTCCATCCTGCATGCAATAGTATGCGTTTGACCGAAATACCTAGCAGACGTGCTTTTGACACCATGGCTCCTCTTGTTGAGTGTGACGCATATTTGTCCGTATTCACTCCTGCCATTTTTAGCACATTAATTGTCCAACGGGCGAGTGTGTCCCTTGAAATGCCCTTGTGTGGCTTGATAAAGCTTATCAATAATTGTCTTGAGTTACGAACTCCTTGTGTCTTGGATATATATGTTCTAATCGCCGATACTACACACAGTTTCGGATTATCCTTAAATTGTGTTACATTAATTGACGACAAAGGGTCGCCTATGCGATTAGATTTTAACAATGTTGTTAAATCGAAAGTCGCTTGCTTTCTGTCTATTTCCAGTCCATCGAGTGAAAGTGCCACTATAGTTTGGCCTCGATGACCTGTGACTAACAGTAACAGAAGTGCTAACTTAAACCCTAATTGCTTAATATCTAGAAAAGTGTTATGTGGCCAATCCTTAAACATTTTGAACACTAGTGACACATCCCAAAATCGGTCATATTTTGGTTTCGGTGGGTTTCGTTCATAAATCCCCTTTAGCACCCAGTGTATTACATGATGTTTACCTATTGTTTCTCCCCCTAATCTGGGGAGAATGATCGAGAGAGCACACCTAGCAGCATTAATTGCGCCGTAACCTAGCCCTTCTTCTTCTAAGAATCTAAAGAATCTGCACACCTGGGCTATCGTTGGGTTCATAGGTTTAACCTTATTTATAAGACAGTATACGCCCCATTTCTTCAAATATGTGGTATACATTTTTACTGTTCCTTTTCTCCACGCATGCGACACCAACCGTTCTTGTGTAATTTTGTCTAATCCAAATTGTTCTAGGTATTTATTCAGAAAAGGAATGCAAGGAGTGGTGTTGTTGCCACGTTTCCGTGATGTTCCAGAGGGCCTTGGTGAGTTAGATTTCCTCGGAATTTTGGGAATCTGAGGCAGTCTTTGGCTGTCGAGAATAGTCCCGCTAGCCACGGTTGTGTGTCCCATTCGGGGACGATCAGGATGGCGTGGGACCGGTCCATCTTTATCTTTCGTGCCACTCTGGTAATGATGTTAAAGGGGGGGAAAATGTAATAAAATTCAGTTTCCCAAATCAGTGAGAAAGCATCTATGTGCCAAGCATATGGTTCTGGGTGCCATGAGACATACTTGTTAATTTTAAAATTATTTCTTGATGCAAATAAGTCTACCGTAGGTGACCCCCAATGTTGACAAATTTCTTTGAAAATTTTTGTGTTTAATTTCCATTCTAAGTGATCGTGAAAGACTCTGCTCTTTTTGTCAGCCAGGACGTTTTGCGTGCCTGGGATATGAGCTATGGTTAACCATATTTGGTGTTGTTGCGCCCAGTTCCAAATACTCTGCGCCAAGTTATTGCATTCTTTTGACTTTGTACCTCCCATATTCCTGACATATGCCATAGCTGTAGTGTTATCTGTAAGAATTTGAACACTATTTTTAGGGATTTTGATTAAACTCAAAAGGCCCAAGTAAATCGCTCTTAATTCAAGAACATTTATATGGTCTGATTTCTCGCTTTCTAACCATCTCCCTCCTGTCGCTACATCATTACGATGCGCTCCCCAACCCTGTAATGACGCATCGGTAGTAACTACCGTGTTGGGTTGGTCCATTCGAATGGGATTGGGGGAGTTATTAATATTGTCGATCCACCAAAATATATCTTTACACCCATCTTGGGAAATGTTCATTGGTCTTTCGAAGTTACCTTTCGTGCGTGCTAACGCTCTATTCTTGTCTATTTCTAGAGACTTAAAATGTGCCGCTCCATATAGGACAGCCGGCGCATACGAGACCATAATACCGATAAGGACGGCGACCTGTCTAATCTTTGGCCTGGATATGTCAAGTGGCTGGGAGGCCGTGTCATGAAACTTTTGTAGTTTCTGTTCTGTTAGAGATACGGTCATGGTATTGGTGTTAATAAAAAAACCTAAGCATTTTAATTCCCTATTCGGGACGAAAACAGATTTCTTGTCATGAATGTAGAAACCTAATTCTGTTAACAAATCACACAAATCATTAACTGCTGTTTGGCATTTGTCAAAGGATTCCGCCATAATAAATGAATCATCTATGTAAGGGAACATTGTGTGTCCTATTCTAGCCATGACTGCAAAAACAGGTTTTAATAACTTTGTAAAAAGTCGGGGTGCGCAAGCTAGTCCATTAGGCATGCATGTAAATTGGAAGAGGGTACCGTTCCAAATAAACCTCAGAAATTTTCTGTGTTGTTCACAAATGGAGACTGTGTAATATGCATCTCTTAAGTCTACGCTGGCGAGCCAGGCTTCCGGCGTAATTAAATCTCTGGCCGTTTCTAATGAGAACATTTTAAAATGTTTGTATGTAACCGATTTATTCAATTCTGTTAAATCCAAAATCATGCGAATTTCGCCAGTTGGTTTTGGTCTAGAAAAAACATTAGAAATAAACTGTCCTTCCGTGTTTTGTACTCGTTCAATAATTCTTTTTGTTTCAAAAAGAGAAACCTGAGCATCAATTTGACTCTTTTCTACTGTATTGAATTTATATGGGAACGGAACTCTTTTCTGTTTTGGTATGTTTGTGAACGGTATTTGAACCCCTTTAACAATGTCCAAAATTTCGCTATCAGTTGTAATTTGACACCAGTTTTGTAAACAGTTCAGGATATTGCCTGCCTTAAACATGCTTACATATGTTTGCGTCTCTTCAGACACCATGTTAAGTGTAGATGTCTGTGTGGTCGACTCTACTTGGCTGCTGGCCGTGGGAACTGGGGTCTGGGTGTAAACTCCCTTTTGTACCCGCGGTTGTCGTTCCACCCCGTGTTCTGTCGTTCTCCTCTGCCTCGTCCTCTGGGACTGAACCCGAAGGAGGGACCTCCTCGTGCCGGCCTGCCGCCTCCGGAAGCGAAAATCCGAGCGGGCACGTCGGAATTTGCTGGGGTTGTCAAACTTCTTACTTCTGTCAGTGTTCTTAGCACTTTTAGTGTCTATCTCCACTGCTTTGAAGAGGTGCGCTAGCTGTCCCCCAAACATTTTGGTTTTGTCCAGTGGCTTGCCTTGCACTGGCTTTGGGGGAAGGTAAAGTGTGTACTCTTTACCATCATTGTCTGTTACCTTCTTAGACCTAGCCACTTCTTTGCCAGCATCTGTGGTCACTGACTTATAGACGTTTTCAAAGCGTCGGAAAGTCATAAAGTTCGACGCTGCGGTAAGCAGCGCAATGCCTCTGTCCATGACTCGGGCAAGCGACGAGAATTTATTCTCGGCTTGCATTCTGTTCGCTACCGGAGTTATTGATGTTAGAGCTCCGAGTACTGCTTTATGGATGGTACACAATGCGTTCTCGTAACGCCGTCGTTCATCCGAGAGATGGATGCCTGCATCCATCTCCTTACTGATGGACTGGGGAACGCCGTTGATTCCCGAAATTTGTTCGGTTAGTTTGTTTATAACCTCGGCGGGTTTAAACGTGTGGAAATGGCCCTTTAGCGTTTCCCTCATCATACTTGTAGTGCGCAATCTCTTCGCCTTTCCCAAAGGGCATTTTGTCTTAAGTTTTGCGCTGATTCTCGCATAGACACCCGCTCTTTCTGTCCCTGAGTCGGACTCAGTTGAGGACGAGTCATCTGAATCATCAGATGATGAGCTCTTCTATACACAAATAGCCTGAAGTGAGACTACTAATTATGTGTGGTCTCTGTGGCCTAGTGGTTAGAGTGTTGGACTTGTAATCTGAAGTTGTTTGGTGATGTGGGTTCAAACCCCATCCACAGCAGAACCTTTTTACATTCATCAACAACAAAATGTTTTTCATCTATATCTGTTTCTCATTGAATTATGCAATGTAATTGTACTAACATACATTTTACATTACACAAATATATCTTCCTGATTGAACTACTCTAAAGAAGATTGAAAATACCCCAGTTTTACTCTCCCTTATCTCCACTCACCCAGCCATTTTGTAAAACAACAGTTGCCAGCTAATCCCAGCCTCAGAACTGACCCACTTCTGGTGGTGAAGTGGGTCCCCTACTCTCCCCACACATACTTGGTTCATTTAAACATAAAAACTAAACAAAGTTGTGCTTGGAGAGCATTTGTCGGAGTACGCACAGTGTCCCAGCGAGCTATAGCTGGTCCCTTTAATACCGGTATCATCTCAACATGGTCACAATGTGAACCCCAGAGTCTGGGTTGAGGTATTATTATTATGGTATATAGTAATGTGTTTACACCGTTCTGTATACAGGCGTTAAGCTAATGGTATGCCGTAGGTTTTATCGGTAGTGAAACCAACCAAACGGAGGGGCGGCCAGTGGCCCGCCCGCTCTCTCTGTTTCGTACACTTCTCCCACCCGCGGCATTCTGCGCCAGCAAGTTGAAGAAAATATTACGAAACTCGGAGGCTCGCCTCAAAAAAACGGTCTGGGGAGTCTATAAAAGAAACCCAGGATCATCCCCAACATAACCACCCTCTTTAGGGTTCGGAGGAATTTCCTTAGGAGATGCAACTCGGGTTAACATCTCTGCCTGTCTGGATACAGGTTTCGCTATGTAAAGCGGTATCGGTTTCGGTTCTCAACATGAGCGTTGTTCTAGCCTTGTGTTTTTTTAAACACGAAAACATGTCCGAATTGGACCTGAGAAAGTTCTAAACTTTCATAATGGGATGCTATAAACCATCCTTAAGAAATTTCTCGAGAATTCTCAATACTTACAGTTTGTTAAAGTGTTGTAGTAACTAAATCCTGCTGGAGCAGCTCAGCGAACGTCCTCCCGCTGTGAGCTGCTTATGCTAATTGCTGGACCCGGATGTGCTTACCTCTCCCTAGCCTGCGGCTAGCCAGAGGCTATATACCGAGGTAAAATATATATATATATATATATTGATATTGTAGTAGAGCAGTCATGAGCCTAACCACCATGTGGTGGCAGCAGGGACTGCACTGCCAACTGTGACAGGTGGTGGCTGGATAGTCGGAGGGTGGGTCCCTGGGTGGACCGCACCACCCTACTGCATCCGGCTAGCAGATCCCGCTACCTTGAGAGGCTATCGACAACCTGGCTGGTCAGGGGGCGAGCCCTTGATTCTGTGACACTGCAGTGGGTGGATATTCAGAATAAAATGTGGCAGCCTACATTCTTCATTTTGTCATCCTTCCATAGGCTTGTCACACCAGGGGGAACCGGCTGTTTGCAGCCTATCACAATATATTACATAAGTCATGGTAACTGATGCAGTAGCCCTACTCAGTCCATGCCACTTAATGCCTCTTCATCAGGAGCAACTTGAAGGTCTAAGAAATGTCTGGATGTCCAGTACACAACACCTATATTAGCATGATGACATTTTGCAACAGGGATTTTGAATATTCTCTGGCCAAACTGTATGGTTTTGAATCTCTTAATAGTAATTAACATGCGCTAGGAAAACTGTTTAAAGTCCCTCCTTTTCAAAGTAGAATCTGATAAAGTTACTTGGCTTTTGCGTAATAATTCCCTGAAACTACAAAGCACTGCAGTTCTCCATGCAGTGTGACCAGAAAGCCACCATTCATTGTCTTCGTGGAAAGGTGATGTTAGTCTCACATTATAATTGCCACGGCAAATACTCCTGGCTAGACCATACATTCTTCTAATAAAAGTTCTTTCCCCATGTACAACTTTTGAGCAATGGGCTAACAGCCCACCCAACTTTTCCAATTACTTTTTAGTCACTTTATGTCAACTATTGAATTATTCCAGTATTCTGATTGATTTTAATAATTTACCCTCAGGAAGGCTCATTTCTAATTTATCTGTGTCTATAATAATTCTCACTAGCTAACTCTTATAGCTGGAGCTAATACCTTCCTGAGAAAAAATCCTAATCTCCTGAGTATCATTATTACAATAAACTGGTGGCTCATTGCCTCGTGTTCTGTATCCTGAGTATCGTTATTACAATAAACTGGTGGCTCATTGCCTTGTGTTCTGAAACACCTATGACACAAAAGTCACCGAGATAGTTAAAGCTGAATAGTCCAATGAAGTCTCAAATTTTCAAAACTAAAGCAATTATCTCGATTTTATTCTATATATCTAATGCCAAGTACATACCTACCATATAGGATTCGCGCACTAAAACTCGCGACGACCTGATGACTGAAAACGGGCCGATTCATTTTTCGAATCGCGAATCGTAATCGCAAGCAAGCAGTTTTAGCCCTGAAACTGAGTTTTAAGTCGCGAATCGCAATTGGTAGATGTGCTAGGGTATCGCACACCTACCGACTTTTGGGCAGTTTTAGATCGTAAACGGTAGGTGGGTGCGGATAAATGGTAGGTGTGTACCTGGCATTACTTAGATACTGGTGCACTTATTAAGCATTTATTTCGGCATAGAAGGGAATACTGAGATAATTGAATTGAACCTGCCACTGCAGAAGTCTATGGTGCAGAGTTTTGGCATGCTCGCCAAAACAAATGTTGCATGTTTGCACATCAAATATCTCAAAAGTTTACCATTTAAAATAAAAGTTACTTAAAACTAAATTAAAGTAGATAATAATGATCAATCTAATATATTTATCCCAGAAAAATTACAGAAACTCATAACCATCGGACTATGCAACTTTAACTACCCATGAGACACCTTCCCGCGTAGTATGTCAGACTACAGAGTTTGATCGCTTCGAGAATATATATGTGCTTGATACTAGTCCCAAGTAGAGCTCTTCTAAAAAAGTCATGTGATCATCACCTTGAAATTGCCACCACAAACCCAGCTTAATTCTTTTGTAAGGAAGGATAGATAGAACCATGCCCCCAAAAAATCCCCTTTTTCCATCATTGAAGAAATGGTATCAAGACCCTTGTCAGTGACCTTCGTACAAGCATTATACATGTATGTGTTAACCGATGCAGCTTCGGACTTACTGCAGTCAATAATACGTCTACCTTCTCCGCCATCCATGGGTGCTACAAATATATTGTGATGCACTTGAGCTGATACTATGGCAAAGTGTGCAAAGATGGGTGTCAAATGTTTGGACAGCGGCACAATTTCAGGGATTGACATAGGCACTATTTTCCATAGATACCGCACTGGGCAATGAGCAGTGCATGAGGAAGACAAATTGTTAATAATTGAAATTTCCCAAATACATCAACAACCACAACAAATTCTTTCTCACCGGATGGCCTGAGCAAAATAAACAGATTATGATCCTCTACTTATCAGATTGTAATAATTTTCATTTATTTATTTTATTGATGAACCTAATATGGTGCTAGTACAGCAGGTGGTATCCGTAGAGAGTAGTCTACCAAGATCCACCTGACCCCATTATCCCTATGCCAGGGGGATCATAGAAAACTCCACCTTACCTAATTTAACCTGTCTATTTAACTAACTTCTTAGGATTAGGATTATAGCTGTGGTAAAATATATGCTATAGTAATCCCTGTAATAATTGTACTAACCTCATCACTCCACTCCCTTATTGTTGTTTCCCACACAGTACACTGTTAGAATGGAGATGAGCAACATAACAGCGCTAATGGAGATCAACCTGACTACCCTTGCTGAAGAGGCAGCAACCACACCCGTGCCATTATGGAGCCAGGTATTGGATAACCTGGAAATAACAATAGCAATCATTGGTATTATTGCAAACATTGGCACAATCATCGCCTTGACAGTAAACGGGGAAAGCTTCTCAGATCTAATTAAGATGCTTCTCAAATACCAGTCACTACTGGACTGCTTGACCTGTCTGCAGGCTGCTCTCCTCATCTACCTACCCCCGATGGCACAGACTGGGTTTCAAATTCTGGACCTTATCATCTGCCAGGTTTGGTACAGCCAGGCAATATATTGGGAAACTGTCGCACTCTCCATCCACAATTTAGTGACATTGGCATTGGAGCGCTATCTCTGTGTATGTCACCCACTCAAGTACAACACTCTGACGAAGACTCACTTTCGGATTGTAATCATTGCCTTATTCATTTTCTGCACGGTACAAGTCCTGCCCAGTTTCTTTCAAACCCGGTACAGTGATGGTAAATGTCTCAGTGAGTTCTACTGGGAGGGCAAAGCTACAGAGTTGTTTTTCTCTGTGTATGGCATATTAATTTTCTGTGTTTATTATGCCAACCCTTGTGCATGCTTTTTCATATTCTATGGCCTAATCATCATCAATTTCCAAAGAAGGGCCAAGAAAAACCTTGGGGCATCTGGAAGTTCAAGCGTTATTGATAAAGCCTCCAGCCAACTTACTAAGACAGCGATTGTCGTAACGATCATCTATATTATCGCAATCGGAGTTGACCTCTGGTACTATATGCTGGCATATGCTGGGCTAACTGAGTATATCATGAACTCCCCACTGCAGAAAGTGGGAGTTTTCTTTTCAGTTCTGAATTCAGTGGTGAACCCATTTGTCTATGCTGCATTGATGCCTATGTACAGGAGATCAGTGAAGAAAACATTCCTTAGTCGCTGCAGTAATACTGCATGCTCTGTGCCCTGCATGAGGGCACAGAGCATGGAATGACACATCTCTAAGAATATCAATGCATAATGATCCTGTTATGACAGGCAGGTGTACCTTTGTGACATTTCAATGCTTCCTTATTGTAAAGGCGTGTCTGATGATTCCATGTTGCTGGATTACAGTCAAATGAACCACACTCATGAATCTCGAGAGGAATAATTCTGGGAGGAAGCAATCATAGTAAAGAAGATCAATCGCAGACTTTTCAACAGAAGAACTACATTTACATGATATAGATATGTATATATACATGGGATAGATACATTGGATCTATGCACTGTATCCACTGGATGTATGCAGTGAGCCATTTAATGTACCCAATCATGATATCTGTATATCAAATGTAATTTTCTTTGTTTATAATTCTGTCTAAATAGCCTCCACCCAACAAAGTAAAATTTTACCTTGAGAAAGCTGCTGCTCATCGCCTTACAAGGGAGCATAATAAGACCAACAAATATATGCTGGTAAAGATTAAATTTCTGGTTCACACACATAAACAGCTGAAGGCAACAATCAAAAGAGGCAAACTAGCATGAATTGGGCAGGTAACTTCAATCTCCAGAGGGTGATCCTTGCAGGACAGATGGGGCTGTGAACATCAGATAGATATGCACTGTCATTCTAAACTATTTTTAATATTTGCACAGACTGGTGGGCATGTACAGCTGTACACTGCTCCAAAAGCTTCTCTCATTTATGAGGTGGTACATCACTGAATATCAACCATTCAATGTCCAGTTATATTTCTCTTTGCTGAATAATTCAAATAAACTTATTTCAAATTATGACTCAAATTAATTGAATCAAAAGCCTGAATCTTCTGGCTATGCTAAAGTGTCATACATTTGTTCCAACATCACTAATAACAACACCCTGCACCTTGAAGTTAATTTATCACATATTTCTGGTTATACTATGCACAGTTGATCTGCAGCAATGCGCTGTGCACTCAGCAATTCAATAGAGGGATTCTATTGACTTGGACTTTCAGGTTACTACTGTGACTATTCACAATTATGAACTCAGATACAAATGGTTGTCTGATAGATATGTAATTTCCAGACCGTCTTAATGAAATTAAAATCCCTCTGAAACACACATGTTTTGTTGTATGTAGGTTATACAAATATTTAAGCGATAGCTAAAGTACTGTGTAATCTATAACTTAGATTTCACCAGTCATCTTTAGAAGGAATGCTGCTATTAAAGGTGAAGGACTGCTGTTATTATCATATGACATGGACAACATTACATACACACAAATATCATGATCAAATATGACTATTCATAGTTTGTATAGTTTTTCAACCTAAGTTAACTAAATGGGATGGCAAAAATCTGTAAGAGCACTGGCTGCCCCTCCTCAGCTACTGGAGTGATGTAGAAGGAAGCATTCAGACTGATAGGTCCTGCACGAAATAGTACTAAGATGCTTATGTTTATTGTTGATGGTTTAATGTTGTGTCAGCTGCAAGGGCCATATTCACAGCGAGTATCTAGTAGTATCTAATAGGCCTATCTATTCTGTCAGTCTTGTTAATCACATTTACATGCCTAGGTTACAGTTGCATCAATTGACTGCACAAATTAACTCACAAAACATAGTTGAAATTACAGGAGGTGATACGGTTCAGTTGTTCTTAAGAATGCTTAAAGATTTGTTTGTGATTTACATTGGTAAAGAGGTCTAAACATTGAGTCTGCACACTCAAGCAGAATGTGTCTGACTGTTAATGGGCACTGATACCCCTTGGCTTGAGGCTTGAGTAGAAATTCCTGAGTCAGGACTGACATATGAGTGCATCCAGTAAACCTAAGCAGTGAAGAGTAATTCAAAATGGGCTAGAAGAGTTAAACGAGCTGGCATTAGAGGCCCAATAAAGCCCAGATATGTCAATTAAAATAATTTATACTCGCTTTGCCACCAGTCCTCGAGTCATACTAGTGTGATGGCCCATGGTCTTCCCCACACTGTCATGCACTCACGGAAGAACGCCAAGATTCAGTATCAGTATGCTTCAACCTGGTTTATTACAAAACCTTTCTTCTCTCCGCAGCATCAACAGTCAACTGACCCGCCCCCTAACTCGCCAGGTCCCACGTCGCCTCTATAGGTGGGTGGGGGGTGAGCTAGCCACACGCAGTAGAGGGCAGCCCCGTTGGGGGTCTGCCCGGTGGCTAGTCTGCCGCCACCTAGTGCAGTTCAGTGTAACTGCATAGGTGTGCGGCATAGTGTCTGCCGCCACTGCGTGGTAGTGGGGCTCATGTACAGATTACTACACTGCCCTCCGCTAGAATCTCCCCGGTTTCAGACACCGATGAGAATCGAAAAATGATAGAAGTCAACATGAGAACCAACTCGAAAGGGAGAGAAGCCTTACAAACATCTTTGTATCCATATGCGCAATGCCTAGACCTGCCTGCAGCAATAGCAAAGTCTAGCTAACTAGCTGCAAAGCAAACATGGCATCAATCTAGGTGAAGAAAGTAGCTTTAAATGCTTTGTCGTCCTAAGTGACCTCTCCCAGCTTCTATGTAGTTGTTGAATCAAATGTTTTTTGCTGGGAGAGAGGAGAATTGTTCATACCCTACAAGTGGAACCCCCTCGACAAGAGGAAGCAAAGAGCTGTTCAATCCACCCCCCACCGCCCTCCATCTCAGGAGAACCGGCTGCAGAGCGCTCCTCCTTCTGCGCGGAGCGGCTCCTCTTGGAGCTCCCTCAGTCCGTCGTCCTGTGTGCCTGCGTCGCCTGGCCAGTAGATCACAGATGGTATTACAAGTGACATGTCAAGCAGACACACCCAGGAACCGCCACGCTCGGCGTCGCTCCGGTGTAGAGTGCATGAAAGTAGAAGGGCGGTGTTACTTATAACAATTGAGAGAGTCTCTGCAGATACAACGTTGGTATGTAATACATCCCATGAGAAGTTATGTGTGCCAGCAAGAACCCTACCTCCTACAGGGCAATTACACCCTGTGCATCCTCAACTGCCGTAGCAGTAGGCGATACACATGCTGTCTATCAGGAGCGCTTACTATAAATAGTAATATTAAATATAAAGAAGGCAGTTTATTATAAGAGTCAGGGAGGCACTGAAAATGAAAATATAGAGTGTGAAATGTATAAGTGCCAACCCTCCAACTCCTACACCTTGATCCGCTAGATAAATTTTGAAAGAATGTTTCCTAATAGGTATGGAAAAAAGAAGACAGAGGGGTTGAAAGTTGAGGAATAATAATTATTTAAATATATATATATAAAAAAAAATTATTCTGACCCTTACTGCAAAAATAGGCAGCACACAAGTAACTGTAGTGTATGTACGGGAAGCACACCGGACCCAGCGAGGCGGGTCACGTGAGCAAGGTGACGTGGTGGATCGTGGTTGAATAAACGCCACTTGGCATACAGACTTCTAAGCGTTCTCGTCTATAACATTACATGGTGTCAGATGTGGTGGAGCGACTTCAAACATGGCGCTAACAGGTTTGAAACCGCCGGCTCCCCTGAGTTTGAAAGGGAACTTGGCCATAAATTGGCGAGTGTGGCATGGAGCATATGAGTTATATGCTGGGGCCACTGGACTATCTTCAAAGAGCGAGAAGGTGCAATGTTGTGCTTTTTTGCATGTGGCGGGCCTAGAAGCGCAGAAGTTGTTTCATACAATGAACCTGGACAGCAGTGACCGCGAAAAAATAAATGCGATAACAACCGCGTTCCGAGAATATTGCCATGGGAAGTCTAACCGCACTATTGTGCGTTACAAGTTCAATACGTACAACCAAACAACACAGGATATGGAGACGTATATTCGTGAGTTGCAGTACCGTGTTGAACTTTGTGATTATGGTGTTACCGAAGAGTCTATGTTGTGTGACAGGCTGGTGTGTGGTATTAAGAGCAATGTGGTGCGGGACAAGTTGTTGCAGACCCCCAACCTTGAATTGGAGCGCTGCTTAGAAATATGTCGCCTGAGTGAACACAGCTCGGAACAGTTAGGGGCTGGTGCGGATAACGCTTATGACACCGAGGTGCATGCTGTGAGTTGTCACGAGAGGCAAAGGTCACGACCCCCAGCACACCCACCGGCACGGGCCGGTGGTGATAATAGGCGCGGTGAAGGTAATAGGCAGGGTGTCAACCGGCTGAATTTCAACAGGTGTGGATATTCGCACCCGCGCGACAACTGCCCAGCCAGAGGGAAGGAATGCATGGCATGCGGTCGCATTGGTCATTTTGCGAGAGTATGCAGAGGAGGTCAGCGGCAACCGGCACCGGTCAACGCGTTGGACATGGATGAAGAGGGCACACCGGTTGAATGGTTAACCGAGGATACGTATGAGGAGGAGCCGAATGACTTGGTTGTAGGAGCTATCGACAAAACCAGAGAGCGTGTGGGATTATGGTTTGAGAATGTGAAGGTCTGTGGTGAGATGGTCGAATTCAAACTGGACTGTGGCTCCGAAGCCAGCATAATACCCGAGAGTGTCTTCATGTCGTTGCCAAACATGGAGCTGAAAAAACCAAGATGTCGACTGGTGACGTATTCCGGAGAGAGGATCTGTCCGCGTGGGGAAGTGACTATCAACATCCGAGGGCACCGGATCCTGTTCCAAGTTATCGACAACGGATGCGCGATCTTAGGGAAGGACGCCTGTGTGAAGCTTAACCTCCTGAATCGTGTACTGTCGATGAACGCTGAAAAAAAAAAAGCTCTGGGGATCATGGACGCTGAAGCTCAGGCACTGGTAAATAAATATCATAATGTATTTAACGGGCTGGGCTGTATAAAGGTTAATGCGACCATACATGTTGATGAAAGTGTACCCACAGTAATTGATCCACCGAGGCGTATTCCGCATGCCATCAGTGATGCCGTGCGGAATGAATTGGACAGGATGGTAAAGCTTGGGGTTATTGTTGAACAGATAGAACCAACACCTTGGGTAAACTCAATTACCATAGTGCAAAAGCCGAATAAGTTACGGTTGTGTTTAGATCCAACCAAGTTGAATAAGGCGATACTCCGGGGGGCTTATCCTATTAAAACAGTCGAACAAGTGGTAGCCAATACAGCAGGGGCTAGGTTTTTCTCTGTGTTAGATGCCCAAAGCGGGTATTGGCAGATAGTGTTGGACAAACCTAGCTCGTTGTTGTGTACGTTCAATACGCCTTGGGGGAGGTATAGGTATACCCGGCTCCCATTTGGGATCAAAACGGCCGGGGATATTTTTATACAGGAAATGGACAATATATTAAGGGATCTCCCGGGGGTTGATGTAGTGGCAGATGACATTCTAATTTACGGTGAGACCATCAAGCAACACAACAAGCGATTAGAGTCTGTCCTGAAACGAGCACAACAAGTCGGATTAAAATTGAATCCTGAAAAATCTAAATTGTGTAGGATGCAAGTAGAGTATGTAGGGCACTTATTAACGAGTGAGGGTCTTAAACCAAACCCTGACCGTATCCAGGCGATCACGGAGATGCCTACACCAACAGACAAGGCAGGTGTACAGAGATTTTTAGGAATGGTGGGATATGTACACAAGTTTATTCCACATTTGTCAGACATTGCTAAGCCCTTAAGAATTTTACTCTCCAAGGAGGTCGCATGGCACTGGGATACTGAGCAAAAGGAGGCGTTCGAAAGATTAAAAAAGTTGTTGAAAACAGCGCCGGTGCTGAAATATTATGAGGTAACGAAGCCGGTGAAAATGCAGGTAGATGCTTCAATGACTGGGCTTGGGGCTGCGCTGTTTCAGGATAATCAGCCAGTCAGCATGGCGTCAAAAGCATTAAATAAGTGCCAGGGAAATTATGCGGTTATCGAGAGGGAGATGCTTGCGATCTGTTTCGGCTGTGCAAAATTTCACGATTACATTTTCGGGAAGCAAGTCACAGTCGAAACGGATCACAAGCCCCTAGTAAACATAATGGAAAAACCGCTACATATGTTAACGGCACGGTTACAGAAAATGAGACTGCGACTGCAGAACTATGATATAAAGTTGGAGTATGTAAAGGGGGTGAACATGTTCTTTGCTGATGCTTTGTCTAGGGCACATACCACAAAAGTTGAACGAATGAACTTATATGATGATTGTATGTCTGTTGCAGCAGTAGACTATATCACGGATGAGTTGGCAGACATAACACATGCGACAGCACAGGATCACACACTGCAGCAACTCATCAAGTACATCCGAGACGGATGGCCAGAGAAAAATACCTCAATACATAGTGATGTTAAACCGTATTACACATATAGAGACGAGTTGACGGTACAGAATAATATAGTGATGAAACAAAACAGAATAGTAATTCCAAAAATGCTGCAAAAACAGTTGTTAAACACGCTACATGCTGCACACTTAGGAATAGTAAAAAGCAAACAGATGGCACGTGATAGTGTTTTTTGGCCAGGGCTAGACAGCCAACTGCAGGACAAAATTTCCAGGTGCCAGACATGCCAGTCGGTAACAGCTCGACCACACCACGAGCCACTGATTAGTCATGACATCCCAGACATTCCTTTTTATAAGGTGGGCATTGATTTGTTTCAATGTGGACACAGCAATTATATGCTGATCGTAGATTATTATTCCAAGTATCCGGAGGTGGTGAAACTAACGGAAACAACGAGTAAGTCCGTAGTAGAAAGTATGAAACAAACATTCGCCAGGCATGGGATCCCTAAAGTAATTGTATCGGACAATGGTCCGCAATTTTCAAGCGAGGAGTACAGGGTTTTAGCTAAAATGTATAATTTCATCCCGAAATTTTCAAGCCTTTCATATCCAAGGAGTAATGGCCAATCTGAAAGGTGCATACAGACAATTAAGATGCTGTTAAAAAAGTCAATGATGGATGGGTCAGATTTAAATCTGGCGTTACTAGCATATCGAAATACAACAATGCCTGATATAGGGGCATCCCCGGCACAACTTTTGATGAGTAGGGTATTAAGGAGTATGATACCAGTAATACCAGAACGATTAAGAGCAAAGACAGTCTCAACGAGAAAGAAACAGTTACAGCAGAGACAAGACAAACAGAAAGCGTACCATGACAGACAGGCCACAAAGTCACACAAAGCATTACATGTGGGGGAACATATTCGGTACTTGAACCATCGAAATGAATGGAAAAAGGGAAAAATAGTGCACGTAGATATGCAACATGGCAGACACTATCACATCCAGAACAGTGAAAACAAAACATTGCGAAGAAACAGAACACTAATTACGCGAGCACCTGAGCCAATTAACAACAAACCGTCCTGTGATAGGACGCAGGAAGGCACATTAACACCTCAGAAGTCAACAAGGTCGGCAGTGGGTGGTTATGTGAACAGGTTCGGAAGGGCAATCAAGCCAGTGAACCATCTAGGGTACTAAGTAATTAACACATGCAATTAGTTTAAGTCTTGACTTGAAGAAAGGGCCGCAGAGTTCACTGGGCTATGGATAGCGTAATTAGGAATAGAATGTTAGCATAAGATCTATTCGCATGTTACATTCAGTGAGTTGAGAGCGTATAACATTATATACCATTTCGTTGTTAGTTTTAAGATATATATATCAGCTCAAGCGGATCCATTTGAGATCAGATCCTGTCGATACCCAGAGACTGTAAGAATGATCCACGGATGCGTCTAGGAACAGTACGTACGGTAAATATGAATTTAATCCGTAAAGGGGAGATGTAGTGTATGTACGGGAAGCACACCGGACCCAGCGAGGCGGGTCACGTGAGCAAGGTGACGTGGTGGATCGTGGTTGAATAAACGCCACTTGGCATACAGACTTCTAAGCGTTCACGTCTATAACATTACAGTAACTAGCCCCTCCAATCGAGACTCAGCTCTTCACCACAACATATCATATCAACGATCATACTGCTAATAAATCTAGTATTAACAGTGGGCAGTACAAAATGCTAATTAACATTGTGGTTATAAATGTAAATAGTGCCGTAGCACAATGTAAATAAGTATATATTTTTATATTATTTTAAATATATATATATATATATACATGGCGGTGCCCATCCCCTTAAGGAGGACAAACAAACAAAAACAGCCAGGGGCGCTGGTCTTGTAATTACCCCTACGAGACCCCCAGAATCCCTCGGACAGAGGCGAGCGCTGGCCAACTGTGTACGCAGTTAGTCGTCATTCACCTTACTGTCACCTGTCATCTGAACGTCGCCGTCTGCGTCGGTGGATCTGAAGCCTATCTCTGACGCTGAACCTGGGAGAAAATAATTCTAGGGATCTCAAAAGATCCATCCCAGGTTCGGAAATCTCCCGGATAATTTTCCCGGGTGGGTAAAGGAGGAAATATAAGAGTCCTCCCACCCACATCTACCAAAGGACCAATGTCAGACACCTTGACGCCCATCGGCTTGGTGGAACCTCCCCCTGCTGACTGCGTGAGACGCAGTGTGGGAGTCAACTGCCTGGAGGCAGCAGCTACACCACACGCAGAACCCATGGTAGTTTGCACAGGAGGTCAGACAGCAACTGCAGATGGTAGTGCCACCTGGTGTGAACCCGATGAACCACCACTGAGAGACTGCGCCATCCTCTAAGAGCAGGGCTCAGAGAGGGCAGATTCATCCGAGTCGAGAACGATGATGTGACCGACCGATCTTGGCGAACCTGCCGGCTCGAAAGCGGGCAAGCTCCTCGAGATCCACTAGGATAGCCTGGGACCTTTTAATTTTGCACATGCTGGGGGCCGCTGGCACCAAGGTGGAGTACAGTGACAGAAAGGCGATGCCAGGTGGAGACACCAGTCTGTCGACCGCACCCCTCCGTGGGCCTCCGGCAACCTCCAACAGGCAACACCTGCGGGTTCCTTTAACAGCAACTCTTCTATAGAGTCATCGTCACTGACGAATGGTCAATAATTAATATGCAGCGGTGTCGCTACCCTCAGCCTCTGCAAAGAGATGACCGATGGGGTAAGAAGGCTCAACACCCTGTAATTTGGTGCTGAGCCAAGAAGTATAAGTATATATATATATATATATATTTTAATTTAATGAAATTGTATTATTATCATCTGCCATGTGGCAAAGCAGTGGCCCGCTTTCGCAGTCACACCACTCCCCCGATGACAGATGATCACCAAACACGCTGTGAACCGCCTGTGCGCAGTACACACAGGCCTATCACAGCCATGGACGGCCTTGCAAAACCACTGAAACAAAGGTATAAGTACAGCGGAATGCGAATCTTGCCTGGTAGGCGGTAGAACGACCGGACCCCACAGACTGCATGAGTGAGTCAACGAAGTCCAGTTGGCATGCTAATCAGGGAGCGCTACCTCGCCCGTATTACGCTAGGTGCCCCACCAGTCCGATCTGAGTGACCTATTTAGGGAATCCGCCAAGCCACCCTGTGGGGGAATTCCCCACCCCCCGCAGTCCCCACCTACGTCATTACGTACTGCAAGGCTGCGGACAATCACCAACCGCCCCAGTATAGGTGACCTAGTTGCCCCGATTCACTAGTCGAGACAGCTACGCACCCATGCCCGAGCTAAAGATAAACACTCCCCTACCATAGCAGTTATAATGCAGTAAGCCCTGTCAACTTTAACTAGTTCATTAGACGAGAAATGGAAGAAAGTAAACACACGGCTTTGGGTAGAGGCATTGCGCAGAACAGTAGTAACTGTGCCCATTTGTTGGCGCCCGGGGGCCCCCGGTCCTTCCCAACCATTCTCAAATAACTGCGTAGTCAAGTTAACTGAACATATTTACTGCGTACCTCGTTGTGTGACAGGGATCGGAACTGATGTACCCCAACACCTGGAGACCCTACAACACCAGGGTGGAGTAGCCCCAATACCTGCTACTCCACCCACACCAGTTATCTATGCTGTAACGCTAATCGCTCGGTTCGCCACATAGGCGGTGCATCCAAACCCACGTCAGGCTCTGTCCAACTGGCACGGAGTCACTGTCGCTACTTGAGCTACTGCGAACGGAAATAACACTATCGGAATCGAACACTGATCTAGAGCGACGCCGATGTTTGTTTCTCCGCTTATTAGGTCTATGGCACTTAGGCCGCCTAGCCTCTTCTGCAGTAACTGGAAGCCCAGCTACTCTCTTCCCACTGGACGCATCAATAGTGCCAGCCTCCACCCGTGTAGGTGTCGGCCCATCTCCTACATGAGCATCCAACCAGGAGGATGGCCCAGTGTTCCTAGACATCTGCTCAGTGTAAACCTTAAGACGTCTAATGTTGGATTTACGGTATTTTCCATCCTTGCCCTTCATGATAACTGTAGTCTCAGAGACAACTTCTGTTATAGTAAAGGGACCGTCCCAGTTCTTCGCGGGCTTGAACTGAGCTAGCGGCGCATGATACCGCAGTACCCGATCTCCCACCTTGAACTGACGCCACGCAGCAGGCCCGTAGTCAGATTTTTGATGAGCCGCTGCCCGACCCAAAGCATCGCGAACTGCGCTATACGTGTGGTGAAAGCAATGCTCCAACCATGTTACAAACACGATCTCACAAGGCCGGTCTACTTGACGATTCACGACCCCAAACTGCAGATCAGCAGCCAACTGGAGTTCCTCACCAAATAGTAACTTGTTCGGGGTCATGACAGTCGATGCATGCTCCGTACTGTTATATGTGTGTGGCACAAACTTGACCTGCAAATCCCAATCATCTTGGAAATCATTCACAGTACAAGACAATGCAGAAATTAGCGTCTTATTAAAGCGCTCTACCATACCATCCGATTGAGGACAGTATGGGTTTGTATGCGGTTTTTTAACGCCCAACAAGCACAACATGGACTGAAATAGTGGGGAGTCAAATTCCAGTCCCTGATCCGAATGGATCCGCATTGGGGCACCGAATATTAATACCCAATTATCCACCAATGCCTGCGCTGTAATGGGTGCAGTGTGATCTTTTAAGGGGTACACTTGCACGTACTTGGTGTAATAGTCCTGGACTACCATCATCACCACATTCCCCCTAGACGTCGTCTTAATCCCGGACACAAAGTCACACACTAGACGGTGCCACCGATGATCAGACAATTCCTGAGTCAATGGAAGCTTAGCAATCCCATCACCCGGCTTCACAACCTGACATATATGGCAAGTATGTACCCACTGTTTAATATCAGAAGTCATGCCCGGCCAATAGAAACGCCGAGCCAAACGTTTGGTGGAGCGAACTCGCCCAAAGTGTGTGGCTGTAGAATGCCCATGACAAAACAACAACACATCATCGCGCAAAGCAAACGGCACGATGATCTGCAGGCGACTGCGTAGCTCCACCTGCAGAGCACACCCTCATGCAGTTTCAGCAGGTCCCGCTGATTCAAAATCTTGCGAGTCTTTGCATCCTCCACCGCCAGCTCGTCACGCAAAGGCTTGCAGCGGCCCTCCTCGAACCACCTGATCACACACAGTATGGAGAAGTATGGACGCACTTCTGATAACGTCCATAGTTCATCATCATCTATGTCCGCCAGACGCATCGCCGCAATCGCTGCGAGCACACAATTATGCACGGTGCAGTCGGTACAGTCACCTCGGCCGCATTTGCGAACCGGAATCCTACTCAAACTATCTGCGTTGATATGGTCCACCCCCTTCCTGTACACAATGTGCTCATTCGTCACACCGTATTCAGATAGAGTGGCCAACCAGCGCCCCCATCATCCCCTTGTCCTCCTTGAAATTTAACAGCCACCGAAGAGAGTGATGATCTGTCTGGATAATAAAATCCAACCCCACTAGGAAATGCTTCCAGTTCCTACTATGCACGACGATAGCCATCACGTCATGCTTCGTCGTGCAGTAGTTCCGCTGTGCTTTATTAAGTTTATTACTAGCAAAAGACAACAGGACCTCCACCCCATCCTGAACCTGACTCAACACGCTTGAAATTGCAAACCCCGATGCATCAGTGTCCAGAATAAATCGCCCCACCGCCCGCGGATAGCGTAGCACTGGGGTCTGGGTGAAGGCTCATCTCAAGCAAGCCCAGAAATGCTGCCTCCTGAGCTTCGCCCCACGCGAATTTGATTTTTTTCGCGGTGACGACTAAGTCCTGCAGAGGAACGGCTAACCGCGCAAAATCAGGAATGAAATCACGGTAATATGACACAAACCCAAGGAATGATCTAACCTCCTTCATATCCTCAGGCCTACTTCTCCGGGTCCACCTTAATCCCCCCTGCAGAAACAACACGACCTAGGTACTGCATCTCTCGCCTAAAAAGTCTACACTAAAAAGTCAAGTCAGGCAAAGTTGGGCAATGTCGGGAAAAGTTGGGCAAAGACGGGCAAAGTCAGGAAAATCCGGGCAAAGTCAGTGAAAAGCCAAGTGTCACCATGCGTCAAGTGGCAAAAATCGCTCCAAAGCGATTCAGGACGCCCGCATGAGAACCGCCCACGCCAGTGTGTTCGGCTTCTCTTTATTACATACATTTTGCTTTTTTACGCCCGCGCGATGCTTAACGCCCGCGCCAGAAACACATCCAGTGTGTTCGCAGCTTAATGGTATTTTGACATATCTATTCCGTAAAAGCCTATTTGAACGGAAAATACCCAAACAATGGAAAGATGCTGAGGTAAAACCCCTGCATAAAAAGGGACCAAAACGCCTGGCATCAAATTACAGACCTGTGAGTTTAACCTCCCTATGCTGTAAAATGCTAGAAAGAATAATCCGAGACTGTGTCGTAGAACACTTGGAAAAACTAGGATTGATATCTCCAGACCAACACGGATTCACTGGAGGAAAATCTTGTCTGTCACAACTACTAGAAGTGATGGAAATTTGGACTGACTGGCTGGATCATGGCCTGGCATGGGACACCGTCTATCTGGACTTCTCCAAAGCCTTTGATAGTGTGCCCCACAAAAGACTATTAAGCAAAGTCAAAGCTCTGGGAATATCCGGATCAATTTCTGAATGGATACAGGACTTCCTGTCTGAGAGAAAGCAAAGGGTAGTTGTAGGTAATAAAAAATCTTCCTTTAAGAATGTCACCTCAGGAATACCTCAGGGAAGTGTGCTGGGACCAATATTATTTATAATATTTATAAATGACCTGCCAGGCAGTGTCTCATCAAACCTAAAAATATTTGCGGATGACACAAAGGTCTTTCGAGCAATAAAAGACGTAAGAGATAAAAATCTCTTACAAGAGGATATTCTGAAACTCTCACAATGGTCTGAGAAATGGCAATTGCCCTTCAATGAAAAGAAGTGCAAAATTATTCATTACGGGAAAAATAATCCTCATTACGCCTATATTATGCAGAACACTGTCCTGCAACAAGATAGCTATGAAAAGGACTTGGGTGTAACCTTCGACTCCCAACTCTCCTTCCAGAAACACATGAGGACTATCATCTCAAATGCTAACCAGAGAGTAGGAATAATTAAAAGAACCTTCCATCGCCTCAACAAGAACAATTTTCTCATTCTATTTAAGTCTCTTGTTAGGCCAATTTTGGAATACTGTCCACAAATTTGGAGCCCAATTTTTCGGAAAGATATTCTGGAGATCGAAAAGGTTCAGAGACGTGCAACGAAACTAGTTGCAGTTATAAAGGACTTACCCTATGAACAAAGGCTCAGGAAATTGAAACTTCCTACCCTTTCCTACAGAAGGAAAAGAAGTGACATAATTGAAGTATTTAAAATTATGAAAGGTTTTGATAAAATAGATATGAACCAATTTTTCACCTTGAATAAAAGAGAAGGCAGCCGGGGCCATACTCTCAAACTAGTAAAACCCAGAGCCGTTTCAAAATTAAGGCAACACAGTTTCTCAAACAGGATCATAAATATATGGAATAGTCTCCCACAAAATGTTATAGATGCCGGCTCAATAAATTCATTCAAGAACCGATTAGAAAAAGCATGGGCTGATGATATAGGGAAATTTGACCACTTATTCACCACATGCTACTAATTTATTCCTTGTGTTGCTAACTACTTGCAGTCAAGCAAAAATGAGAGACAAATAAGTGTTCACACTTCCTGTCTACAAATCACTATATCACTATATGCACAGGTGAGATGGTGACTCCAGTCGGGTTCCAGTACCGATGGTTTCCGCTAGATGCCGCCTGAATGCATCCACAGGAGTCCTGCACGGAGATCGCTGGCGGCACCTTGTGGCAAATTAGGAGGACCAGGCTATGGTAGCTTGGTCTCATGCCAAGAACAAAGGGTCCACAGCGAGGAAAGGAGGACAAACCATAAGCATATTCATCGCTGGAAGGAGCGGGACAACCAGACACGTTTGAACTTGTTTGAGCCCGTTTGAACTTGCCGGAAATAGACTTTCCTCTTCTCGTCTTCGCGAGAATTCAGTGAAGTAGATTAGTTTTCCGCATTATTGATAGATTATAGAACAGAAATACTTGACAATAAACATTAACTTTGTTATAACTATAAAATGATACCGACCCACCCACAGGGAGGCTAATGACTAACATGTGTACATATATAGCAAATATGCTTAAACAATACCTGTACTAATCACCAAAATCCAGCAAACGGAAACGGAAATAGCCCTCTATGGGCACCGCCATTTGTAAACCCGTGTTGAATAACATGATAATCCAAATCCAGCAAACGGAAACGGAAATCGCTCGTCAAACTTCACTACGCAGCAAACAGGGTGGGTGACACCGATTGGGTAATGCCTTAATGATGCTCCGCCGCAGAGTAGCACAAGCTAAGTTGCGGAACAATGACACTGGTCCCTCACAACAGATCTTCCATATATGGTGTGATGATGTCACTGGGACCAGTGTACGTGTAATTGGGGACAATTTTCGTCCTTTGTTTTAATGAAAAGCCTGAAACCAGTCCCTTAAGAAATACAGTTCAAAATAGTCCAGCTTATTATACCTGACATTGATATATATGTATGTAATAACAAGTTATTGACCTTTTGTCTTTTTCAATAAAAAGATTTTGGTTAAATGTACCTATTAAAAGACCGATCTTGTACCGATTAAAAATAGATATATATTTATACACGTGTATCATGACGCTACGTAGTCTCCTGAATTTGAGGGTAGGCAGATGAAGAGTTTTCAGCCTTTCTTCATGTCAGATCTGTCATCTGTATTACTAATTTGGTGGCTCTTCTCTGGACTCCTTCCAACAGGTCAATGTATTTTGTTTTCAGGTTATCGCTTGTTATCATGGTTCGTTTGAAGCTATATATGCTTAAGTTGTACCAAAGTTGTTTTTTGTTGGAAATCAAATGTACGAGAATATTTATGATTTCTAATTATCCTACTATTTCCTTTATCAAACCATACAAAAAAAACTAACATAAGTACTTACACCAACACAATAAGGTCCAGATTATATATAAAAAATCTCGAGACAATTGCTACTGTCGCTGGTGCTTACGTATAAGGTATTGCATATATTGCTGAACACCCCTTGATCGGTTTTTCTTATTAGATTAATTATTTATGCTAATTCATAGCAAATATATAAATGTATTTATTCTTGTGTGCAGGAGGGCCCCACACACACGCCATATGGTTCCTCCCCACAACCGATTATTAGGTAGGCTATAGATATAAGATTATCTCCCCTGTCTAGGTGTAAAAATATACGGATTTTCGGTAGGGATTTATATATTGGCCAAGAGAATTACTATTCTCGGGCGACGGAGTGGGGACCAGGATTATGTAACAGAGAGAAGCAATGGGTGCCCCACTCCCTGTGTGACATAAGAGCCCATGTGGAAAATGTTATAACACATAGCGACTGAGATTGTGATGTGATGTTCATATTTAAGAGACAGTTAGTGATTAGTGAAATGTTTCCTCCATGCACCAGAAAGAATGCAAGTGGAGGAGAAGGACATTTTTAATATATGTTTATTGTAACTGTCTACAACTACCTGTTACCAAGGGACCAATGGGCAAGCACACCCAGCCATCCTGCATACATTATGGACACCACCTGCAGCTGGGGGTTGAGTGACAGCTGCCCCCTATTAGAGCGTCGCCACCCCCCCCCCCCCCCCCCCCCCCCAATCTGTAGAGGGTGTCTGATTGTCTGGCTGTGGGAGCCCAGTCACCTGCATTCCTTATACCTGACACACAGACCCCACTCTGGGCACTCATTTCCAGGACTCTAGACACTCTGTGTGAGACTCCACTTTCTATACACAAACTAGCAGCAGCTATTCCAAAGGCACTGAGCTGTGTGCAACAACCATGGGACTCAGGTTCAATGGGCTGCCGGCACTCACACTAACAAGCGACATGAGGATCTGTGTGGGCAGTTAGTAAGGAGTGAGGGTGATAGGTTGCTAGTAGGTGAACAGGAGTTGATACCAATAAAGCACAACTTCTTCACTGTCAATCTTGTGCGACTTGTCTTCCCTTTTCTTCCTTATGAGTTTGTTCAGAGGGACACCAGGTGGGAACTGACAGACAGTTGTCAGAACACACCTGGGGAGAGTAGTGGTATCTGGTGCTCTGACGGCCGAGTTCCGCAGATATTACATAGGGTATGGATGAATGACAGTCGTCCTTAAATCTGAGAAAAAAACTGCTTTGGTTGGAATTAACTGTGGATGTGGTGGTTCCAGTGCACAGTGCTTATATATAGTGGCTTCAAGTTGGGAAATTGAGAGAGAATGAAAAATAAATTAAAAAAAGATGGCAGCCACAAATAGCTCTCGATTTGACTTTTAAATTCTATTAATCCACATGATTTAATCAATTATTCACTCAAAAGTAGTAGGTTATGGTAGATAAGTATCAAAACAAAATATGTAACACATTATATTTCAATTTCAAGTAGTTATTTCCGTAACACAGCCTTCTGACACCTTTTCTAGTGGGTTGTTTAGCTGCCCTGTCACAGAGACAGCGCTGTGGGAGTAACTAGATTAGGCTATAAATAAGTACAATCCTTCATTAGGTAGAATGCTTTGTTGGTTGAACTTGGTGGGATGATATGTGCTACGTACCATGTGTTGGCCCCGTCTGTACTGCGATCAGCATTTGTTAATCAAGCCTGGATTTGAATGCATTCAGTGAAGGCAGACAGAATAAGAGGGTTGTTCTTAGGTCCATTTAACCAAAATTAAGGTGGCCAGCCTTAGGATTTTTGAGCATTCTCCTCCATCTCAAAGCACCTTGACCCAGACTTTAATTAGTTCTTTTAATGTTTTGCTGAATTTATATAGGCGAAAAAAAGGTTAGAATCTGTATTTAATAAAATAGCTAACGCAATCACGCTTGCCTTTTTTGCAATAAGGTTCAAGTGTTATTCATCTTTTTGTTGTATTTTGTAAGCACTATATATAATATATATTATAGTACCCTCTGATCACATATGCAATGTCCTCTTTTGAAAGTTTGTAAATGAGTAACTTACATAATGACCGAGGGCCAAGTTGAATTCCATTATATAAAGTTAATTTAAAAGCTGCAATGTCCGATGAAAAATGTTCAAAATCAAGATATAGATTTGATTCTAACTTAGATACTGGTGCACTTATTAAATCCACATTGAAGGGAATACAGAGGCAATTTAATAATAAAACCTGTTACTGCAGAAGCACATGGTGTCAGTTTTGGTGTGTTTGCCAATAATTAATTGTGCATGGTTGTACCATTTAAAATAAAAGTTCCTTCCAACTAAAGTAAGGTAGGTTCTTATAGCCATCAACCTAAAATATTTATCTCAGAAAATTACAAAAACAAAAGCATCGGCCTATGCAACTTTAAGATATTCTGGGTTTCTGAAGCATCCTGCAAGTTGATTTTTTTTTTTTTTAAAAGAACAACAAGTAAAAACGGAATGAAAATATTAGTTTTTATTATTATTATTATTGATGCTTATAATACCAAAATAATCATCTTGTATAATCAACTAACATAAACAATGGTGCTGGCATTATGGTTGTCTGTCATTTTTTCTGAAGTGCTAGTGGGAATCACCAGTCACGTGAACTGAAGCTGGCACCATGGAAACCAAGATGATAAATGCAGTACCATTATTTTCTTGAGCCCAACACCGGAGGATTATTTGCATCGTATTATTTTTTTTGTCAATTAATTTTTTTTCGTTTCCATCCTACTTTCTGCATCTCAACAATCACTACATTTAATCAATACATTTTGATATTATGATTATATTCATCTTGCTTAATATTAACATGTATCAGATTGCATAAGCTTCTATAGAACGACGTCATATTACATGTGGACCTGGTGGCAGGAATAGGAGTCAATCACAGTTAGTTGAAATCTAGATTAATACCTATATACCGAAGCCGTTACAGTTGCACTACCAGCTACATATAAAGCGTAGTAGAACCCCTATGTTAACGCCTTGTTGATACGCAGATGAGGCCTGTTGAGGCCCCGTGAGGCTAACTCAGGGCTCGGTGTCAGAACCCCATACTTCCTCTCGACAGCCAACTCAACCCTTCTGCTACTCCCTTGGTTCCATGTCATCTTAGTCAAACACAAGTTGGCCTGATTCAAAATGCGCACTCAGAACCAAAAATGTACTTGGTCGGAATGTAAATCGTCGGACATTTTCAGATTTCCATCAATAATAGGATTGCAACATGGTCATTAGACGAACCAGAACAGTACCACCGTTAGTATACGAACATGGTAGTAGTCCTTGTTAAGACAGATAATTAACATGGACACTCTGTTCTCATTCCAATAATAGGACAGCGAAGTTATAATAATAGGACAGTATTCTTCATTCTAATAGGAGGGTAGCAATTCATTATTAGAATAATAGGGACAGTATAGTCGTTCATACAATAATAGGACAGCACCGTCTTTATTATAATAATAGGACAGCACAGTCCTCAATACTATAATAGGAGGGTACCAAGTCATTACAACAATACGATAACAGCTGTCCTATTATCCGAGTGATTGCTAATACGCGTATACAGCTATAGTGGTAGATAGACAAAGTACACTTACAGTGCCGACTTCAAATTTGATGCTAAAATTATTTATTGATGTATATACAATAGCATATATGTTCATTAGGCCAGCAATCATCTGAAAATGATAAAATAGCATACCCATTTAAATAGGCCACAAAGGTAAACAAATCATGAGGCTCTATATATATATTGCCGGTTCCAATGGAACGCTGCAGATAGGCCGGCCACCACACGGTAACAGTTATACGGCTGATAGTAATTAGACTGGTATCAGTACAGCTGGTAACATTTTGGCTGGTACCAGTGAGCTGCTATACCAGTAAGTCTGGTGGCAGTGAGCATGGGAGTTTCTATCAAAGAAGGAGCCTCTAGGCATTTGTTTAAATACAAAACAAACTTCTTTTTTTTTAACCATTAAGCATGGGACTCAAGGCAGCATCCTTAAAGACAAGTGTTATTGTCAGTAGTCATGTTAATTGCCGTCCAGAATGGAACAAACCAGAAGCGGAATAATTTCATAGCAACAATCCAATCAATGTCAATCTATAGTACGGGGCTGGGCATGTATGTACAGGATTCCTCAGGCACGCGCAGTTCAGGCAACTTTAGCCTTTAGTGTTTAACCCGCTTCATTGTACAAAGCAAGGTTTGTTCCTAGACTGCGTCCTGTTGGCATTCACAAAATCCTTCGTTGCAGAACATGATTAGCGCAGTTCCCCATCTGTGCAGGACACAACTACCTGGCTCTTCTGATAAGTCCCCTTCTGTACAGTACAAATAACTGGTTCATCGGACATTTAACTTTTCTGTAGAGGACACAACTAACTCCCTCTCTAGTCAGCTCTCTATGTTGCATATATATATATATATATGTGTGTGTATGATATGTATGTTAGTTTTTTATGGGACTCCTGAAGCATGCTGGATAATGTACATAGGCTGTTCACAAAACACCACTCACCTCTGTCCACTCACTAAGAACAGGCAGATTTGACTGTGGTCTTTTCGAACATTATTTATTTTTAAACACAGTACCCAGTGTGAGTGTATTCTTACAGAGTGGGGGAAGGGGCACCTTCTTTGGGGTGATGACGCTAGTAGTCGGCAGATCACTCTGCGGGCGGTGCTGGGACAAGGCTTTTCACAGGTCCTGGAAGAGGGCAAACTTCTCCTGCATTGAGAGGTTGCCGGTGCGGGCCTGCGGCTTCTTGCGGCTCTTGACCCGACTGAGAACGTCCTGCAGGGACTCGCCCAAGGGGTCAGTGGGACCATAGCGGGCGGGCGGCGGGGCGAGGTCAGGTTCATCAACGGAGCTCCTCAGCTGCAACACACAAGTGTGGCGGTCATACAGGCAGGCAGGCAGGCAGGCAGGCAGACAGGGCATTGCACACGGGGTCCTGCAGCCTACATCTACTTCTACTAGCAAACTCAGCGCACTATGACGTTGGGAGTAAAACCCCATCACATTAGAAGCGTGCATAATTAATGGTGGGTTTCTACTACAGAAACAAAATAAAAAGTTTAAATAGGTGATTATTATTATCATCATCACCATTACAATGGTTAGACTGCCATATGCAGTGATTCTAATATTGGACTTGCTCAGATTGATGTTTAATTAGTGAACTTCTAGAATCGTACTAGATATATATATATATTGACGTTACCGACCAGCTATTGATTATAATTTACCATTGCCATTACTATTATTGTTACTGGCGAGTACATTGACACAGACAGCGGCTTCCCCATTATGACGTGGGAGGAGAGGGATAGAGGGAGTGAGAGCGGACAGGTAACGAGATGCCGGTCAGTGCTCCCTGAAGTATGTCGACACCAATAAGCACGCGACTATGGCAATGGCAACATATCAGATGGTTAATGTCACAGGAGGAACGTCAAGCAGCTGAGGAGGAGACTGTCAACTGGGTCTTGCCACCACATCCCGGCAGGGGGCCTCACCGGGCCCCGCGCCCAACCCGGTAGAATAGGGGATCCGTCTAGCCCACCCTGCGCGGTACAATAAGTACAGTAGTCCCCGTCTTCAGCGACCCCTGCGACTGGCGAAACCCTGCCATGTGTGGACAATATGTCAATGTACGGACTGTACTTTTCTCTCGTTGGACTGTCCCTCCGATGACAGGCCGCCTGCTATGTCGGGGCAACATTGGTTTGGATACAGCGCTTTTCCCCTTTGAAGGCAGGCACTACTGTAATATAGCATGCATGACAATAACGCAGCTTTCATGAGCATAACACATCATGCACGGTACAATAACAGCCTGCATTGCACACAATAACAGCCCGCATGATAGGTAAACACAGCCTGCATGGTACAATAACGCAGTGCCTACCTATGGCCTGTAGCGTCAGGCAGTGTTGAAACACTTGCACATGCACATAGCAATATAGACAAATCCATATTCTACTGAACACATTCCCAACAGTATTGTGCTCTTCTCACTGTGCCCAGCCCCCTCCCCGTAAATAACAATAGGTTTATCTTGTTATGAATAAAAACACAAAAACAAAATCCATATATAAAAGTGTTCTAAAAAAACGTACACATCAAAATTGTATTCAGGAAAATAAGTTGCCTTGGCCTTCAGTAATGGCGTCTGAAACTGGTGCCAGAAGGGCTCCGTGTAATACCCAACTTGCACTAACCTCCTCCAACTACTTGCTTTAAGATCATGGTCGGCAGATGAAATGTATTTGACAGTGAAAGTGAGCAACATTTCAAAGCGGTTTAGTTGGTTCCACGCTGCAATAGTGAGATTCGGCCAGACTGCAACCAACGCTTGCAGGTGGCAGTGTGCAAAGAGTCAAATGTTAGAACATATGCGCTAAGTATTTAGTCAGTGCCACTAGGTGGCAGTGCGCACAGAGTCAACTGTTAGAACATATATGTATGGTAAGCACTTAGTCAGTGCCAACAGGTAGCAGTATGCAGTGAAATGTTAGAACCTTTACGCTAAGTACTTACTCACTGTCACTAGGTGGCAGTGTGCAGAGTCAAATGTTAGAATATATGCAACGAGTATTCAGTTGCAGGCACCAGGTGGCAGTGTGAAGACAGTCAAATGTTAAATCTATGTAGTAAGTACTTAGTCGATGCCACCATGTAGCAGCATGCAGAGTCAAATTCTAGAACCTATACGGTAAGTACTCAGTCGGTGCCACCAAGTGACTGCAGACAGTTGAATGTTAGAACCTATGCAGTACTCAGTTTGTGCTACCAGTGGTGCCGCCAGGTGGCAGCGCGCAGACGGTCAAATGTTAGCACCTAAACAGTAAGTGAACTGTGCACCTCAGCCCCATTCAATGTTAGTCTGCTGCTATACACAAAGCCTTCACACTGGCTGCTACCACATTCCTAACAAAGTCAGTTAATTTGGATTGATAGGTGGGGTGTTGGGTGAAGGGAGGCCTAAGTGATCCATCAGGTTACCCAGACTTCACCGGTACAGCACCGAGTGGGTATCACAGGACACTTGTTCATTAGGATTCATGAAACCTTTTGGTGTTACAGTGTGGTACCAACCAGCAGTAAGTAGTGTTGTTATGAGACAATAGAGGACAACACCCATGGTAGGTGTGTCAGAGAGAGGCCTCGTACATAGCTGTAGGTTGTTGCCAGGCCGCTTGTCCGCACGACTTGTGCATCAGCCGGGGACATAAACTCAGAGACGGCAACACTTTTAGCAATGTAACGCTCGGTGGAGAAACTTCCGGTGACATCACTTCCATTGTGATGGCTCGTCACGTGATGCTCATAGCCTGATTGCGTATCTGGTGTTGGCGCCATTGCCATTGCCTCATCAGCTATCTCGGTGACTGCGTACTGGTTGGCGCTGCCCGACATGGTGGATGTTGAAGATCGCTTGCTGGAAGAGGCTGGGTCAATGAACCCTGATGGTGTCTCAACCACATCTGCAAGCAGGTCACTTGTGGTATGCCTTTTGGACCTGAAAGCCTCACTCACCAGCTCGGTAGTCTCCATGGTTACCGAGGACACCTCATTAAGCTCGCGTCGTGACGTTGGTGGTGATGGTGTGGAAGACTGTGGTGGTGGTGTGTCAGACTGCGGTGGTAGAGTGACGGACTGCAGTGGCTGTGTGTCAGACTGCGGTGGTGGCAGTGCGTCAGACTGTGATGATAGTGGTGTCACAGATTGTGGTGGCAGTGTGTCAGAATGCACTATCGGTGTTGAATCAGACTTCGTCGGTGGTGTGGCATACAGTGGTGGTGGTGTTGGTGTGGCAGACTGTGGTGGTTCTGGTGGTGTGGCAGATTCCTCAGAGACTATGATGACAGAGGTGAAGGTGCCCGGAGTGACAACATTCTGGGAGGCAGTCGCTGAGTGACTCCATTCTGCACCAGGCGGAACCGAGTCACTCAGGGCCAGCTGAAAGCCACCCTCGGCATCTTCATACACGCTCCGGGCCACCTCGGACGTGCAGGCCGAGAGCTCAGTCTCCCCAAACTCGTAGCAAGCCTCAGCAGAGGAGGAGGTGGCACTGGATGCTAAAGAGGTGTTATCAGCCACCTTTTGGGACGCCGCCACTGGCGCTCCATTTTCAAGTGTGTACTCATGCTCGAGGCTTGCTATATTTGACTGTGAACACAAAGACGGGTCAAAGAAAATAAAAGATATGCACATCAGACAGGTTCACAGGGCGAGTGGGGCGGGCACAGAGTACTGAGGTTAGGGGGGACTGCCAAGCACTACCGGAGCAGGTCGACATGGTGGCACTTTATGCTTGCTTCAACCCAAATGCCAAAGGGAGACCAGTGTAGGGATAGCTTCCCTCTAAGAGAGGTCACACATCTTTGCTCGTAAGCATTAGTCCATGGGAAAAAGCTGTTTGCTATGGTTATAGGGTACTATAGAGAGAAGCCTTATGTTATCAGATCGCCGACCATTTGTACCAAGTCAGGCGGAATGGGTAAAAGACTGGCAAAGTTCCAGCATCTTCCGCCACAGATTTGTCACGTGACCACCCAGTTTACTCCATCAATTTGCTGAGTTGTGAGGCTTACCCCACTGGCTTTCTCTCCAGTCTTGCAAAGATCATTACAGAAATAAATAAAACTTACAAGTGTAGCCCTCATGGTTTAAAACACAAAATTAATATCAAAACATTATGCAACTTTAGATACATGTATAGTTGTGATTGCTTAATACCGTGTCGGCAGCAAAAGCCACAATCACAGCAAGAAGTGTTCAAATCTTATTCTGTTGCATCACAATCAATTATGTGTCATGTGACGTATATATAATTGACCTGAATTGATCTGAAGGTGTATATACACACATGCAGGGCTTTGAGTGATATTTCAATTTTCAAATTCAAATACAAAGAGCATGTATCGTTGGAATGAGAGTTCATTTAGGGGGGGGGGGGGGGGGGGGGGGGGAGGCCCACAGGATGGAAACTCAATTCTGCTGTTTTATAATCTTGCGAAAATGGCTGGCGATCAAAATGGTTATCGAAGGGTGTCTAAGGGGAATAGTACTGTGAAGCCAGTTAACTGAATGTCATAGTACAAACATGTTATTCGCTAGACACCTGAAAAGGCAAGTATTAAAACCACATCATAATCCATCAAGCAAACCGACAACACTTTAAATGACCATGTAGGTTCAGTAATCATTTTAGACAAATAACAAATTCTAATAGATAACATCCACATCTCAGGTTATATGCAATAATTACAAAAGTATTTTATGTACATTTAAGAGGACCTTCTTCAGCTGATGTTCGTTACTGATAGGGAGTGCATACAGAATGAATTACCAAACACCATGTTAGAATGTTGCCAGTGGCAAAGCTGTATTGTAATTTGTGAGAAATGAATCAAGCATCAATTGTTACCGGAAGTAAAGTTGGATGAAGATGAACCAGCACAGGGCTGCTGGCAACCCGAGCAGGCTGTACTCTGCGTGAAGCATCACTTACTTCCGGTGTGGTGTAATGTGTCAGCATCACACAAGTGTTAGGTAACCTATACACACCATATGGAAGTGTTTCACAACTCGTAAACATTGTATGGAAATACTTCACAACTCGCAAGCATCACTATGCAGCTTTAAACATGGAAAGGGCAGCTTCGAACACGCAAAGAACAGTGATGCTTCACAAGGACACTTCTTTGTGAGTGGTCGTGCCCTGGCTTACAAATAAAGTATGTGCCTTGGTTAATTAAGCGCATTTTGGCACCTACAGAGAGACATAATGTACACTGTACAATATGCATGTACAGTATGCACCAGGGAACAACAAGGTCTCTATCAAGCCTCCCAGTGATGGATAACATGGAAAAGTGCTTGAAGAATAATGGTCTTGTCGCATATTACTGATATGATTGAGTGGCTTGTGTTGAGTGCGAGTACTAGGAGTCGGTGTTAGTGTTATGTTGAGTGCTAGTGATATGAGTCGGTGCTAGTATTATGCTTGAATGCTAGTGATAGGAGTCAGTTCTACTGTTATGCATGAGTGCTGTTATAATGCTTGACTAATTGTGCTTTGATAAGTAGTTCTGACAATCTCCGCTAATTTCAATAAGAGTTACGGTAAGACGTGTGTAGCGGCATGAGGTTCTTCTAGTTAAACCCTGGACAGCAGCAAGCACTCGCACATGTACTGAAGAGCAATTACCACTAATCAGGCGAAACAGCGGAGGCTAGTGACAGGCGCTCTTGTCAGCCAACTCCAGGTGGCGCCATTGTTCCAGAATGCACCGTTAACCTCCAGCTAAGTAGGTCAAAGTAGCTTCACACAGAAAATTGGTCAACACTGTCATTATGGCCTTTCACACAGAATCAGCGGCTTATGAGCGAACAGTACCCTATTGGCAATGACGGGCTAGAACGAATTCAACACTGCAGCAGAGAGTGTGGTTTCTGTTGGTGCCACACCGATAGAACTGAGCAGTCAAAATGCAGATGACAGTCTTCACATTTAGTCTAAAGCAAATCGACGTTTTAGAGATCTGTCAATATAGTCCAGTATAGTCCTCATCTAGTCTAGCTCATCTTGACCTCGAACACAAAAGTCATTTCATTTCGAGACTTTATATTTCGTCATGGTGTGCTGGTAGACTTGTTACTATGCAACTGCAGATCTTTCAGTGTACACCATCCCATGGTTTTTCGTTAAAAACTGGCAGTCAGACGTAGACCTAAATCTACAATAAACTCCAGCAACACTCCCAGACCAAGGAAGAAATCTAGCTTAGCTAAGGCGATAGTTTGTTTAGGGTCTTTAAAGTAATGTATTTTGTTATTAAGGGGAAATTTCAATTGTGTACAATTGGTATTCCTCCTTCCGCTGCTCCTTACATGGGTACAATTTATTTTCTCTTGGCACTTCTTGGTGGGTGAATGCTACTGATGGTATCAATTACATAATACACGTAGGATATGTCTACTCTCCATACCGAATATATAATAACACAACACAATTCTCTTCGTTGGGGTTTCAATTTGGAGTTATTTAGGCGATGTAGATTCTATGCGGTGTGCACTACGCTACAGTGCGTTATGGCACTATCAACTAGAGGGTCTAGGCAGACCCGTTTTCTGCACGACACTGGTTTGAGCAGTTCTGCGGGCGGAATGCTGCACACTTCCACCAGGGGGAGCAGGCAGGGCCTTGCGCAGTGGCTGATGACCACTTAGTGACATGCCAGCCAGTGATATCAGTGAGTAGAAAGCCAGAGAGTAAACCCGTGCACATCCCTCAGCATCCATCTGGGGTCCCGTGTGTTAGTTTTTTTGGCGCCATTTTTGAGAAAGAAAGAAAGAAAAAAAAGTGCTCCATTTTAAAGTCACCACAGCAGGGAGAAGAACCCGCGGTAAATGATATGTGGCAGACAGGCTGGCCCGTTAGTGGAGTCGTTATTGACGGTGTGAGGAGGGCACTGTGTGCGTGGGTGTGTGTGTGTGTGTGTGTATGTGTGTGTGTGTGTGTGTGTGTGTGTGTGTGTGTGTGAGAGGGCGCGCTTTGACCAGAGAGAAGGACTTTTAGCGGAGCAGACGACAGAAGGGCTCACCTCCGCGCGTGTCCAGGCGTCGCCATCATGGCTACCATTCATCTGAAGACAACGTCAAGCTGCTATAGTCGTGCACCCTGTCACCCATTCACTTACTTCTCATCGCTTTAGTAGATATGATTAGCTTCCGATAGTTACTGCAATCTCAGGGCATTATTAATATGATTGGACTAGTAGTACTAGTTGTTTGTTCTTTATTATACCCGCTGAGAGTGCACTTATAACAGAACAATGAAATATATATATATATACATGATATAGAGATGGCATGTATAAATGATATATATGCATGATATAGATGGGTCATTCTCAGAAACTGTACAACATTCTTGGTGCCCATGTTACATTGTTAATAATTTTGCCTTCTTTTTTGGGGGGTAGTAAGTCAAATAGATATTGTTGACTGTGTATTAAGTATGTTGGCAATACTACATGTATTTAATCTATCCGACAAAATCTATCCAAAATATGCTTATATGATTTTGTGCTAAAGTGAATGTATGAAAATGAGCATATGGACACCATACATCTACTCAAATGGTGTTTTTTTTCAATTTTTTTTTCTTTTGGCTTAACTTTAATCAATAAAATCTCAATTAAATTTGTTGTGTGCTAAAATGATGTTATGGATGGATGTTACATGGTTAATTTTAACAGCTTTCTCAATTTGTATGAGATCAAAATCAAAAAGTGAAAAAGAAATGTCAACTCTGACATATGCACAACATATAAACCTTCATATGAATATGGATTCTGTTATTACTTGGAACGTTTTCTGCTATTATTTGGATTGTTTGCACTTTTGGTTTCCATGTCACAAAAGTGATACAGTTTCTGAGAACGACCCACATATAGATATGCATCATACACACACACACCTATATATATATTATATATATTATATATATAAATAATTAGTGGCAATGCCAGCTCAGATTCCCAGCAACTATGAACACTAGCAACACAAGGCGCCATATGAGGGTTCCCGCCATTTCCCAGGGTGCTGAGTGGTGCTCACCTCTTCCGGAAGTGGTGGCGGTGGAGGCACAATAAAGATGCGATTGTTATCAAGTTCCTGTGTCATGATAACGGAGTATGCCGCACCATCGATGGGCTCTTCAATTTGAATCTGTGACAAATTATTGAATTGCAGAGGTGGTTTGACATATAATCTGTTATTAGCGAATAGAGGTCTCTCACAGCCAGGCGACAGCTTAAGCTGTAATGAGAGATGTAGTAAGCCCGCATCCCCCACCTGCTGGTGAGGACAGCAGGAACAAGTAAATATTGTCCATGGTCCCAGGGTCGTACCTAGGAATTTTTGTTTGGATTTAACAAATTTGTTTGGTATGGGGGGGGGGGGGGGGGGGGGTTATAAGATCTTGGAATTATTGAGTGTCAAAGGCACAAGGCACCAGGGGGGGGGGGGGTCTGGGCGTATGCCCCGAGGACATTATTTTTTATCTAAAGGCTCTAAAATGCCATTTCCAGGAGGTTATATACATAGAATGTGTGTGTGTGGGGGGGGGGGGGGGAGTGGAGGGGCAACTATCCCACTTGACCCACCCCCTGCTATCTACGGCCCTGATTTCAGTCACATTTTACACCTGGTAAGCCTTGTTCTGGTTCCATTTTCTCATTACAAATACCACGCTCGATAAACAGACACATGGTATGGTTTGGCAGTAAGTGAGAAAGTATGTATGCATTCACTTCCTGCTATTGCAGTCAACAATTTAATCTCACCAGTATCTCATCATAATCATTAGTTAAAAATGTAGCTTAAGTTTAATCATTTGTTATTGTCATCACTTGTTCATTCACATCATGGAGACCAGCTAGATAAGCATTGCTTTTCTGGGATCCTTTCTGTCTGTAAGGAATTTGTATGCATTTATTGTATCACCTCAGTTTATTGTAAACATACCTCGCAGAGAGTTAAAATAAAAGAATTGAATTGATTGAAATAACCCAAACTCTCGATGGCTTAGCAGATTTCAACGACATGTATTATTTACCCGCAGGCGCTACCTAACTCGCTTTTTCTGCAGGTCTCAACAACAGTGGTTCAGCATGTCTAAATGACAAGTGCTGGTCACAAGCAGTTACTACCTAACTCTCCCTGGTCTGGAAAGTCTGGTTACCAGTCTTGCACCTAACTCACCAATCCGACAGGTCTTCAAGTTGCATGGTCCGATCGCGTTTGAATTTTCGTCTTATTTTTTAGATAGATATATCAAATTGATCGTTATGACTTACTAATCATCAGTCTGGAGTCATTTTGATGAAACATGGCTTAGTTTTGAAGTAATTTGAGCTGAAAGAACCCAAAATACTTTCGACAAGCTTTCCAAAAGTCCTCTTGTTAAGTAAGACCAGTATTGACATCTCGCAATGACCACGTGATGTGGAATGACCTACATAAAATGTAGCCTGGGTACCTTTTTTTCCAACTGATGGCTCCATTGTGCCATCAATTGTTTCTTGGCATGTGATGTGATGTGGGCTGACCTAATGATGTATGTCGTTGTAAGTCATGGGGACCCATGGTCTGATGAAGCATAATTTGTTGGGGTCGAAATCAAACCACATACTTGGGTCGTTCTCAGAAACTGTGTACCACTTGAGGTAGTCTACTTGAAATGCATATTTCAAAGAAACCCATGATTGGAGTGTCAATATTTAGATTTCATCATTTAGCCCAATAATGTGGGATATATTTTAGATCAAAAGTAAATGCTAATATTGTGTATTATGTATCTTATTGGGATGGATGTAGCTAAATAAATAGAAAATTACATCACTAATTTGTGACATTTTCAACAGCATTGAAAATAAAGTGCCACAAACTTAATGAAAACCTCTGAACAACAGCACATTCCACTTCAAATGATCATATACAATGTCTTCATTAAGTTGAAGACATTTATTTCTTTAAAAAAAAATGAAATAGTTAACGTTTTCTGGAGTCATTAACATCGTAACATTTTGTTTCCACTTGCAAGTACTATGAAACTCTGTATCAAACACTGAGTACAGATACAATACAGGAACTATTTTCAACATTTGACACTATGCATGGACCTAGTTATGGTATAGTAAAAGATCAATCCTGAAATTGCCCCTAAACATTGAAATTTGAGACAAACATTTATGTAAAATTGTTGATTCCCCTTGGATTGTTACCGTGCTAATATTTTTCTGCTTTTCTCTTTAATCATCACAAAAAGAGAAAACCACAGCAATGAGGTTTCAAATTATTATTACTGTTTATAAAGCAAGTGGCATGTGAAATGTCCTAAAAATGTCAAGCTTTGTGTGGAAAATATTATATTTTGGAGTTAGATTGGTTTCCATGCTATCCTGCTATTTACTGGGTGTGAGCATCATTTGATCTACTTAAAAATGTCAGAACATGTTTATTTTCAATTATTCAGATGCAAAGGGGACATACACATTGAGGAAACTTGTATATAGGACTTTGACAGCACTTTGACTTTGTGGTACTGATGTCACAGTATTGGTACACAACTTCCGAGAACGACCCACTTCCATTTGATTCCATATTTCCAACTCAATGCCGAATACCAAGCTAGATAGGGACAAGTATAATTTTTAAGTCATTGATTTCACTCAACCAGGATTCAAACCTGGGGGTTCGAATTCCATGACCAAGCAAATGGAAGGCAGGTGCTCTACTTAATCGGCTTTATAGAATCGCCTTACTGAGAGGTCAAAAACTATTTATATTTTCAATGAACTTGACAATTAATGGTGACATTTTGTACATAACATAAATGAGATTTTTGTATCACAATATTCAATATTGTATTTTATGAACAATATTTCCCAAAATGTTCAAATTAATATTCATGCTTAATTATAATTGCATCAGTGAACAATTTTTTCATAAGTATTGAGTCAATATTTATTTGATAACATCTATGGCATGTAAGACAACTTTAACGAAGCATTTATAAAAACAAACAAAATCCACTCAGTTAGCTTCATGTGTAGTTTCTTTATATTTGCATGTGTTGTGTTAATTCGTTGTTTGACCTTAAGTGTGTGTCTATATTTTTGTACACCTATTCTAGCATGTCACTTGCATGATTATCAAATGCATTGTTCCCGGATAATAATATACATAATTATTACATCACTCTTATTCAGATCTGTAACAATTATTTAATACAAAATTCCATGCAACTTTTTATCAACCCAGGCTATGGGGCCAGCAATACTACCACTGGACATCCTGGAACCTGACTAGGTACTTGAAATGAGGGTCAAGGCTACTGGCCACGAGATTGACCTAATTGATTAATGGCTTCGTTGTGTGATTTTCTCAAAGTAGGATGAGGTAGTAAATTCACTGATTATTCTATATATGCTGTACCAAATCACTTGTTAATGCACCAATATCTAAGATGGATATATATAATCAAATTAAGATACATGCTTTGGTTTTGAAAAATAAATGTTTCATCGGACCATGCAACTTTAAGTCACTCCCTAACTCTCACTGGTTTGCCAGGTCTCAATGCATATGCACTGGTTAAGGGGCTGTCACATTATGACGCATCATGCCAACATATGTGATTTTTGGCCGCTATGCCGGGATACGTTGTTATGCGTTACGCGTGCATTAGGCACTCGTTGGTATACGTCAACGTTCGTTGAGATACGGCGTCGCGCATCGTCAAAGTTTTGTGCATGCACAAAACCTTCGACATACGACAACGTTTCATAACGTGTGGATTTTATGTTGGGCATATGTTAGGTATACGTTAGGTGTACGTCGATGTATGTTAGACATACGTTAGACAAACGTTCACAACTTTGACCTATGTTAAAGGCAGTGGGAACGTACAGTCCACGTCTAACATGCATCTAACATACGTCTAACATACGCTTAGTGTTTCTCCAGCGTGTCTTGACGTATGTGACGTATGAGGCGTAGTTCTGGCGTTCGAATAACATATATAATGTTCACCATGGTTCTGTGAACGTATCGTGAGCGTAATTCGAGCGTGTTTCACCTGGAAGCATGTTAGTCATACATTGGTCATACATTGGTCATACGCTATGTATACGGTATGTATACGTCCAACTTTGACCTCCGCGCCGAAAAGTTTTACGCTTCTCGACATAAAAAAGTGATTTTACACGTTGGCTAATCAGCCTAATGGACTGAGCCTAGGAGTTGACAGACAATGGGCTGACAGGTTAATGGCACTGTGGCAGACTAATGGACTGACAAGACTAGGAGTTGACAGGACATGGGGCTGACAAGCTAATTGACTGAGCCTAGGGATTGAGAGGACATGGGGTTGACAGGCTAATGGACTGACTGTCTAATGGAATGACAGGCTAACGGACTGACAGGCTAATGGACTGACAGGCAAATGGACAGACAGGCTAATGGACTGGCAGGACTAATGTACTGGCAGGCCAATGGACTGGCATGCCAATGGATTGGCAGGCTAATGGATTGGCAGGCTAATGGACTAGCAGGCTAATGGACTAGAAGGCTAATGGACTGGAAGGCTAATGGTCTGGGAGGACTGGGGACTGAGGGCATGCTGGACTGGCAGTGACCTATTACAGTTCCAATGTGCAAATAATACTGCATATGACACCGTGCTCGAGCTGAGGCACTTACCGGGGCACACTCTCCCACCACATGTTGCGCGAAAAGCTTCGTCAGTGGTTTAAGCTGCAAATAGCTGCATAGGTGCACTAGGCCCCAGGTAGCCCCTCAGGCGTAGCTGGCAATGTCAGGCTTGCTTTGTTTGGCGTTTCAAAACAAATAAGACTAGCAACATTGAGTGTCAGGCTGCAGCTGATGAAAGATTGAACTTGCCAATGGACCTTTTACCTTAAGAATCAATCTGCAAACAAAATGAGTGAACTGTGGCTTGAGGCCTGAAGGCACAAGGAAGAGCGCACCAGGAAGCTACCAGGGGGAGGGACGCAGGTTGTGTGGGGGATACGCCCTACACTCGGCAGGCTCCCAGTTGGTTGTTTGTTGAAATTTTACGTTCTAGCAACATCTAAGGTCATATCAGGACATGTACCGACTTGTGACAGTGCACACTCATGGCATCTTTATAGTGCTGTCCCACCGGGAAATCAGGCCACCAGGACCATGACCTGATATCCCACTCAGTCACATTATCCTGATACTGAGCTAACCAGTCATTGCCCTATCCTATTAATGCCGAGCGCCAAGCTAGGAAGCAATAAGTATTCAATTTTGTAAGCCATTGGTTTGACTCGACCGGGAATCGAACTCCCGATCTCCCCCATGGGAGGCCTGCACTCTACCAATTCGGCCACCGCGTCCCATGCCACGAGTTATACGGTGTTCAGACATTTTTTTATTTTATTTTGTTATTAAAAATATTAAAGTGTGTGTGTACATTAGTTGATTAAGCAGGAGAAACTTCAATCGAGAAAATTGGTCTTCCTTATTCCACTGCTCCTTGCCCTATCCTACTAATGCTGAATGCCAGGCTAGGTAGCAACAAGTATACATTGGTTTTGACTCTGCCAGGGTTTGAACCCGCCAGGGGTTCGAATCTTAGGACCTACCAAAACAGGAGGCGGGCCCTGAACTCATTCGGCCACCCCATCTGGTCTGGTGTGTACCTACACTAGAAGGTGTGTGTGCCTACACAATGCATTGTGTAGGTGTGTCTGCCTACAATATATGGCATGTAGGTCTGTGTCCCTACACTATGTGGTATGTAGGTATGTGTGTGCCTACACTATGTGGTATGTAGGTGTGTGTACCTACACTATGTGGTATGTAGGTGTGTGTGCCTACACTATGTGGTATGTAGGTGTGTGTGCCTACACTATGTGGTATGTAGGTGTGTGTGCACCTACACTATGTGGTATGTAGGTGTGTGTGCCTACACTATGTGGTATGTAGGTATGTGTGCCTACACCATGTGGTATGTAGGTGTGTGTGCCTACACTATGTGGTATGTAGGTTTGTGTGTGCCTACACTATGTGGTATGTAGGTGTGTGTGCCTACAATATATGGTATGTAGGTCTGTGTGCCTACACTATGTGGTATGTAGGTATGTGTGCCTACACTATGTGGTATGTAGGTGTGTGTGTGCATACACTATGTGGTATGTAGGTATGTGTGTGCCTACACTATGTGGTATGTAGGTGTGTGTGCCTACACTATGTGGTATGTAGGTGTATGTGTGCCTACACTATGTGGTATGTAGGTGTGTGTGCCTACACTATGTGGTATGTAGGTGTGTGTGCCTACACTATGTGGTATGTAGGTGTGTGTGCCTACACTATGTGGTATGTAGGTGTGTGTGCCTACACCATGTGGTATGTAGGTGTGTGTGCCTACACTATGTGGTATGTAGGTGTGTGTGCCTACACTATGTGGTATGTAGGTGTGTGTGCCTACACTATGTGGTATGTAGGTGTGTGTGCCTACACTATGTGGTATGTAGGTGTGTGTGCCTACACCATGTGGTATGTAGGTGTGTGTGCCTACACTATGTGGTATGTAGGTTTGTGTGTGCCTACACTATGTGGTATGTAGGTGTGTGTGCCTACACTATGTGGTATGTAGGTTTGTGTGTGCCTACACCATGTGGTATGTAGGTTTGTGTGTGCCTACACTATGTGGTATGTAGGTGTGTGTGCCTACACTATGTGGTATGTAGGTGTGTGCCTACACTATGTGGTATGTAGGTGTGTGTGCAGCTACACTATGTGGTATGTAGGTGTGTGTGCCTACACTGTGTGGTATGTAGGTGTGTGTGTGCCTACACTATGTGGTATGTGGGTGTGTGTGCCTACACTATGTGGTATGTAGGTGTGTGTGCCTGCACTATGTGGTATGTAGGTTTGTGTGTGCCTACACTATATGGAGTGTAATTATATGTAGTTGTGTACAGGTGTATGTGCCTACACTATATATATCGACACAACATCAATGACATCATGTACAGAGATGAGTCGATGAGCCTGTTGAGAGCGGAGTTTCCCACACAGAAGGATGGCATCCTATTCCAAGCACAACTAAGCACAAATAGCAGGGGAGTCACACTTCCACTGCAGTCTAGTCTCAAACATCCCCGTATTGACTCATCCTGAGCAGGATGGCCACCAGGAGGTGAGTAGGGATGGGGGGGGGGGCAGCCAATCCCTTCGCTCCGGCTGCTTGAGACTAGACTGAGCTTCATAACTGTTAATTACACCAGTTCTGTTCACTAGTCATAACATCACTGCAGTATCCTGTTGAATCCCCCATAAGAAGGCGAAGTCACAACTGTTGCACAGCGAGTCACGGTCGACTGAACTTGCTGACTGTCATTGGAACAACCAACACTCACGGGACATGCCCGCACCAGTGTCCATGTAGTTGACGTGGATTTGGTTCAGCAAGTTGTGACCGTGGGTTGACGCAGACTCCAGGCCTAACAACGGGGGGCCGCCTCTTATTTATTCACCAACAGATCCTTCACCATTTTATACCAGGCTGTAAATATGTCATACTATGGCTTTTCTGCAGTGCCGTACAAACAATGGCTCCTGCTAATAATCATGTTTCATCAAAGTCTACATTATGTATTAATTATTTACATTTCAACAACCATTACAAAGTCAAAACGACCATCATGTAAAACAGCGTGAAATACAGCCATTTAAATGGGCTTAAAATATATATATTTCTTTAAATACTTGTATAAACAGCTATTTCAGGTTTAACAATTTTAGCAATTTGCTAGTGGCTAGCAATATGTTAGTAGAAAAGCAGCCCCGCAAATTTGTTAAAAAATGCCCCACTAAACCAACTACAGACACCTTACCTGTGGTTCACTCTGCACTTCAGGTATGACCGTTGTCATGGTAATCGTTTCTACCACCCCATTCACCTGACACATCAATTGGTTCAGTTCAGTTCAAGCAGCATAGTTTTTTGGGGGTGCGGTTTTTGTCCCCTTTTAAACAAAAATCTAGATAGAATTCCCCCCGACAGTAAGAAATACAAACAGGATGCCGGCGTTTCTTTCCAGCTTAGCCACACACCGCAAGGTATGTAACGTCTGCAGGTACCCCGCGGCAGCACCACATTCAAGCACGTCCAACTTAAAAACGGCAAAATATACAGCAAAACAAAAATAGAACAAAGCTAAATCAAAACGGAAATATTAAGGCACTTCGTGGAATTATCAGTCACATCATACCAGCTACCTCATGATGATACTGATTGATTGATTGGTGGTTGCTTTACGCCGTGTCGGCAGCATAGGCCATATTCACGGCGAGAAATGTTTGTTTTTTGTTCAAACCATCACTTTTACATGTAAAAGCAGACAATCAATTATGTGCCAATAGACACTCATTAAATTAGAAAGCTCACAATCATATATTTGTGGTCAAGGGAAACAAATTCCCATAGAAAAAGAAAAGTTTTATTATTAATTGATAGAATCTATTTAGTAAACTATATGAGGTGGTACAGTCCAGCTGCCCTCAAAAAGGCTAAAATGTTTTCCTGTTTTACCTTAGTAAAAAGGTCATGTATACTGTCTGCAGTGTAGAACTGTTGGCGCAGGGCCAAAAAATCAACGCAACTTAGTAAAATGTGTTTGAGTGTCAGCGGGGACTGGCACCCAATACATTCAGGGGGAGGTTCCCCCTTGCGCAGAAAAGCATGTGTAAGCCATGAGTGGCCAATACGGCAGTGGCTAAGGACCACTTGGTCCCGCCGACCTCCCGCATGAGTCTGTGGTGGCTTTCCCACAGATGGTTCAATTTCTTTAAGTTTATTAATGTTTTCATCACACTCATGTTGCCATTTGGATTTTATGTGGGTGGCCATTAGTGGTTTCAGATCAGAGTGAGGGATCAGACACGGTTCAAGATCACAGTTCAGGGCCTTCTTCGCAGCCCTATCAGCTCGTTCGTTTCCTTGTATGCCGGCATGGCCAGGCACCCAGCACAGGTGGATGTCATACCCATCCGTTGTCAGTTGGTTCATTTTATAAATGACCGTTGCCAGAATAGGGTGATTCCTTTTCAGTCCAGCAGCAGCCAGGAGGCAAGAGAACGAATCACTGTATATAACATAGTTAGTGTGGTTGGATACCTCGATACACTCCAACCCGAAAAGGAGTGCTCGGGTTTCTGCAGTGAAAATTGAGCTCTGATCTTGCAAATGTACACCTAATTTTTCCCGTCGGCAGACTGACGCAGCAGCTACCCGGCTTTGGTCTTTCGAACCATCGGTATATATGGAGAGGTGGTCTGCAAACTGGCCTTCAATCTCTGCATACAGTCCCTGGTACTCCAGTGGATGTGTCCCAGGCTTCCTCAGTTCCGTGAGTCGGAGGATAACCGATGGCTTTCTCAACGACCACGGGGGAGGTTCTGGGACTTTGGCATCCTCCAACACGTCCAAATCCACACCCAAGGCCTCCAAATGAGGTTTCATTCGGAGCATCAGTGGCCGGATGTAATTCGGCCTGGCTTCATACCTGGATTCGTCATGTTGCTCGAATAGACAATTGTGTGCAGGATTCAATGTATTAGTTTTTATATTGACTACATATTGCATGGCCAGTTTGATTCTCCTGTTGGTAAGTGATGGTTCATTGGCTTCGACGTAAAGGCTCTGAACCGGTGAGGTGCGGAAGGCCCCAAGGGCCAGGCGCAGTCCCTGGTGGTGGATCGTGTCTAGCAGCCCAATATATGTCCGCTCCCCACTCTGAGCTGGACAGCACCCTCAGAATATCTAGCGCTTTCAGGCATCTTGTTTTCAGGTACTTTATATGCGGCACAAAAGACAGTTTTGCGCCGAGAATGAGGCCCAGAAATTTGGTTTTCTCAACTATAATGGGATCCCCATCCAGGGTCAGCTCCGTTCCGCATGCATTCTACGCAGCAGGCAGAAGTGCATGCAGACTGTTTTGGTCTTGGAAAATTTGAAACCGTTCAGAACTGACCATCGATGGATCCCATTTATGCTTGGTTGTAGCTGTCTCTCTATGACATTCATGTTAGCACCGCTGTAATATAAAACAAAGTCGTCCACGAAAAGACTACAGGAGACCCCCCTCCCCCCCCGCTTTACAGCAGCAGGAATACCATTGACCTTGACCCCGAAAAGGGTCACAGAAAGTATGCTGCCTTGAGGTACTCCTAGTTCCTGTGAGTGTAGGCTGGAATAGGTAGTCTTGACACGGACACGGAAATGCCTGAAGGCTAGAAAGTTCTTGATGAAAATTGGCAGGTGGCCAGGAAGGGCAATCGCATGAAGATCCTCCATGATGCCATGCTGCCACATTGTATCATAGGCTTTTTCGAGGTCGAAAAAGACAGCCAAAACATGGTCCTTCTTAAGGAAAGCATCTCTTATGAAGGTCTCCATGCGCACCAAATGGTCGAGGGTGCTGCGGCCCCGTCTGAAGCCACATTGAAGGTTGGACAGGGGGTGTCCTGACTCCAGTAGCCAGACGAGCCGTTTTTTTTACCACGCAATCCATGGTTTTACAGATGCATCTTGTGAGGGCTATGGGATGATAGTTGTTGGCTTCACTCTGGTCTTTACCAGGTTTGGGAATCGGTATTACTGTCGCCTCCCGCCAAGAGGTGGGGAAGACATCCGACTCCCAGATGTTGTTGAAGAGTAGATGCAACAGTCTCAGTGCATGTTTCAAAAATTGATAATGAATTCCATGAGGTCCAACTGCTGTGTCATGCAAGCTTTCCAAAGAACACCTCAACTCACCCACACTGAATGGGGAGTTGTAGTGCTCCTCGCCATCAGAGGAAAAGTCTAAGAGCTTTCGCCAAGAAAGCTCTTGGCGTTCCTTGACGGCCCGAAAGCCCGGGAGGCAGTTTGCCAAAGAGGAGTTTCCAGCAAAGGTGTGAGCCAATTCTTCACTTATTTCGTCGAGTGATGTGAGAATGGTGCCGTTGTGTTTCAAGTGCTGGACTACAGAAGAATCACCTCTCGTTCGTTTGATTCTCCTGATCATTGTCCACAGTTTGCCCAACGGTGTGTGCATGTTGATGCTAGAAACAAATTGTCTCCAACACTGCCTCCACGCTTCTTTGATTGTTCTGCGATCGCGAGCGCGCAGAATTCTAAAGAGCGCCAGATTTTCAGCAGTCGGTCTCCTGTGGAATTTACACTGAGCTTTCTTTCGTTCCTTAATAGCCCTCCTTCAGCCGTCATCTAACCATGGAGGCGTCAAACGCTTGGGAGTTGCCGAGGTCTTCGGAACAGTTTTCTCTGCGATCCATCTCAGCATCTCAGTGAAGGCATTGATGTCACTGATGTCTGGAGTGAACTCCTTGTGACATAGGGTCTGGAAGGTGGGCCAGTCGGCTTTACAAAGCCGCCAGCTCATCTCTCGCTCTACGGGAGATGCCCCCAGCAATTAAGAATAATTCGGAAGCGGTCGCTCCCGCAGAGGTCATCCCAGACCCTCCACAAAAAGTTCAGCGCCAGTTCTGGTTCTACAATGCTGAGATCGATGGCAGAGTATGTTCCGTAGCCGGGATGCAAATATGTGTATGAACCATCGTTCAATAAACACAGAGCATGACCGGCCACAAGGTCCTCAATTCTCTTGCCTTTAGTGTTCCTATTATCCCCCACCCCCATAATGGGTTGTGGCCATTAAAGTCACCCATAAGTAAATATGGGGATGGTAACTGGTCCACAAGGGCGTCCAGTTCTTGTAAAGTGAGAATGAAGCTCAGAGGAATGTAAATGGAACAGAGAGTTACAGTCTTATGCAGCGTCAGACGAACAGCTACAGCCTGTAGTGTTGTGTCTAACGCCACTGGCATACATACCACATCACGTCTGACTAAGATGGAGGAGCCGCCAGCGGCTCAGTCTCCATCTGGTGCGTGCTTGTTATGAATGGTGTAGCCTTTAAGACTCCAACTCTCAGAAGCTTTTATATAAGTTTCTGTAGGCAAACAGCGAGTGGATTGAGGTTGCAACAAAGAAGAGACAACTCTTCGATGTTGCTCCTAAAACCTCGGCAGTTCCATTGAATAAGAGATGCACCTGTCACTGTCATTTTGGAGCAGTGACAGTTGTTCTCCCCCTCGCCTTTGGTTTGAGGGAGAGACTTCGACTGCAGGTTTCCACAGTCTCAGGCATCTCAATATCAGCCAGCGCCCGATATCTATTTGACGTTAAGTTTTTGGAGACCGATGACCCCCTGGAGGTTTTGTCCGTAGGGGTCAAAGATCCCTTCGGAACTCGGTGCGACAAATTGTTCTTCTTTTTGGGCATCGCCGGCTAGGGCAGCGTCTGCACCGCAATACTATTATTACTATTATTACTTTTGGTTGAAACCGGCGTCGGATTTGGGACTGGGGTGAAGGCAGTGGGCTTCCCTCCAGTCAACCACGTCAGTTCAGCCTGGCATTCAATTGTCCTGTTGGAGGCTTTGGCTGCCGCAGCATAGCTCTTGGTTGTTGGTGAGGGAGTATTCGCCTCAGCCAGCCTTCGAGCTTCTGGGTAGCTTAGCCGCTTCTCAGTCTTGATCTGCTGAATTAGCTTTTCTTTTTTCGATATGGCCATATGATCACCCAGGCAATTGGAACAGATGGTTGTATTTTTGCATTTATCCTTGCCATGACCAAACTTCTGGCATTGGAAGCACTGAAGTGGGTTTGGGATGATCCTAGATACCCCATGGACATACCGGATACATCATGATGATACTAGATATCCCATGGACATACCAGCTACCTCATGATACTAGATACCCCATGGACATACGAGATACATCATGACGATACTAGATATCCCATTGACATACCAGCTACCTCATGATGATACTAGATACCCCATGGACATACCATCTACCTCACGATGATACTAGATACCTCATTGACATACCAGCTACCTCATGATGATACAAATACCCAGGGACATACCAGCTAACTCATGATGATACTAGATACCCCATGGACATACCAGATACCTCATGATGCTACTAGATACCCCATGGACATACCAGCTACCTCATGATGATACTAGATACCCCATGGACATACAAGATACCTCATGATGATAGTAGATACCCCATGGACATTGATACCTCATGACGATACCAGATAAATCACAATGGTACCATATACCTCATAATGATACCAGATACCTCATTATGATACCAGATACTTCATGAACATATATGCTACTTGATGATAGCAGACACCTCACAATGATAATAGATACCTCATTACAATACCAGTTACCTCGTGACGATACCAGATACCTCATGACGATACTTAATGTTACAGTGCGAAGCCTTAATCATAACATAAATGGAAATAGGGAAGCCTTGAAGAAGCATAAAGGGTGAAATAAATATGAATGAGCAAGTCAATACTTAAAAGTCAAAAGTTTCGGTGGCAGCACCACCACCAGGGTTAAGCTCACCTCGGGCACTGGAGAAGGCTCTCTTACAGGGATGGGTGATGGTTCTCGCACCGGCTCAGGTGTGGGTGTTCTGGTTACCTCAACGGGGGCAACTGGGACTGCTTCCGGTTCCGGCTCCAGTGTGGGGACCGGCTCCGGAGTGGGCAGCCTGGTAGGCTCTGGGGCAGCCTGCTCGGGTGTAGGCTGGCGGGCAGACTGGGCGTGTGCATGACCGTTATGTTCCACTACATCTAGCTCCTGTAAGGAGGGCACACACTGGAGGTATAAAGCCTGCACACTTAAAGCAATTAGAGGGGTGTGTGGTGTGTGTGGGGTGTGCGGGGGGGGGTGGATCTCCTGTGGGTGGTAGCACCAGAGACGTTAGTCACCCAGTAGGGCATCATCAACCAGACGTCGATCAGGGCAAGCAGCGGCGGGAACAGCACGGGGACGGGCTTGAGAGGTGCGCGTGGAGGGGAAGATGTTGCTGATCACTTCGAAAAGGAAGGAAGGCCAAGAAAGAAAGAGACAGCACCAAAGAAGACAGAAGAGCATTGGACCGTGCTGAGTGCGCACTGGTGCGTGACAGATGCTGACAGAGCCTTGAAAAAGGACATGGTGGTGGGCCGAAGCAGAACACCCAGGTGTAGACGGAAGGAATTACCTGGTTCAACTCCATGTAATTAACATATAGTCACCCCCATCTCATAGTACTGCTTGGTTCCAGATTACACAAGCACAGTTCCTCTTTTGGCCTCAATCAGTAAACACCTATTACAAGCAGCTCTCATCTATATCAATGCAGGCGAACCATTGTCAAAGCATCACTTTGTATACTTTACCTAATTGTTCATTCTTCACTATGTATATTTCACTCAATAAATTGTTCAATCTTTGCTATGTATATTTCACTTAATATATTGTTCAACTCATCGTAATACACGGTAGAAAATGTAAATAACTGACTATGCATGGTCTTAATGCTGAGAACAAGATTATTCAGAAGAATACATATTTACAACAAAACAGCCCACAACACACAATCACCAGAGAGATATTGTAGGTCAAGGTCAAATGGTGCATTGCAAATCTGCAGTTGAACATCTCCAGCTGCATCCTACGTTCGATCTTTCTGCTAGAGGACCATGCAGATCTGCTTCCATTGGCCGCTCCATCAAGGTATGCAAAGCCTCAGTTTTGGTGTTTTGCGGTGTTTTGTTCTCGAAGTGTTGTCTGCTCAGCAGTCTGCCACCTGGTGGGCTTTGTCTGCTCAGCAGCCTGCCACCTGGTGGGCTTTGTCTGCTCAACAACCTGCCACCTGGTATCTTTATCCAGCATTCCCACAGTAGCTGCACGTAGAGGACTACAAAAACTTGGGTCAGGTCCTCCAGGACTACAAACACTTGAGTCATTTCCATTTGAGGACCACAAACACATGGGTCATGTCCTTTAGAGGATAACAAACATTTGGGTCATGCCCTTTAGATGATCACAAACACTTGGAATATTCCATTCAGGACTACAAACACTTGGGACAAGCCGTCCAGGACTACAAACACGTGGGTCATGCCATTTAGAAGGTCACAAACACTTGGGTCATGCCCATTAGAGGATCACAAACACTTGGGGCATGCCCTTTAGAGGATCACAAACACTTGGGTCATGCCCTTTAGAGGGTCACAAACAGTTGAGTCATGTCCTTCATATGATCACAAACACTTGGGCAATGTCCTTTACATGATCACAAACACTTGGGTCATGCCCTTCATATGATCACAAACACTTGGGTCATGTCCTTCATATGATCACAAATACTTGGGTCATGCCCTTAAATGACCACAACCACTTGGGTCATGTCCTTTAGATGATTACACACACTTCGGTCATGCCCATCAGATGATCACAAACTTTTGGAATATTCCTTCAGGAATACAAACACTTTGGCATAGCCCTTCAAGATTACAAATGCTTGGGGCATGCCCTTCAGGAATACGAACACTTGGGTCATGTGCTCCAGGACTACACACACTGGAGTGATGCCCTTCAGAGAACTACAAACAATCGGACCATGTCATTAAGGTCTACAAATATCTAAGACTACAACATTTGATCAATTATATTACTATATGAACAAACACAAATAACGGGGTACAATAAAATATATATAACAATTAGTAATTGACCACCCAACTATAAATTATCAACTCGGTTTTTAAATTGATACCAAATTGACTCTGATATTGAGTTGCCTATGTCGAGTTCTCCAAGTGCAAACTACCTTGATAAAGCCAGCATACACTGCACCACCTGCTGGAGTGTAACGACAGGCTGCGTGCGATACAACACAGATATGGGCGACAGGTACCGAAAACGAGGCTCCATTGTAAAGCACGTAATCTGAAGTTATTGTCATGTGGTGTACAGGTACAACATCCTGTATTATGTCAAAAGTGCAGCTAACTATATATTGACTGTGACAAGAAAACGGTGTCAACCTTGCTGAAGAGTTGAAATTCTGAATACTATAACTGACTTTGCTCTTAGTTACCTTTTGTTTTAACAAAACCAAATTTGTGTATATAATTGCATCAAATTGCACCCGAAAGACCAGTATGTTACTACGGTGCTGAGAAGTGACATTCGTAGGAATAAAATCTAATTACGTAACAAGAAAAAATACACACAAAAAGCTGGAGGTGTGAGCCGACACACAGAAAAAAAAGAAGAAAAAATAGGACTATTTCGCTTAGCCTCATTTTCGGATGTCGTGTCACAAATAACAGAGCACTGGTTTCTAAGATGTGGCTGTACGAGCATTAAAACAGAAAGCATAAATACACACAGCAGCAACAACACCAGTAGCAGCAACAGGTCCATCACTCCAGCGTCAGCACCACCTACACAGTGCTGAGCAGCCGTGTTGCCATGCCGACGCGTCGGCTTGCTCGGTCGACAGAGCAGAAGCTTTTGGGGCATAGCCAAGCGGCCCGCTCAGCTGCCGCCCACCGGCAATGCCACGGTTGATTTCGAAGCTACAGGAAGCATTGAACTAGGTTTGTAGGCTGAACATCAGTCGGTCACTACGTGATAGGGCGGAATGTGACAGCAAAGCCTACATGCGCTACAAAGTTTGACACTTCTGACAGCACTACACAGTGCATAGTGACAGGTGACGCCCAGAGATCTAACAGTGTCTGAAAACTTGACAGCAGGTCCTTAGCAACAGGCCAACTGTGACCTTGGCAACAGGCCGACTGTGACCTTGGCAACAGGCCGACTGTGACCTTGGCAACAGGCCGACTGTGACATTGGCAACAGGCCGACTGTGACATTGGCAACAGGCCGACTGTGACATTGGCAACAGGCCGACTGTGACCTTGGCAACAGGCCGACTGTGACCTTGGCAACAGGCCGACTGTGACCTTGACAACATGCCGACTGTGACCTTGGCAACAGGCCGACTGTGACCTTGGCAACAGGCCGACTGTGACCGTGGTGACCGTGGCAACATGCCAACTGTGACCCTGGAAACATGCTGACTGTGACCGTGGCAACATGCCGACTGGGGCCTTGGCAACATGCCGACTGTCATCTTGGCAACATGCAGACTGCCACCTTGGCATCAGGTCGACTGTCACATTGGCACAGGCCGAATGTCACCTTGGCAACAGCCCGACTATGACTTTGGCAACATGCCGACTGTCACCTGGGCAACATGCCGACTGGCACCTTAACCTCAGGCCCACTGTCACCTTGGCAACAATACGACTGTCACCTTGGCAACAGGATGACTGTCACCTTGGCAACATGCCGACTGACTGGCCGCGATGCGACACTACTGAAGGTCGTGCCCCTGTAACTGCAGTGTTGGCAGACATCGTGTGTGGTGTGGCGTCCCCTGGTGAGTAAGCGCGACACTACTGGCCGCGGGAGTAACCAGTTTTGATATTGGTTATAATTGGAAAGAAGAGGAGGGGTACAACTGGTGCCGTTTCACAACAGGAAGTACATGCAAGTGCTGCCGCCAACGGAGGGTTCAAGAGCGTCAAAGGTTCAGTGCTTACCGGTGCCGACCAGTACGGCACGGGCTCGCGTGGCCCGCGCCAGTCACCAGCCACTTCCGATGCGGCTGGAAGACATGTGCGCACAGCCCGCTCCTGGCGCGTTGTGGCGAGTGGCCACGACCTGTCTGAGAGGCTGCTGCTGTAATTGTTCATCTCGTTCTGGTACATCAGTCGTTGTGCAGAGTCCTCAGCATGGTTGTCACTGTACGGCAGACAGGGATCAGGTGACCGCTTAATGTACAGCACTTCATCCTGCATGCTGATCTGGGTTACCGCTTCCTCAATGTGAGGTGCGGCTAGACTGCAGGGATCGGAGTGGGGTGGGCGGACGAGGGGTGGGCTGAGAACGAGGTCAGCCTCCTTGTGTGGAGGTTCGTCTCGCCCATGCACGGAGGACCCTTCGTCTTCGCAGGAGTGACGCGTCATTCGAGAGTTGGCATATTGCTGTCGGTGAACGGTTCTGGCGTCAAATTCATATGGCAAGGTATTCCTGGCATTAGAGAAAATCACATTCTCATTTTCTGTTCTATTATTTCTTTGGTCATTTTTTTCTTGGTGTGTTTTGACAGTGCTAACATTCATTTGACAATTGTTTTCCTGTTCTTTTCTCGGGAGGGTGTAACCCATATCATTATAATCAGGTCTATGTTCCCTTCCACTTGAATAAATAATCTTTTGTTCACTGTGATTGATTCTCAATGTCTTATCTTGATATCGCTTCACATTTCTGGCATCACAATAGATCACCTTTTCAAGTTCAGGCCGCAGACCCAACAAATCTGGTTGAATAAAAGTTCCACGGTCAGTTCTGATATTTGGCTGGTGGGCATCACCGGTGTCAGAATAGATGGCATGGTTCCAACTGCTCATCTGTGTGTGGAGGTTTGTGTCTGGGCTTCTGACTACTGGTCCGCTACCTCTGGTCCTGTTCCCATTTACATCTTCATGTCTGGCTCTTGCATCAGTGACTTGCTGCACTGCTCTTGAGTCTACATCCTTTCTAGATGGCTGCCAACTCGGGCTGCTGGAGTTTGGTCTCCTTGCTGCAGATTCACTGCCTTGAAGATGCACATGCTGTTGATGTGGTTCACCAAATTGACAATGTCGATGATTATTGATATCTTTACGGTTAGGCTTCCTGCTTGCCTCTACAATATTTCCCTCTATTCTTCGCTCATGTTGGGAACCAGGAGATCGCTGATTGGGATGCTGGGGACCAGGAGCTCGCTGATAAGGATGCTGGGAACCAGGAGATTGTTGATGGCAATGTTGGGGACCAGGAGATTGCTTATGGGAATGCTGGGGACCAGGCGATGCTGGATGCTGGAGATGTGCTGCATTAAGCGATCGCTGATGCGGCCTTGCTTTATCACTGTCAGGCACATCATACAGTTTTTCATGGTATCCCTGGGATCCGTTCAGTTTCCCCATAGAATCCCTCAGCTTTTGGTAACCACTTGAGGTTTTGCGAAACTCTTCAATGATCTCACTACTGTGTGGCAGGCTGCTGAGGGACTGGGATTCAGGGATGTTGTTTCGGTTACCTATGACATATTTCCCACTATACGGCTGCTTACCAAACTCCAGTCGGTGTGGTTTTTCTAAGGCATGTGATCTGCGCAAATTAATCTGCTCCTGAGTCATCTCGCGCTCACCATCATAGCGTACTGCATTATCAAGACTCCTGAAGTGATGATGCTTGCCATTGTGCAGTTTGGGTGCACGACTGTGGCTTGTGCGCTTGCTGGCAGTTTTCTTGTAGCATGCACAGTCTTCATATTTGTGGACATCCTTCTTACAGCATGCACAGTCTTCACACTTCTTGATGTCCTTCGTACGGCATGTACCTTCCTCGGTCTTGTTCGCATTGCAGTTTCTCTGCTGTGCACCATGGTGGCTCTTCTCAGAATGTTCACCAACTCTCCGAATGGCTTTCTTAGCTATGTCACTGTGTTTGCAATTGTCACTGTGCTGGCAATGACCTGGATGCGGATCCCTATGGTTGTTGCCATGCTTGCAATTATACCGCCCATCGTCAACATCACAATAGCCACTATCCTGCTCAAACTCCTGTAAGATCCTGCTCTTGATTTCCATGTCAGTGTGACTCCGCTGCACTGTCCTCTCCCTGTGTGTGTCGCAACCTTTGGCTGGCCTTGAACTTGGCTGCTGCGGTTCCCAGTAGGCTTCATTCTTCCTCTGGCTTCGAATAAATGCCTGGGCTCTTTCAAGTGGAATTGTATCACGGATATGCGCCCGGCGGCGACCTTGGCCAACAAACTCTATCGTCTTACTTTTTGGCATGCGGCTTGGAGACCAGCGCCTGCATCGTGACCTACAGTGGCCACCATCAAAGGCAGGTGAAGAGTATATTTTGACATTCTGCTCAATGTCCAGTGGAGCGTGACCGTGCGGACTGTGCTGTGCAACCCAGCTTCGCTGTTGATAAGCTGCCTCAGCAGCAGGATTTGAGTGGGCCCCCGAGGCATACCCCTGAAATCAGCATCTGGCCATAATCATCACACATACAAAACAATCCCCCTCCTCCTTACAATGCCTGCTTTACTGTCTTATCAGGCAATCAATACAAAGCAATTTTTATCTCAGTTCTCTCAAAGGTTAACCATCTTGCTTTCTTCTTCTTCTAATCAAAATTTCTTTTACCATTGTGCTTGCTGCATGTGATACAGGTGATTGATGTCTTATTTTAACCAGATTGTTTTATATCTCACTTAAATATGAAGTAATGTCATTATGGAACAGAGGTAGAGTTGAAGTGAATCTGCTGCAGCCAAATGCAGTTGGCGAGGTTAGTAAGTAACCATTTGCAAGTGTAATGATGAAGGAAAGGTAAGTAAGAAACAGTTTTGCATCAGGCTGCTATGAAGAAAAACGCGGACTGAGGTAGTCTACATTATTGACAGGCAGAATGAAATCATGCCGCTACGAAGGAAAACGCGGACTGAGGAAATCTACATTATTGACAGGCAGAATGAAATCATGCCACTACGAAGGAAAACACAGACTGAGGTAATCTACATTATTGACAGGCAGAATGAAATCATGCCGCCACGAAGAAATATGCGGACTGAGGTAGTCTACACTACTGACAGGTGGAAAGAAGTCATGCCGCTAAGAAGGGAAACCCAGAGACTGACGTACTCTACATTATTGACAGGCAGAATGAAATCATGTTGCTAAGAAGGAAAATGTGGACTGAGGTAGTTGAAAATAAATGGGCAGAATGACTGCGGACTGGAGGGTGTGGGTGCGTAGGACGGGGGGGGGGACGGGGTGAGGAAGGAACTTGAGCTTGGCACTATCAGGGGAAATCCACCACAAACAACACTATTTCAGTTCGCTTTCCTGGGGAATATGACAGAGGGGTAAAACTGAAAGGGTGACATAAATAAATTAGTTTTGGTAATGAAATAAATCCAGCAAATCAGTTATAATAATGAAATAAATCCGGCAGTATAATAATTATGAAATAAGCTATTCTTAAAATGGTATGCATTTCGTGATACATAAATGAACTTGGCTTTATTTTAACAGGCATAAAACTTAACATACTTAACTGAAACCAACATACCCTAAGGGAACGTTCAGTCATAATTGAAGCATACATATGCACACAACCAAGCTTAGTAGGTCATTTGCATATATAGCTGTCAATGACCTACAAACAGTTTATGCCTTGTTGTCCACCAGTTTGTAGATCATTTGCATGTGACCTACAAACAGCTCATGCCACAGTGCACAACAGTTTGTAGGTCACTTGCATGTGACCTACAAACAAATCACAGTTTGATGTACACCAGTTTGTAGGTGATTCGCAATTGATCTACAAACAGCTCATGTCAGTGTACACCAAGTTGTAGGCCATTTGCATGTGACCTACATACAACTCATGCCACAGTTGGCCAATTTGTAGGTCATTCGCATGTGACCTACAGACAGCTCATGCTACAGTGTACACCAGGTTGTAAGTCAATGTCCTTGGATGTTCAAACAGAGGTTCAGCGGGATATTTAAGCACAGCACATCAGCATGCTGGTCGGCAACTAAGGGTTGCTAATTAAGCAGCAAAACCATTAAACTTATGCCAAAATAATAAATTAATGTAAATAATTCACAACTTACATCAACCGTTGCTTCTCCAACGCCATTTGTGACTGCTGCTGCTAAAAAAGCACAAGAAAGGAAATGAGTTGTTGGTACATTTGATGTGTTCTGTTTGTACACTTGTGCGTTATGTTTCCATTTAAAAATAAAATTGTGTATTCCCCCCCCCCCCCCAAACCCAGGAAACAAATTGAAATGAATCAAATTAATATACTTGCAACAAAGTGATAGAACTGGTGCAAATTATACTAAGAAATATCTAATAGCACAACATAGCCATTTGCTAGCAGGGAATATATAAGCTCAAGGAAAAGAAGTTTAAGAAATGCATTGTATGCATTTATAGACAGCACATGTAGTCCTTGAATTACATACAAATAAACCATTCAAACTTAGCGAAAGTTAATAAATGCAAACTAATAAGTGTGTACATTGTGTCCCTTTCAGCAGTTAACTTGAATACAAAAGCCTAGAGCATTACGTTAACGTAATATACATACAGAACATTCATTGCATGACATTTAAAAGGGCTGGAACATGACCAATACAATTTTCCTTATTCACAATTATCACGATCAAATATGAAGTCATAATTTGCACAGCTTGAAATAACTTATTCTCTACTACTAGTTATTTAGGGCCGAACCATTGTCTGAGGATCTCTTCGGTCAAGCTGTGGCTATATGTGTCATCCAACCCCAATGACTGTCCTTAGTGATAGGCATGGGCATATGATAGACTTAATATGCAAACCCTACTAACGCTGAAAGTAAATTTGAAGGTTTTATAGTATGCAATATAACCTATGTACGCCCTTCTCTTCCCTATGTGACATCATAAAACTATTAATAATAGCCACAGGTCCGTAAGGGGCCTGCAAAGTCTTGAACTTTATTTGCCCCTTTCAAGGCGTTGAAAAGCCTTGAATCCCATTAAACTGTTCCATCTGATCTAAATTAGTCCGAAATCACCATTCGTCATTGTACCCCCCCCCCCCCCCACCGAAATACAAATGAAAATAGTCTTGAATTCCCATCAAAAACAGCCTTGAATTCCATATCTTCATGTGTATGGACACTGTAGCCATGAGGTAGTCAGTCTAACGGTGCCGGGCATAGTAATCCTGACCTACTGAGTTCAAGCTCGAATAGCCCATTCTAAGTAGGATCTGTCATTACGATAGATGCATTATTCATGTAAGGGATACATAGTAAAAATGACATGACAACATCTTTAATGCAATACACACACAACATTCAGAGTATGTGACGTTAAAGTAACACACACTGAACGTTCGGCAATTGACGTTCAAGTAACACATAGAACATTCACAGTATGTGACGCACACTGAACGTTCATCGGATGACATTCAAGTAACACATAGAACGTTCAGAGTATGTGATGTTAAACATTCAGTGCATGATGTTAAAGAAATGTACACGAAACGTTCAGTGCAAGGCGTTAATGTAAACCCCACAGAACGTTCAGTGCATGATGTTAATAAAGTAACACACAGAACAGTAAGACTAGGGGGTTAACGCACAGTATTCTAACATTGCAATGTTAATGTGGCACAGAACAAAAGTAATTATATACACAACATGATCCCTTAATGCAATGCAAATAATACAAATTGACACAGATAAGCTGAGGGTGAGTGGCGATTTGGGTTAGTAGGGTTCAGTTTGAATTGTCCGCAGTTGTTGCTCAGTACAACCCATGGTCCAACAAGCGCCATAGCACTGAGTGGAGCAACCTAGTAAATAAACAGCCGGGGTTAGGCTTTGGTTGGAAAAACCACAACACCAGATGAACCGCGAGTTGTGAAAGTTAGAACCTTTTAGATAATTAAACGAAGAAGAATAGAAAAAAACACAATATAAGCTAATTTACAAAGTAAAAACGCAACATTCACAAATCACTCAATTAAAGCAATCTTAATTTATAGTCGATTCGATCCAATATTTGTAAAAGTGCCAATCAAAGGTGGTTTATTCAAGCATACTCACTTTAATTTATTTTTATTATAATAAAGAGTGTCTAGACACTTTTGCCAAGAACAAACTTCACTGCTTTGAGGGTTTGGAAGTTCATGACTGCAAACAAATTTATTCATCTATATTTAACCGAAAGCCTTGTCTGCAGTGAGTTGAGTGAAGGCGGCATAGAGAGGTGGCCCGAGGCCGCAGGCTGTGTGCTCGCCGTCCTTGTTACACACCCAGAAGTAGTTAGAAGTCACCGCAATCGAAACCGAAGAGAGATGGACCGGGGAGACAGTGGCTTAGTACACATAGGACTACCCGCCTGGTCCCACGTGGCTGAACTGCTGGTGCACTGCCGGGACCGCGACCGGAAGTAGAGTCGTTAGGGTTACTGGGAGATGGTTAGAGCCAGTTCCGGCGGCCGCCTTACCTCCGGGCTGGCTGCTCGGACACTCTATCCTCAGTACGTCTGGCATGGCGCCGTGTGGCCACACCCCCTGACGGCTGTAGTAGGCGTTAATCGCTGGACTCAACACCAGGAGGCGCACCTGCTCCGGAGACGCTGTGATGCAGTGCACCACCTGGTGGTGGTCCATGTGTTGACAGCTGACACCGTTCACCTCCACCACACGGTCGCCAGGCACCAGCCCACCGAGTGTGGCCGGCGAGTCAGGCTCGAGCGGCCCGATGAAGTGGCCAGGCCGGTGCTTGTCGTCGTGCAGCCGAAAGCCATAGCCAGACACGGCCTTCCACTTCCGCAGGTGACAAAGACGAATGGTCGGTTCCGGCTTCTTCGCGGTGGGCGCTGAGACGGAGGCGTAGGCTGACAGGGAAATAGGGGGAGGTGTGAAGCAGCCTGGGCACCTGGTGACACTGACTGCTGGTACAGGCATGTCGGCTAACCGGAGGGAAAGGTAGTGGGAGGCATGAAGCAGCCTGCGCACCTGGTGGTACAGGTGTGTCGGCTGACCAGAGGGAAGGTGTAGTGGGAGGCGTGAAGCAGCCTGCGCACCTGATGACACTGACTGCTGGTACAGGCATGTCGGATAATCGGAGGGAAGGGGTAGTGGGAGACGTGAAGCAGCCTGTGCACCTGGTGAAACTGACTGCTGGTACAGGCATGTCGGTGAACCGGAGGGAAGGGGTAGTGGGAGGTTTGAAGCAGACTGCGCACCTGGTGACACTAAGTGGTGGTACAGGCATGTTGGCTGACCTGAGTGAAGGGGTAGTGGGAGGTGTGAAGCAGCCTGTGCACCAGAGCCACGTTCAGGATACGCCTCCAAGTCGGCTCCGCGCCGTCTTCTTGGCCAATATGCATTCAGGGTACAACTCAGAGACATCTCGCTTTTCAGACAGAAGGAAAAAAGCGCCTCGAAAATGGCCGCCGGATTCAGTGGTTTCAGCCAATCAGAGCTGTTCTTTTCACTTGCAAATGGCTGGACCCTATGGAGGCGGCCATTTTCGAGGTAACCGATTGCTTTTGCTGTTCAGACTAGCGAAATGTCCAGAATTTTTCCGAGACGCCTCTGAAGAATACCTTGAACGTGTGACACTGGTGACACTGAATGCTGGTACAGGTGTGTCGGCTGTTGCCAGGGGGTCTAAGTAGGGGGAGGTGTGAAGCAGGCTGCGCACCTGGTGACACTGACCACTGGTACAGGCATGTCGGCTGACAGGAGGGAGGGGGGGGGTAAAGGTGTGAAGCAGCCTGCGCATTTGGTGACACTGGGAATATAAGGGAGGGGTGAAGCGCTGGTAGCCAAATGCGAGTACAGGCTGCCTCTTCAGGCTCTATTCATTCCTTCCCTGTACTTCACAAATAACCGCACATGGGTGTGCTGCTGGTAACCAGCACCTTCGACTGCTCCTCCAATTACAGAGAGCCGGACAAGACATTATGAAAATTAACAGCTTCAGGCTGGTTGGTTGTTGAAGTTTTACATCCTTACAACATCTAAGGTCATATCAGGACGGAACAGCTTTAGGAACAAATTTTCGCAGCTACCTTGATGACTGATCACAGCTTATGTAGTCAGGGTCAGTGTGCGAGAGATCTGACATGCAGGTAAAGTGGCCTGGTCAACCTGATGCCATGCATCAGTGCGTCATCGAAATAGTCGCAGATGTCCAGTAGTTGGGTTTGGGGGAGGGGATGCCATGCTGCATGCGACGGTAAGGCGAGGATTTAAGAACCAACACCAAGCACAAATTATTTCACTGACTATTCACACTGTGTGGTATTTATTCCATAGTACTGCTCCACCCATGCACATGCCTCACCAAACAATGTATATCCTCTACCCATAACAGGGTTCAGACCTAATAGCTTCCCCACCTCCCCCAACAACAGTTAGATTGGCATATAGGTGTGATTATGTGGGTTTGTTATTGAACTTGTGTCTAGATGGACTTAGTTGGACTTTTACTTGTGCTCAGATGCATTTGCGTTTAGATGGGAGTTATTTAAGTGGTTTAGTTGTTAAGATGCAGTTCATATTGTACATGTGTTTAAATGAAGTCAACATAATTGTGTATGTTATGTATTTACTTAGATTGATTATTTATTTACTCTATACAGCATAACCCCGTTAAATCAAACTTGAAGGGACCCTAGAAATTTGTTTGGATTAACCGATCATTGGTTTAACCGAGCTTTGGCTTTGACTTTGACTTGGCTTTGGCAAAAACGTGGGTGCCTTATGAATGCAATATACAATGTATGTGGACACTTTGATTATTGTTTTTTATGCATATACAGTATAACCCCGTAAAACCAAGCTCGGTTAATCCAAACCTTTTTCGGTGGCCCGGCAAAATACTTCCATTTTTCATATTAAAAAGTCTCAGATGACCATATAACCAAGTTAGGTTTAACCCTAAGTGGCCTGGGGCCTGACATTTTTGTTTGGATTAACCGATACTTTGGATTAACCGACTTTGGTTTAACCAACTTTTTTATATGATAAATGGTAGTATTTTGCCGGGGCGACGAACAAATTTGGATTAACCGATCGTTTGGTTTAACCGAGCTTGGTTTGTAGTAAAGAAAGAATTTGACCAATGTGAAATGTTTCAAGTTCAAAAATAGCCCCACCACACTGCCATTATCAGCTAAATAAATGTCAACGGCTGCAGTTAAATTCTGCTATGCCCACTGTATGCAGCTTTACACAGTCCACTTCCACTCCACTATACGGACTGTGTACAACTTGATGGCCCTGTCACACTACGACGTATCTCGCCGGCGCGCCGCCAACGCGCAAAATCACTTTTAATCGTCGAGACACGTCAAACTTTTTGGCGCGGTGGGAAAAGTTCGACGTCAGCGCAACGTATTGGTAGCGTGCGGCCGACGTTGTGGTGTAATATAGTTTGTTTGTTGTTTTACATCCTAGCAACATCTAAGGTCATATCAGGACGGGTACCGACTTGTGACAGTGTGCACTCATGGCGACTTTATAGTGCTGCCCCACTGGAAGACCAGGCCGCCAGCACCATGACCTGATATCCCATTCAGTCACATTCTCCTGACACTGAGCCAACCAGCCCTTGCCCTATCCTAATAATGCCGAGCGCCATGCTAGGAAGCGACAAGTATCAATTTTTAAGTCATTGGTTTGACTCGACCAGGGTTCGAACCCAAGACCCCACGATCTACCAACACGGGAGACGGATGCTTCTAACTATGTAATATAGTGTGGCATAGCGTAGTTTATGTAGTATAATGTAGTATAGTGTAGTATAGTGTAGTAGGGGGGCCTATAGTGTAGCATAGTATAGTATTTTGTAGTGTGGTGTAACATAGTGTAGTGTAGAATAGTGTAGTATTGTGTAGTACAGGGTGGTATTGTGTAGTATTGTGTAGTACAGTGTGGTATTGTGTAGTATAGTGTAGTATTATGTAGTATAGTGTGGTATAGTGTGGTATTGTGCAGCATATTGTAGTATAGTATTATGTAGCATTGTTTAGTATAGTGTATAATTGTGTAGAATAGTGTAGTGTAGTATTATATAGCATAGTGTAGCATAGTGTAGTATTATGTAATATAGTGTAGTATAGTGTAGCATAGTGCAGTATAGTGTAGTGTAGCATAGTGTAGTATTATGTACTATAGTGTAGTATAGTGTAGTATAGTATTATGTAGCATTGTTTAGTATAGTGTAGTCTAGTGTAGTATAGTGTAGTATAGTGTAGAATTGTGGAGTATAGTGTAGTATTATATAGCATAGTGTAGTATAGTGTAGTGTAGCATAGTGTAGTATTATGTAATATAGTGTAGTATAGTGTAGCATAGTGCAGTATAGTGCATCATTGTGTAGCGGCCGACGTTGTGGAGTAATATAGTGTGGTATAGTGTAGTATATTGTAGTATCATGTAGTATAGTGTAATATAGTGTATCATAGTGTAGAATAGTGTAGTATAGTGTAGCATAGTATAGTATTATGTAGTATAGTGTAACATAGTGTAGTGTAGTATAGTGTAGTAGTGTGTAGTACAGTGTGGTATTGTGTAGTATTGTGTAGTATAGTGTAGTAATATGTAGTATAGGGTGGTATTGTGTAGCCTAGTGTAGTATTATGTAGTATAGTGTAGTATAGTGTAGGATAGTGTAGTATAGTGTAGGATAGTGTAGCATAGTGTAGTATTATGTAGCATTGTTTAGTATAGTGTAGTATAGTCTAGTGTAGTATAGTGTAGAATCATGTAGTATAGTGTAGTATAGTATTATGTAGCACAGTGTAGTGAAGCATAGTGTAGTATTATGTAATATAGTGTAGTATAGTGTAGCATAGTGCAGTATAGTGTAGTATAGTGTACCATTGTGTAGTATAGTGTAGTATTATGTACTCGAGTGTAGTATAGTGTAGGATTATGTAGTATAGTGTAGTATGGTGTAGTATGGTGTAGTATAGTGTAGTATAGTGTAGTATAGTGTAGTATAGTGTAGGATTATGTAGTATAGTGTAGTATGGTGTAGTATAGTGTAGTATGGTGTAGTATAGTGTAGTATAGTGTAGGATTATGTAGTATAGTGTAGTATGGTGTAGTATTATGTAGTATAGTGTAGGAAAAAAAGTCCACGTATGACAACGTCACACAACGTTACACCAACGCGCTTCTAACGTTTCTCGACGATCCCCTAACGTCGCCTTAACGTTGGCACCCGCACGTCGTCGCACGTCGAAAGTTTTGTGCAAGCACAAAACTTGGCCGATCCCCCTGATGCGCGCCGCCGACCCTTGTCGACCGTCACCATCCATCAACGAACACCTAACGCGCACCTAACGCGCGCGTAATGCTTCCTGACGTATCCCGATGTTGTGGCAAAAAATCACATACGTCGACGCACGTTGGCGAGAAGCGTCGTAATGTGACAGCGCCATTACACAGTTCACTTCCACTATGCTGACTGTGTACAACTTTACACAGTTCACTTCCACTATGTTCACTGTGTACAACTTTACACATTTCACTTCCACTATGCTGACTGTGTACAACTTTACACAGTTCACTTCCACTATGTTCACTGTGTACAACTTTACACAGTTCACTTCCACTATGTTCACTGTGTACAACTTTACACATTTCACTTCCACTATGCTGACTGTGTACAACTTTACACAGTTCACTTCCACTATGTTCACTGTGTACTACTTTACACAGTTCACTTCCACGATGTTCACTGTGTACAACTTTACACGGTTCACTTCCACTATGCTGACTGTGTAAAACTTTACACAGTTCACTTCCACTATGTTCACTGTGTACAACTTTACACAGTTCACTTCCACTATGTTCACTGTGTACACCTTTACACAGTTCACTTCCACTATGTTCACTGTGTACAACTTTCCACATTTCACTTCCACTATGCTGACTGTGTACAACTTTACACAATTCACTTCCACTATGCTGACTGTGTACAACTTTACACAGTTCACTTCCACTATGTGCACTGGGTACAACTTTACACAGTTCACTTCCACTATGTTCACTGTGTACAACTTTACACAGTTCACTTCCACTATGTTCACTGTGTACAACTTTACACAGTTCACTTCCACTATGTTCACTGTGCACGTTACACAGTTCACTTCCAGTATGCCGACTGTGTACAACTTTACACATTTCACTTCCACTATGCTGACTGTGTACACCTTCACACAGTTCACTTCCACTTTGCCGACTGTACAGCTTTACACAGTTCGCTTCGACTATGCCGGCTGTATACAACTTCACACAGTTCACTTCTGTTATGCTGCATGCGAAGTCCATTGTGTAAAATTTACACAGGCAACATCAACTATGCCACACACAAAGCACACTGTGTGCTGTTTCTTTATTGGGGGGTTTTATATCATGGCAACAACTTAGGTCATATCAGGATGGGTACCGACTTGTGACAGTGCACACTCACAACAACTTTATTTTTGCTGCCCCACTAGGAGGCCAGGTCGCCAACACCATGACCCTATTTCCTGCTCCAGCACATTATCCTGATACTGAGCTAACCAGTCCTTGCTCTATCCTAGTAATGACAAGCACCAGGCTAGGTAGCGACAAGTATGGTTGGACTTGGCCAGGTTTCAACTCCCAACCTTTCACGTAGGAAGTTTGTTTGTTGTTTTACATCCTAGCAACATCTTAGGTCTTATCAGGACGGGTACCGACTTGTGACAGTGCGCACTCATGGCGACTTTATAGTGCTGCCCCACTGGGAGACCAGGCCACCAGCACCATGACCTGATATCCCACTCAGTCACATTATCATGACACTGAGCCAACCAGTCCTTGCCCTATCCTAATAATGCTGAGCGCCTGGCTAGGAAGCGACAAGTATCAATTTTAAAGTCATCAGTTTGACTCAACGAGGGTTCGAACAAACTATCCCCTGGTCTACCAACACGGGAGACGGATGCTCTAACTCATTCGGCCATCCATCCACTGCCATTCGGCCATCCCGGCCACTGCGTCCGGTTTCACTGTGTTACATGGTGGGATTGCCAGAACTCATTCGGCCATTCCGTGTGGTGCACTACCGATTCGGCCACTGCGTCCGGTTTCACTGTGTGTTGCATGGTGGGATTGCCAGAACTCATTCGGCCATTCCGTGTGGTGCACTACCGATTCGGCCACTGCGTCCGGTTTCCCTGTGTGTTACATGGTGGGATTGCCAGAACTCATTCGGCCATCCCGTCTGGTGCACTCTACCGATTCGGCCACTGCGTCCGGTTTCACTGTGTGTTACATGGTGGGATTGCCAGAACTCATTCGGTCATCCCGTCTGGTGCACTCTACCGATTCGGCCACTGCGTCCGGTTTCACTGTGTGTTACATGGTGGGATTGCCAGAACTCATTCGGCCATTCCGTGTGGTGCACTACCGATTCGGCCACTGCGTCCGGTTTCCCTGTGTGTTACATGGTGGGATTGCCAGAACTCATTCGGCCATCCCGTGTGGTGCACTACCGATTCGGCCACTGCATCCGGTTTCACTGTGTTACATGGTGGGATTGCCAGAACTCATTCGGCCATCCCGTCTGGTGCACTCTACCGATTCGGCCACTGCGTCCGGTTTCACTGTGTGTTACATGGTGGGATTGCCAGAACTCATTCGGCCATCCCGTGTGGTGCACTACCGATTCGGCCACTGCGTCCAGTTTCACTGTGTTACATGGTGGGATTGCCAGAACTCATTCGGCCATCCCGTCTGGTGCACTCTACCGATTCGGCCACTGCGTCCGGCTTCACTGTGTGTTACATGGTGGGATTGCCAGAACTTTTTCGAGAACAGAAGAAATCTTATTCCCCGAACCGGACAATTTAATTTCTTAACGGTTTTAATTAATTTTAAACAAATATTTTTATTGCATTTGTTGATTAAAACGGGAGAAATTTCAAGCACGGAAAATTGGTCTTCCTCATTCCACTGCTCCTTACCCTATCCTAGTAATGATGAGCACCAGGCTAGGTCGTGACAAGTATCAATTGTTAAGTCATTGGTTTGACTTGAGTGGATTCGGCAGCAATTGGCAGCCACTCCTTAATGCGCCTGCAGCTGCTTCACCCACCGAATAGGTTGGTTGATTGTTGGAGTTTGACGTCCTGGCAACATCTAAGGTCATACCAGGACGGGTAAGTGGAGAGGGGTTTGTTAGAATTATCAATGCAATACTACCCAACTCAGTCAGATTCAGCCAGTGTTCCAAGTTTTGAAAGTTTTCATAATATAAATGATGTTATATATAATATATGTTATATACATATAAATAATATATATGATGTTATATAGAATATATAATGCTAGATATACTATATATAAAATGCTATGTAGAATATATATATAATGCTATATATATAATATACATAATGCTATATATAATATACATGTTATATATATTAATGTTATATATAATTATAATGCCATATATAATTATAATGCCATATAATGTGATATATAATACAGATGTTATAACATTTATATACATACGCATATATACATGCCTGGAGTTAATGAGGGACTAGGTGTTGCAGAGGTTAGATGAAACACGAAGACTGGTTAATAATGTTAGGGTGACCGATCCGCCAGTGAAAGTGACCAGAGTTAATAAGTGCTTATTTGAATGCTGATTAGACGTGGTGCAGTATGCGTAAGTGACCCATCCATTTGCCAGAACACCAAAGCCAGTTCCGTTACTCAGCCGGGCTGCTTATTGCTGTTTAATTTGGCGCAGCCCGGTGGTGCCGGTCAGGGTGATGGCAGCCACTGCGTGACCCTTCGGACCCTTCGTTGTGGTGGTGGTGGCTGACTGCCTTACCTGCGTTCTGCACTGACCGATCCATCCGCTCAACTGAGGGCATCAGACTGTGTGGCCAGAGGTCACTGTACTCCAGGTAGTACTGGCCGACGCTGGCGTGTCCGACCAGCAGTTGCACCTGGTCGGGCTTCTCAAGCACGTGCTCTATGACGGTGTGGTGGTCGGCGGTGCGAACACTCGCTCCGTTCACCTCGTAGATCTGGTCGTCCTTGCGCACGCCTGCCAACTCGGCTGGACTGGCCGACTCGACACTCCCGATGAAGTGACCCGGACGGCCTTGCTCGTCATGCAGGTTGAAGCCATAGCCATTATAGTTGGGCCACTTGTCGATGGTGCAGAGTCGCAGAGACGCTGGTGGCTCGGCGGCACCTCCTCCATTCGTCATGATGGTCCCTGAGGACTCCACGACTTCGGCGTTAACGTAATGAGGATCTGTTCTTGCCGCCCACTCTTCAGCAGCCACCGGATATTCGTGAACTTTCAAATCAAGTGACAACAGTATAACTGAACATCTGTTAGCTGAGTAAGCTTATTTGAACAATGCACAGATGGTTGGTTGAACCATGCACACTGAACAAACTCCTTTGTACCCTGTGCATGAACACATCAAACCATGCACATTGAATGAGCTCCTTCGAATTAGCCACATACGCTCGTAAATTTCAACAGCAATGTACCCACAGGGGTCAACAGGATCAGGGTAATGTAAGGTGGCTTCTGCAATTGAGATGATCTCAAAACTTACCACACGCTTGTTTTTGTCGTAGCTTTTTGGGGGGCTTTAAGCATTTGTATGATACACATGCAAGGTATATATTACGCACACACATTACACAAACACTCATCGACAAATAAGCTAAAAAAAAAAAAAAAAGATGTTTAAACCGACCTGCGCTACTCATTCCATTAAACCATACTTAACTGTTACTCTTTTTTGGTAGAGCAAAATAATTATTCCAATAAAATAAACACAATCCTGTCGTCATCCTACAGTTATTCTCAAGTGTATAAATTAAACAAAGTAAGAAATAACATAATAATAAATCTATTTTCACGTGGCAGTTGACTGAAATCCTAGTATACATTTGCAGCAAAAATAGCCAATATACCGGAAGTAGCAAAAGTGCACTGGATACAGCCAGTGTACCGGAAGTAGCAAGAATTCACCGGATACAGCCAATGCACCAGAAGAACCAACAGCAGTACCGTTATAGAAAGTGAAATTAATGTAGTATGAGTACTGGTACTGAGTGGTAGTAGTAAGTTCTTTCCATAATCCACTTAGTGTATGTAGTCTGATCGCAGTGAGCATCAACAACTGGTTAAAAGAAATGCAGGCCCTTAGGAGCATGCATGTTCACAGATTGTGCGAGAATGGTAAGTGTCGCTAGTTAGAGGTGAGATGGCGTCGCTAGTTAGAAGCGAGATGGAGTATGGCAAGTGTTGCTAGTTAGAGGTGAGATGGTGGAGTATGGTAAGTGTCACTAGTTAGAGGTGAAATGGTGAGAGTATGGTAAGTGTCGCTAGTTAGAGGTGAAATGGTGTGAGTATGGTAAGTGTCGCTAGTTAGAGGTGAAATGGTGTGAATGTGGTAAGTGTCGCTAGTTAGAGGTGAAATGGTGTGAGTATTGTAAGTGTCGCTAGTTAGAGGTGAGAAGGTGGAATATGGTAAGTGTCGCTAGTTAGAGGTGAGATGGTGGAATATGGTAAGTGTCGCTAGTTAGAGGTGAAATGGTGTGAGTATGGTAAGTGTCGCTAGTTAGAAGTGAGATGATGGAATATGGTAAGTGTCGCTAGTTAGAGGCGAGATGGAGTATGGTAAAAGTCGCTAATTAGAGGCAAGATGGTGGAGTATGGTAAGTGTCGCTAGTTAGAGGTGAGATGGTGGAGTATGGTAAGTTTGTTTGTTGTTGTTTTATGTCCTAGCAACATCTAAGGTCATATCAGGACGGGTACTGATTTGTGACAGTGCGCGCTCATGGCGACTTTATAGTGCTGTCCCAGTGGGAAACCAGGCTGCCGGCACCATGACCTGGTATCCCACTCAGTCACATTATCCTGACACTGAGCACACCAGTCCTTGCCCTGTCCTAATAATGCCGAGCGCCTGGCTAGGAAGCGACAAGTATCAATTTTTAAGTCATTGGTTTGACTCGACCAGGGTTCGAACCCACGACATACCAACATGGGAGACAGATGCTCTAACTCAGCCATCCCGTCTGGTCTCTAGTTAGAGGTGAAATGGTGCGAGTATGGTAAGTGTCGGTATTTAGAGGCGAGATGGAGTATGGTAAGAGTCAATAGTTAGAGGTGAGATGGTGGAGTATGGCAAGTGTCGCTATTTAGAGGCGAGATGGGGTATGGTAAGAGTCACTAGTTAAGAGCCGAGATGGTGGAGTATGGTAAACGTCACTAGTTAGAGGTGAGGTGGAGTATGGCAAGTGTCGGTAGTTAGAGGTGAGATTGTTTGTTTGTTGTTGTTCTATGTCCTAGCAACATATTAGGATGGTAGGGGTGAGATGGTGGAGTATGGTAAGTGTCGCTAGTTAGAGGTGAAATGGTGTGAGTATGGTAAGTGTCGCTAGTTAGAGCCAAGATGGTGGAGTATGGTAAGTGTCGCTAGTTAGCTTTTGTTTTGTTTGTTGTTGTTTTACGTCCTAGCAACATCTAAGGTCATATCAGGACGGGTACCGACTTGTGACAGTGCGCACTCCTGGCGACTTTAGTGCTTCCCCACTGGAATACCAGGCTGCCAGCACCATGACCTGGTATCCCACTCAGTCACATTATCCTGACAATGAGCCAACCAGTCCTAGTCCTATCCTAATAATGCCCAGCGCCAGACTCGGAAGCAACAGGTATCAATTTTAAAGTCATTGGTTTGACTCGACCAGGATTAGAACCCACGACCCCACGATCTACCAACACAGGAGACGGACACTCTAACTCATTCGGCCAGTCGCTAGTTAGAGGTGAGATGGTGGAGTATGGTAAGTGTTGCTAGTTAGAAGCGAGATAGAGTATGGCAAGTGTCACTAGTTAGAGGCGAGATGGTGGAGTATGGTAAGAGTCGCTAGTTAGAGGCGAGATGGTGCAAGTATGGTAAGAGTCACTAGTTACAGGTGAGATGGTGGAGTATGGTAAGTGTCGCTGGTTAGAGGTGAGATGGAGTATGGTAAGTGTCGCTAGTTAGAAGTGAGATGGAGTATGGCAAGTGTCGCTAGTTAGAAGCGAGATGGAGTATGGCAAGTGTCGATAGTTAGAGGTGAGATGGTGGAGTATGGTAAGTGTTGCTAGTTAGAGGCGAGATGGAGTATGGCAAGTGTTGCTAGTTAGAGGCGAGATGGTGGAGTATGGTGAGTGTTGCTAGTTAGAGGCGAGATGGAGTATGGTAAGAGTCGCTAGTTAGAGGCGAGATGGTGAAAGTATGGTAAGAGTCGCTAGTTAGAGATCAGGTGCTGGAGTATGGTAAGTGTGGCTAGTTAGAGGTGAAATGATGGGGTATGGTAAGTGTCGCTAGTTAGAGGTGAGGTGGACCGAGTATGGTAAGTGTCACTAGTTAGAGGTGAAATGGTGCGAGTATGGTAATTGTCCCTAATTAGAGGTGAGATGGAGTATGGTAAGAGTCGCTAGTTAGAGGCGAGATGGAGTATGGTGAGTGTCGCTAGTTAGAAGCGAGATGGAGTATGGCAAGTGTCGCTAGTTAGAGGTGAGATGGTGGAGTATGGTAAAAGTCGCTAGTTAGAGGTGAGATGGTGGAGTATGGTGAATGTGGCTCTTTAGAGGTGAGATGGTGTGAGTGTGGTAAGTGTTGCTAGTTAGAGGCAAGATGGAGTATGGTAAGAGTCGCTAGTTAGAGGCGAGATGGAGTATGGCAAGTGTCGCTAGTTAGAGGTGAGATGGTGGAGTATGGTAAGTGTTGCTAGTTAGAGGCGAGATGGAGTATGGTAAGAGTCGCTAGTTAGAGGCGAGATGGTGCAAGTATAGTAAGAGTCACTAGTTACAGGTGAGATGGTGGAGTATGGTAAGTGGCCCTAGTTAGAGGTGAAATGGAGTATGGTAAGTGTCACAGGTTAGGTGAGATGGCGCGAGTATGGTAAGTGTCGCTAGTTAGAGGCGACATGGATTATGGTAAGTGTTGCTAGTTAGAGGTGAGATGGTGTTCGTAGGGTAAGTGTCGTTAGTTAGAGGCGAGATGGTGCGAGTATGGTAAGTGTCGTTAGTTAGACGCAAGATGGGGTGAGTATGGTAAGTGTCGCTAGTTAGTGGTGAAATGTGAGTATGGTAAAAGTCACTGGTTAGAGGTGAAATGTGAGTATGGTAAATGTCACTGGTTAGAGGTCAGATGGATTCTTTATTTGTTAGGGCTTTGCATATTAGCAACATCTACCATGAGATGGTGTGACGATGGTAAGTGTTGTTTGCTAGAGCTGAGATGTTAGATCTGCAAACAGTTTGAGGTGTTCCAGTACGAGTATGGTAGCATGTCGCTGGTTGAGGCGACACAGTATGAGTACAGTAGCATGTCGCTGGTTAGAGGTGCCACAGTGTGAGTATGGTAGCTTGTCAGTGGTTAGGGGCATCACAGTAGGAGCATGGCAGTATATCACTGGTTAAAGGCAACACAGTAAGAGTGACAGCCTGTCGCTGGTTAGAGGCGACACAGTATGAGTATGGTAGCATGTCACTGGTGAGAGGCAAAATAGAGTGAGTATGGTAGCTAGTCGGTGGTTAGGGGCATCACAGTATGAGCATGGCAGTCTATCACTGGTTAAAGGTGACACAGTAAGAGTGACAGCCTGTCGCTGGTTAGAGGCGACACAGTATGAGTACTGGGTAGCCTGCTGCTGTTACAGGCAAAGCGGACCGTGCAGGAGGTTTACCTGAACTCGGCGATCCATCATTAGGGCATGAGATGACAGTAATGTTAGCCATGTTCCCATTCGGCTTCAGGTGGTGTTCTTTGAAGTACTTGAATCCTTCGCTGTCCACCACCAGAAGACTCACACCATTTGGGTCGCTGGTTATCCGCTGCACAACCTGGTGGTGGTCGTCGTCGTTAACAGCTTGCCCGTTCACCTCGATCACCTTATCTTTCACCTGGAGCCCGCTCGCTTCCGCCGGAGACTTCGGGTCAACCTGGCCAATGAAGTGGCCAGCGAAACCCTTCTCGTCATGCAGGTTGAAGCCATAGCCGGAGAACTGCGGCCATTTCTTCAGCAGGCACAGACGCATGGGTGGCGCATCTGCCTCCAGTTCACGTGAGTTGACGCTCTCGGCCACCAGGGGGATGGGCACCTGCGAGTCTGTGATGACTGCAAAACCACGAGCCAGTGAAAAATGTGTTTTTTCGCAAGGTGTCGCTTTGAGTATGAAGACCAGTTGAATTGATTAATTTGTCAAAATCAAAGTGTTGAAATGGAACTACTAGGGCATAGGCAGAGAGAGGCATGGAATGGTTTATATCTGAAACCTCATTTGTCTTAGATATGATGCTTTTGTTTTACATCCTAGCAACATCTCAGGTCATATCAAGACGGGTACTGACTTGTTGCAGTACACAGTCATGGCGACTTCATAGTGCTGCCCCACTGTGAGACGAGGCTGCCAGCACCATGATCCGATATCCTACGGTCACATTATCATGATACTGTGCTAACCAGTCCTTGTCCTATCCTATCACTGCTATGTATCAATTTTATGTCGTTTGACTTGGCTAGAAATTGAACTGCCGAACTGCACGGGAAGCCTGTGCTCTACCAAATTTGTCTACCGCGTCCGGTGTCTTAGATATGAGAAAAGTTTACACTTTATATTTATATACATTATATATACGGAATGATTGGTGGTTCTTTAGCGGCTTGTGGGCAGCAAAGGCAGCCATAATCATGACTATACATAGGTTGTTCTCAGAAAAGGTGGTCCATAAGTGTGACAAGATGGGTCAAAAATAAATTTTCTACAAATGACCCCTAAATGACACAGGTTAAGCACATGGTCCATCCACAACATATTTGGAGGAAAAAAAGATAGTTGACCCACTCACTTCTTTGCAGGGGGTCATGAAAGTAGAAGCTAGCATTATATTACGATTGTTACATGGACAGCAAACAATATATGAAAACGAGCAACATTGATTGTTAAATCATGATTGTTGCCGTAGATTTTGTTCTCATGTGAACTTTGCTTTTTTCCCACAAGTCCCCTAACTTGCTCATATTAATACATCTAAAAAATAGGATCCAATACCTTGATTTCAGCATTTCTGATGTAAGGTCGTTTCAGAAAAAAATGGACACCACACTCAAACTAAACACTTATCAATCTTTTAACATAAGATTATATTAGCAATGTTAATAGAAAAATGTATATGTGTGCTTTGTAGGAGTCACTGCAGACATGGGTGTTTAAAAATAGTTCCCAGAAAAGTTGCTGCCAGTGCAAAGTGAGTTTGAAAGTTTCTATTCAAAGTGGATACAAAGTGAAATGACCGTTACAATGAATTTAATGGGTCAATAATTTAATATATATCAAGGGAGAAAGCATAATTGATATTCTAAATAGGAGAAACAATACTTACAAATAGTTTAGTAGTGCACTTATTCCAAAGCATAGCATTTCTTGATATGTGATTGCATTATGCTTAAAACACTATTCAGCATGTCACAAATCGGCCATGGTTTTTGCGCCTCATTTTTGCCTAACTTGTCAGTATACAAAGAAACAAAACCACAGAAGTCTATGGTTTTGTTTGTACTATCTCCTTCTCATACCAACATAATGCCACAAATGCAAATTGGTTGATTTCAGAAGAACAAGAATATTATGAGCTTTCAAACTGAGTAACTGATTATGGACCACCTTTTCTGAGAACAACCCATATATATAATATATAAATGGTTTTATCACAATAATCTCCATTTACCTGCTCTTGCCCATGAGCCCCTCCGGCTTGGGCGCTAACCCCTAACGTAGTTAAAGCTGCATAGTCCGATGAAGCATCAAATTTTCAAAACCAAAATAATTATTTAGATTTGATTCTACATATCTAACTTAGATACTGATGCACTTATTAAGCATTTATTTCTGCGTAGAAGGCAATACTGAGTCAGTTTAACAGAACCTGTTACTGCAGAAGTCTATGGTGTCAGAGTTTTGGCAAGCTTGCCAAAACTAATTTTCCATGTTTTCACTCAGAATATCTCAAAAGTTTACCATTTAAAATAAAAGTAACTTTGAACTAATGTAAAATAGATACTAGTGATCGATCTAAGGTCAAAAATACAGAAATTCAAAACCATCGGACTATGCAACTACCTCACCATCCCCATGTTAGATCCCCCCCTCCCACCTTTCACGAGCCATTTTCTATTATAATACCACCCCCTCCCCATGGCGTATCTAGTCATTGTTCACTATAGGCATAGTTGTTGCCACCAATGAATATGTACCACAGCAGGGCCAGATATCGTCGGACACAATAAATACACAGAACCTTTCAATCAGCAGGATTAGATTCGTGGTTATTACCCAATATCATTTGCTAAGAATTGTGTTGAAAGTAACACAAATAGCAAACAGGGTACACATCATGTGTTAGTGAGTTCCCTCGTGGATGTTGACACGGACATGTTAGTAAGGCTGCAACCTGAACGCGTTAGTGGGAGGTCACGTGACGGCAAATACAGGCACGTCGGAACCGGGGTATAGTCGGCTTCACACGACACCCGTTTATGTTTGGTGTTTGTTTGTTGAAGCTTCACGTCCTGGCAACATCTAAGGTCAAATCTGGACGGCCTTTTTATACGGGCACCTAACATGAACAGGGGGCGTCGGTTAGGTATACGCTGCAAGTCGGGCGGGATTCTACAGGCGACACTGTCGGACAGTCGGTGCAATCCTCGAAGGGCGAGGCAACAAAAGGACGAGCAACAACACCTTAGGACAGACAGTGAGTGCCCCAATTAGACCACAGGGTCTGACAGTTATAGCCAGACGAGGTTAAGGACAGGTGTGCAACCGATAGGATTAACACATTTATGGGAAACACATTTTGGGTTCCGTGCCCAGGGCTCATGGGAACCCATCGGTAGCGATATTTTGTCGTTCCGAGAAACAGGTGATGGGAACGAATCTTTGATGGGAAATGAAATTTCAGTTCCATTGCTTTTCCAGCACAGTAATGATAGATTACTGAAAACCATCATCACCATGAAATGTGATAGGTTGGTGTGGTTCTCCAGTCAGTCGCAAGGGGGCCAAGGTGATTACTACCGGAAGTGGCTGAAAGAGACCGGAAGCTGCTAGTGCCCCCCCCCCCTGCCTGCCCCAAGCCTCGGGCCACTTGCTTACCTTCCGAGCTCCGCCGTGGGCATTCAATTACGTCAACATTCGCCATCTTGCTGTGGACCCAAATAGTGTTGTCTTCGTAATAGTCCTTGGCGTCCGTGTCAACAACGAGAAAGTGGACGCTGTCCTCACGCTTCTCGATCAGAGCTACCACGTCATGGTGCGTTGCCGTCAGCACATTGTGGCTATTCACCTCAATCAGCTCATCGCCTTTCCGCAAGCCGCCCACATCCGCCGGGCTTCCAGCATCTACAGACCCGATAAAGTGGCCCGTCCGCTGGCGCTCTTCACACAGGTCGAAGCCATAGCCAGCAAAGTCCACCCAACGCTGAAGCTTGCAGAGCCGTGGTCGTGGAGCATTCGGTGAGATAACTGTACCACCACCAGGATGGCATGGTGACAAAGTTAACGGGTCATTGGATGGAATTGTCTCCCTTGCTACCAAACACGGGAATATAACGGACTCCCCCCCCCCCCCCCCCTCTCCCTAAAAAAAACCAATAACACGAGATCCTAAATATATTCAATTACGTCGACGTGAAGTAAACATCAATACATCATGTACTTGCAGGAACACAATTACATCAGTCTGTGATTATTTCAAATACTATTAGATATCAGTATCCATGTTCTTCCTGACAAAATATGAAATCTATTGATGGTTTTACTAACAGCATAAGGGGATTTACTTTATTTGTTGAAAAAAAGAAATGGCATGGGAAAGGAAGCCGTTCAATAATAGTGTTCTTCGCTTATGTGCTAGTACCTAACTGCAACCTCTAGACACAATTCATGTCAAATGATAGCACAAATAATCTCTGATGCAATTTTGAAGTGGGTAGACTTGTGTCAACTGACAGTGAAATCGAACCCACAAAAAATGGCCAAAATTATAGGAGGCGATATAGCCCAGCTGTTTTCAGGAACTTTGTTGGAGATTTGTTTGTGCTTTACGTTGATAAAAAAGGGCTTGCATCCCATTTAGATTAAAACAGTATTGGCACAAGAATCTACACATTCGAGCAGAATATTGGTGATGCACTCTGGGGGTGGTTCTCCCATGAATAAAAATGAATGAGCACAAAGCATTGCGAATAACTATGTTCCACAAAGTAACCAGCGACAAATAATGAAGGACGCTGGCATTACGAGAAAGACGCTCCATGGGTGTTCATCAAGAAAGATATAATGGTCTCCCATCTCAGACAGGCTCTGTGGTGTGTTAGCTGAGGTACTACTACCAGACACTATTCACTGTTAGCTACAACTTGAAATATGGCCACCTACAGAGTGCGGCTTCATGTACCAATCACAAACGTTAGGCTAAGTGACCTTGGAATTGCAGTAGAAATCAGAGCTGCTCGCTGGTTGTAGCAGAGAGCGTGTATATAAACAGATGAGAGGGACAACTCCCATACTAGAGCATGTAACAGCTTCCGACTGTGGCGCTCCAAGTGGTGGTTGTTGAACAGCTTAAGCATATGGGCAAACCTCAAGGCATTTTCAATGGCAGTGAGCAATCTTCATACAGAAAACATTAAATATCTCTAAAACTACAACACCTAGAAACAAACTGATTGGAATACACATAGAAAACATGTTTACCAACGAGATTATATTAAATTGATATGGTTAGGCTTCTGGATTTCTATTAATTTTGAATAAAACTGACGTTTTTTCACGACGCGTACGGCAAACTCAAGGCATTGTCAATGGCCTTGAGCAGTCTTCGTACAGAAAAAGTGAAATATCTCTAAAACTACACTACATAGAAACAAACTGTTTGGAACACATATAGAAAACATATTTAACAATGAGACTATATTAAATTTACATGGCTAGGGTTCTGAATTTCTATTAATTTTGAATAAAATACACGTTTTGCACTACACGTACGGCAAACTCAAGGCATTGTCAATGGCGGTGAGCAATCTTCATACAGAAAACGTTAAATATCTCTAAAACTACACCACATAGAAACAAACCGCTTGGAAGACATATAGAAAACATGTTTACCAAAAGGATTATATTAAATTGATAAGGTTAGGCTTCTGGATTTCTATTAATTTTGAATAAAAACAAATGTTTTGCATTGAGCGTACCGGCAAACTCATGGCTTGTTCAACACTAACCGCCAGGAACGCCACTGTAGCCTGTGTTACCGTTTTTCGCGGGAGTTGTCCCTCTCATCTGTTTATATACACGCTCTCTGGTTGTAGTTAGCAATGGATCAAAGTGCTGCCACCTGGTTGTACCTATTGGCAGACAACTGTGTTGTCATCTGGGCCTGTATGCATGAAGCGGTGTTAGTTTACACTCAGTGTGTTTGCGCTAACACCGCTCTTTACGTACTGAGTTTTCGGCGCTAACCTAGAAATCCCCACCACAACCAGTTTTGGCTCGCTAACACCGCATCATACATATGGGCCCTGATTGTTAGTTGTAGGCATGAGTACTGCCACCTGGTTGTAACTATTGACAGACAATTGTGTTGTCATCTGATTGTTAGTTGTAGGCATGAGTGCTGCCACCTGGTTGCATGTAGTTAGCGGTGGACAGAAGTGGCGTCACCTGGTTGTAGCTATTGACAAATGTACTGCCACCTGCTGTGTAGTTAGTGGTGGGGAAAAAGCGTTGCCAACTGTTTGTAATCAGTGGTTGGCACAAGCGCTGCCAACTGTTTGCAGTCAATGGTTGGCACAAGCACTGCAAACCACTTGCAGTTAATGGTTGGCACAAGCGCTGCAAACTGCTTGCAGTCAATGCTTGACACAAGCGCTGCAAACCACTTGCAGTCAATGGTTGGCACAAGTGCTGCCATAGTTGTAGTTAGTGGTAGACAAGCGTGACTGCCTAGATAATGATGGATACAAAGTGCTGCCACCTGGTTTGTAGTTAATGGTAGACACTGAGCAACTCTCCCGTTAATGGTGGACAAAGTGCTGCCACCTGGTTGTAGTTAGTAGTGAGCACAACTGCTGCCAAATACAGTGAATTATCTTACCTGTTGTGTTTACTAAGTCTACCTCAGCGTTGTTGGCACAGGGTTGGACCGACATGCGCTCGTTGTTTCGAGACACCATAATAACGGTGTCCCTGTTGGTGGTGTTCACCCAGAGGGCGTTACTGTGGAAGACTGTTGTGGTGTCACCGCTCACTACCAGTAGGTTCAGCTGGTCAGGGTTCACCTGCACCGCCTTCACCACAGCCAGGTGCGTGTTCTTCACTACATTCTTCCCATTCACTTCGACAATCTGGTCACCCACTTCGAGGCCCGCCGCAGCGGCAGGCGAGCCAGGGTCGACACCGCCAACGTAGTGCCCCACTTTGCTTGAAAGCGCATGCAGATCAAAGCCAAAGCCGGTAAAGTTTGGCTGAGTTTTCAACTGGATGCAGCGGGGTCCAGTCGACACTAGGTGGTGGACAGAATATTGAATGTACAACAGGAGGTGAATCCTTGTATGTGGTTCATCAACACACTGGGGGAACATCATGAACTAGTCAACTTTTTGGGGTTATGACATCATCAGGCATGTGGTTCACACGCTATTGGGGACGTGGTATTAACTTGTCAACCCCATGTAAATACTTACATTATTATGTGTGTTGTTCAATATCAGGGGATGTTACGATGTTACTGACATCATTACATTCGTGGCTGTATATTGGGACTGAATAAACTCATCAACCCTTTGTAGTGACATCAGGCATGTGATTCACAGGCTATTGGGAAGGTGATATAAACTTATCAACCCCACGGAAATACTGATACCATTACTGGTGTTGTTACGGGTGTTGTTCATTAGCAGACTATTGGGGATGTTATGCCTACTTTGTACTGACATCGCTATGTGTGCTTCATTAATACACTAGTGCAGACTAAAACCTGACAACCCTTTGTACTGACATCACTAATGGTGGTAATTAACATACTAGTGAGGACTAAATAAACCTGACAGACCTTTGTACTGGCGCCACTATGTGTGCTTCATTAACACACTAGTGCAGACTAAAACCTGACAACCCTTTGTACTGACATCGCTATGTGTGCTTCATTAACACACTAGTGCATACTAAAACCTGACAATCCTTTGTACTGACATCACTATGTGTGGTTCATTAATACACTAGTGAGTACTAAATAAACCTGACAACCCTTTGTACTGACATCGCTATGTGTGTTCATTAATACACTAGTGAGTACTAAATAAACCTGACAACCCTTTGTACTGACATCACTATGTGTGTTCATTAATACACTAGTGAGTACTAAATAAACCTGACAACCCTTTGTACTGACATCACTATGGGTGTTCATTAATACACTAGTGATGACTAAATAAACCCGACAACCCTTTGTACTGACATCACTATGGGTATTCTAGTGAGTACTAAATAAACCTGACAACCCTTTGTAGTGACATCACTATGGGTGTTCTAGTGAGTACTAAATAAACCTAGTGAGTACTAAATAAATCTAGTGAGTACTAAATAAACCTGTCAACCCTTTGTACTGACATCGCTATATGTGCTTCATTATTACACTAGTGAGGACTAAATATTCCTGTCAATCCTTTGTACTGACATCACTATGGGTGTTCATTAATACACTAGTGAGTACTAAATATACCTGTCAACCCTTTGTACTGACATCACTATGGGTGTTCATTAATACACTAGTGAGTACTAAATAAACCTGTCAACCCTTTGAACTGACTTCACTGTGTGCTTCATTAATACACTAGTGAGAACTAAATAAACCTGACAACCCTTTGTATTGACATCACTGTGGGTGTTCATTAATACACTTGTGATGACTAAATAAACCTGCCAACCCTTTGTACTGACATCACTATGGGTGTTCATTAATACAATAGTCAGGATTAAATAAACCTGACAACCCTTTATACTGACATCACTATGTGTGCTTCATTAATACACTAGTGAGGACAAAATAAACCTGACAACCCTTTGTACTGACATCGCTGTGTGTGGTTCATTACAAGATTAGTGTAACCTTCGACTCCGAACTCTCCTTTCAGAAACATATGAGGACTATCATCTCAAATGCTAACCAGAGAGGAGGAATAATTAAAAGAACTATCCATCGCCTCAACAAGAACAATTTTCTCATTCTATTTAAGTCTCTTGTTAGGCCAATTTTGGAATACTGTCCACAAATTTGGAGCCCAATTTTTCAGAAAGATATTCTGGAGATCGAAAAGGTTCAGAGACGTGCAACGAAATTAGTTGCAGTTAAAAGGACCTACCCTATGAACAAAGGCTTAGGGAATTGAAACTTCCTACCCTTTCCTACAGAAGGAAAAGAAGTGACATAATTGAAGTATTTAAAATTATGAAGGGTTTTGATCAAATAGATATGAACACATTTTTCGCCTTGAATAAAAGAGAAGGCAGTCGGGGCCATACTCTCAAACTAGTAAAACCCAGAGCCATTTCAAAGTTAAGGCAACATAGTTTCTCAAACAGGATCATAAATATATGGAACAGTCTCCCACAAAATGTTAATGATGCGGAGTCAATTAATTCATTCAAGAATAGATTAGAAAAAGCATGGGCTGATGATCCAGAGAAATTTGACCTCTTATTCACCACATGCTACTAATTACTCCTTGTGTTGCTTATTTACTTGCACTCAAGCAAAAATGAGAGACAAATAAGTGTTCACACTTCCTGTCTACCATTCGCTATATCGCTATATAAAACTGTCAACGCTTTGTACTGACATTGCTATGTTTGGTTCGCCGACAGCCTATTGGGGACACGGTGTTAAGACATGTCTTCTACAGAATGTTTGTTTGTTGTTGTTTTACGTCCTAGCAACATCTAAGGTCATATCAGGACGGGTACCAACTTGTGACAGTGCGCACTCATGGTGACTTTATAGTGCTGCTCTACTGGGAGAGCAGGCCACCACCATGAGCTGATATCCCACTCAGTCACATTATACTGACACTGAGCCAACCAGTCCTTGCCCTATCCTAATAGTGCCGAGCACCTGGCTAGGAAGCGACAAGTATAAATTTGTAAGTCATTGGTTTAACTCGACCAGGGTTCGAACCCACAATCCCATGGTCTACTGTCTGGTCACCTTTCCAGGGGATTGCAACACTTCAATAACATAAATTAACAGTAACGTCCATAGAACTACACAACTATTTGTAGGACCCAATATCACGTGCCCACCTGTTTTTTCTTTCTTTGACCAATTATATGTAAATTACAGACGGCCATGTTGAGAAATGATATTAAATTCTTAGTATCGTTGTGGGTTTTAATTTCATTTATATATAGTAAATACCTTAATACACAAACACAGAGTGTGATGTATCCAAGCCTCTGAGAAGTATATGGCTGAGATCAAAGGGATCAAATCAGCTACTACCCACTGCAGCAATCTTGCTTACCATCATAGTCGTGAGTGTAGAGTGTTTCAGTATGTAGGGTTAATAGTACTTGCAAGTAATGTGTGAACCACAACTACAACTGTTTCAGTTAGCAACGTTGTTGAGGCTATTCATAGTCTTCGCTAGTCAGTTGCAAATGGTTGGTGCGAATGCAAGAAGACGTCAGTTTCCCACTGTGTCCTCCTCCCTGGTGCATAGCGAGATTACATAGAGATGAGGGACAGCAGGAGTAGTAAAATAGGAGACCTATAGCTATGTCTGTTTTCCCACCTACTACTAGCAGAAGTAGTAAAATAGGAGACATATAGCTATGTCTGTTTTCCTGCCTACTACTAGCAGGAGTAGTAACATATGAGATCTATAGCTATGTCTGTTTTCCCACCTACTACTAGCAGGAGTAGTAATATAGGGGACCTACAGCTATGCCCGTTTTCCGACCTACTACTGGTAGGAGTAGTAACATATGAGACCTCCAGCTATGCCTGATTTGCCATGTCATGTAATGCACTGAATTGGCAGGATCCTGGAGGGCCCAACACAACCTACCTGCAACAACAGAGCGCCTTTCTGGGCAGTGCACAGCCTCAACGCTATCCATGCCGGAGTGAATGCGGACAGAGTGAGCCTTGAAGTATGCCTTTGCTTCCTGGTCGACTAGCAGCATCTGCACCTGAGTCGGCTTGCGCCCAACACAGCTGACCACCTCAGCATGCCGCAGCTTCTCCACATTCTCACCGTTTATTTCGATAACATAGTCATCCTGTTTACAATGGCCTGCCTCGGCTGGGGAACCCTTTGCAACTGCGCCAATTCGGGGACCGGGCTTTTTCAGGATTTCATAGATGTCAAAGCCATAGCCTTCAATGTCGGACCACTTCTGGAGGTGACACTGGCGTGCGTGTGGTGTAGAGTGGCGCAGTGCCGCAGCTGCGTGCACAATCAGGCTCACTTAATTTACAAGGCTCTTTATATATATTTTAGTCGCCTACATTAATTTCACAATTAATTTCACATTTAATTTCATAGGGAAAAGAGTGCAAATTCATTACTCAGTATTTAATAGTAATTTACTACTGAAAATTATAGAAAAGAAAAATCTTTAGTTCATGCTGAATTAATTAGAAACATAGTGATATATGCAACAAATTGTATTTATTTATTTATCAATACGGTATTAAACATTACTAAAATAATACAACCTAGCCCAGGCAGAACGCCACCTTTGCTGGTGCTAAATTCAAGCAAGCATAGCCATATTACAACTGATGAAACACCAATTATTCGCATTTCATATTTTAGTTATTTAATTTATTTATGCGATTCAGTCACGATCCTCTCGGCTACTTGTTAGATGGATTAGTTGGGTGATTCCAACTACACAATAACTCATACCTCACATCCACCACCCATTAGGCGTCACTTTAGATGTTGGTTTTCCACTTCCATCAGATTCACTGTTCTGCAACTAGCAACTAGCAGACTCGCCTGTTAGAAGTCATGTCTAATAGGGTGTAAGTATGTAAGTTGCTAATACTTGTCCTTCTGTCGTCCATTTCGGAGATTAGATATGAAAGCACCCACAGTTGTAAGAAGTTGTCAGTACAAGCACCTGTATTTGAGTAAATGACTTTCTCTTGAGGAAATGTTAGAGTCAGAATCTTCGCGTTAGAATATTATCTTCCTACCTGAATAAAGTATTCATTGTAAGCATCCCCGAAAATCCAATACCGGTTAGTGCCAAGTGTTTGACTTTCATAGTCGAAGCGACTACTCTGGATTAGGCGTGTCATGGCTGGCACGTGTTATTTGCTCTCTGAGTACTGGCCGGAAGTGATGCTTACCCCGGTTGCGCATCTTCACAGGCAGCTGGCAGTTTGTCATGAGCAATGTGACCCACTCGGAGTTGTCAAGCAGTAATTGGACTACTTCACCGTGGCTGATATTCTGCACATTCCTACCCTGGATTTCAACAATCTCATCGCCTGTATGAAGGCCAGCCATCTCTGACGGAGAACCAGCATCGATAGGACCTATAAAGTGCCCCTTTTCATTCTTTCGCCGATGCAGTTCAAAGCCGTAACCCTTAAAGGATGGCGTGGTCTGCAGGTGGCAGAGACGCGACAATGGGGGAAGGCTGGAAACGCGGTCCCCAGCATCGGCCATGTCTACTGGAGGAATACAAGAGTGCCACAGCAGCAGGTGTTCATGGTTAAATCAGGGCCATTGTTGACAGTACCCATGATGCATTGTACTTAAATGAGTGTGTATGGTGTTGACCACACCCACAATGAATTGTTACTTTTACATAAGTGAATAGGGTTAACTCGTAGTCGTTGTTGACAGTATTCATAATGTATTGATACTTGTATATCATGAGTGTACATGACTAAGTCAATCATTGCTCATGGTACCCACAATGCACGGTTACTAGAACGGAAATGAATATAGTTAAATCTGGGTTATTGCTGATGGTACCCAACATGTATTGTTACTCCCACAGAAATATGCATGGTTAATTCAATGACAGTACCTACAATGCATTGTTACTTGTATTCAAGTGTGTATGTCTATTTGTTTGTTTGTTGTTGTTTTACGTCCTAGCAACATCTAAGGTCATATCAGGACGGGTGTATGTCTAAGTCAAGTCAATGTAATTTATGGCAGTACCTACTAGGGATACATGACTAAGTCAAATCAATGTAATTGATGATAGTATCCACAATGCATTTTTACTTCTATTTGAGTATGTACAGTTAAGCCAATGTAATTGATGATAGTACCCACAATGAATTGTTACTTGTATTCAAGCGTGTATGGCTAAGTTAAGTCAATATAATTTAAGACAATGACAGTACCCACGATGCATTGTCTCTTGTATTCAAGTGGGTATGGTTAAGTCAATGTAATTGATGACAGTAACCACAATGCACTGTTACTTGTACAGAAGGGTCTCACTGAGCCAACCAGTCCTTGCCCTATCCTAATAATGCCGACCGTCTGGCTAGGAAGTGACAAGTATACATTTTTAAGTCATTAGTTTGACTCGACCAGGGTTCAAACCCACAAACCCATGGGTTTGGATCCCCCGATCTCCCAAAACAGGAGACGGAAGCTCAACTCATTCAACCATCTCGTCTGGTATCTTTCTATGTAAGTGGCTAAGACCTGGCCTTTTGAGGTGTAATTGGACACAAGATATGAAAGCACTTACAATGGTAAAAAGTTGTCAGTACGGGCGCTTGTTCTTGAGTAAATTACTTTCTCTTGAGGAAATGTTACGCTAGAATTTTATTATGAGCATATTGAACTTTTTACCATGCAACCAAGCTGATTAATGCCTTGGTCACAAATGCTTTAAGGTGTGCTTGCGGCGACCCTAACTCGCCGCATCGGCCAGACCGCACGGTGACTGCACGGTGAGTTACGGTCACCATACGGTGATCGTATGATTTTTTGCTCGCTGCAAGGTGTTGCGGTTTTTTTAAAGTCGGAGTTATCTTAACTTTGGAAAATCACAACGCTGCAGGCCCCAAGGACGCCACAACACTGTACTGTCACCTTTTTTTACATCAATGAATATTAATATGATACAATATTCATCTTTGTGTGATCAATATTAAGAAAGTTTCATTTTAATATATTAAATATGTGCAAAAAGTTCAAGACAAACCCCAAGGTGCCTTATGGTGGTGATCGTAGGATTTGTGATTAGGTCAACCACAGACCGCAACGCCGTAACATTTGCAAAAACTGCAATGCACACCGTAAACCGCAGCACCGTACAGCGATCGCCGCATTTGTGACCTAGGCATAAGCGATGTCATTCATGTGTGTGCATTGTTCATAAGATTGCAATTGTAATAAAACAGTCAGTACAGTCCAGGTATTCGGATGAGTAGGTCAGTATATGTCAGGATAGGCTGCTCCGTACTCACTGTTATTCACAACAGTATTCTGTTATTTCTGTTATAGGCACAGTGCCTGCCCTGTTACTAGTAGAAGGACCCCTCACCAGCAGAAAGCACGTTAACCAACACTCCCCTATAGAGGATGGATAACTGGTGGCAGGACTGGCTGCATGTAGCTGCCAATGCCTTGGTCAACACCTGAAACAACTACTGGCCATAGCAATGCATGTAGCTGCCAATGTGTTGGGCAAGGCATGTAGCTGCCAGCAGCCAGATCAATGTGTGTAACTGGCATCACACAGAGGAATGCATGCAACTGCCAATGCCTTAGTCAATGTGTGGGCCTGCCACCAACCAGATCAAAGCGCGTAGTCACCAATGCCCTGGTCAATGTGTGGACCTGCCGCCAACCTGATCAAAGCGTGTTGCCACCAATGCCTTGGTCAATGTGTGGGCCTGCCACCAACCAGATTGAAGCGCATAGTCACCAATGCCCTGGTCAATGTTTGGACCTGCCACCAACCTGATCAAAGCATGTTGCCACCAATGCATTGGTCAATGTGTGGACCTGCCACCAACCAGATCAAAGCGCGTAGTCACCAATGCCCTGGTCAATGTGTGGACCTGCCACCAACCTGATCAAAGTGTGTTGCCACCAATGCCTTGGTCAATGTGTGGGCCTGCCACCAACCAGATCAAAGCGCGTAGTCACCAATGCCCTGGTCAATGTTTGGACCTGCCACCAACCTGATCAAAGCGTGTTGCCACCAATGCCTTGGTCAATGTGTGGGCCTGCCACCAACCAGATCAAAGCATGTAGCCACCAATGCCTTGGTCAATGTGTGGACCTGCCACCAACCAGATCAAAGCGCATTGCCAGAAATGCCTTGGTCAATGTGTGGACCTGCCACCAACATGATCAAAGCGTGTAGCCACCAATGCCTTGGTCAATGTGTGGACCTGCCACCAACCTGATCAAAGCGTGTTGCCACCAATGCCTTGGTCAATGTCTGGACCTGCCACCAACCAGATCGAAGTGTGTAGCCACCAATGCCTTGGTCAATGTCTGGACCGGCCACCAACCTGATCAAAGCGTGTAGCCACCAATGCCTTGGTCAATGTGTGGACCTGCCACCAACCAGATCAAAGCGTGTTGCCACCAATGCCCTGGTCAATGTGTGGACCTGCCACCAACCAGATCAAAGCGTGTTGCCACCAATGCCTTGGTCAATGTATGGACCTGCGACCAACCAGATCAAAGCGTGTAGCCACCAATGCCTTGGTCAATGTGTGGACCTGCCACCAACCAGATCAAAGTGTGTTGCCACAAATGCCTTGGTCAATGTGTGGACCTGCCACCAACCAGATCAAAGCATGTTGCCACCAATGCCTTGGGCAATGTGTGGACCTGCCAACAACCAGATCAAAGCATGGTGCCACCAATGCCTTGATCAATGCATGTAGATGCCGGCAACCAGATCAAAGCGTGCAGCTGTCATCGCATAAGTCAATGCATGTAACTGGCACCACGTATGACCACGGCACCAATTCTGTTATTACGCGCATATCAGAAATGGTAACAAAATATCCCAGCCAGCGGGTTGCTGCAATAGATGTACACTGTACAAATGGATATTCAACGCCCACACCCTACATGTATTCTTCATAGGGCATAACCATACCACCTCAGGGTCACGATTACATAGAGGGATCACTAGCTTATTATACTCAAAACTACTGAGGTTATTTAATGAGTTATGCTTGTTAGGTGAGCGTTCATTGTCCCTTTGGCTATGTCGTGGATGTCGATGTGCTTAAATGTTAATATGTACTAGATGTGTTATTATTCTGTTCTCTCCTTGTTTCCTATGGGCTTTTTATTCCCGTTAGGCTTGTACCTGTGTGGATTAGTTGAAGTGGAGCTGGGCTTGGCCTTCTATCACCCGCCCAGGACGGTGTGCAGGCACAGAGCACCAGATTAGAGGTTATGAAGCTATGTTAATGTGTTCCTTCACCAGGAGGCATCACAAGGCTTAGTTCCTACGACCCTCAACAGGTGGAGGATCATCGATATTAGCGCTGCAGTTTTATGCCACAGAAGTTTGCCCGTTCGAACACCTGGGTGAGTTTTTGGCTGGCAAGTAGTAGTGAAAGAGATTTGGTGGAAGGTTTACCTGAAGCATCGCCATTCTCCGTACTGCAGGCATATTGTTCGTGCACCTGGATGTTGTTGTTCAGGAAGTACGTGTAAGCTGCTTCGTCAATGACAAGCAGCTTCAGCGAGTCGCCACCCTCCTTGATCCCTGCTACCACATCCTGGTGGGAGAGCGCCTCCACATTCACACCGTTCACCTCCACCACCTGGTCCCCTGTCCTCAGTGCGGACCTGCTTGCTGGGGACTCGTCCTCAATATTTCCAATCAGGTGGCCGGGGCGGCCCTTCTCATTCTGAAGGTCAAAGCCATAACCTTCATGGACCGAGGAGAGGGCCAGGTGGCAGAGTCGAGGGGCGTATTTAGCACTGTCACCATTGACGGCAGCCTTGCCATTGACAACAGCATTGTTGTAATTCACTGTGTTGACATTGACAGCGCTATCGTTTTCGTCCAGTCCTATATCAATGAAAGCGAGTCTTTGAAAAGGTGTGTATCTCAAGTTAGCCATGGTCTGTGAAGGATGAAGCCAACCATGACCATGTCACCACCACGGTAGCAGTTTGAAGTGCATCTGTGTCAAGAAACAGCACACAACCCCTACCCCAAGTATATATAAACCAATACATTTAGAAGAAACATATATATATATATCTTTAAACTATTTCAAAAGTATATGCACACATTCACAATTAGATGCATATCACCTATTGACTAGTCATACACGCAACTCTTGTTCAGACAGTTTTATCATAAAAGCACATCTGAAATGGAAATGAAATGGAAAAGAAAAGTACCATTCACCAACTAAGATTAAAAGCTGCGCAGCATGTGAGAAACAGCATAACCGCTTTTCCAATGGTCAGCTTTTGTAGCATCAAATAGAAAGAAGCACTCCGATTGTTACCAGACAAAGTGGAAGAGGTGAAATCGAAGTTACACAACAATTCCCATTCAGAAATAGTTGTTACAGTGTGTAAACAATGAAGGAACTAGTGAGGTGAAAGGTTAATGAGTTCAACGAATGTCAACGAAAGTCAGCGAAAATCAACAAATGCTAACGAAAGTCAATGAAAGTCAACGAAGGTCAATGAAGGTCAATAAAGGTCAATGAAGGACACTCATGAGCTAAAACACCAAGAACCATATGCTAACTACAGACGACTACTGCGCACAGTTAGGTCTGACCGTGGGTATGTTAGAGAGGGGCTTACCTGCCGGGTTCTCAGAAGGGCATTCTATAGGCTCGATGTTATCCATTCTGCTGTGCACCCAAATTGAATTGTCATTATAGTACTGCTCAGCCACACTGTCCACCACCAGCAGTTTGACCTCATCATCTTTCTCTGTTATCCTCTCAACCACCCTCTTGTGAGACTCTTCTAACACATTGTGCCCGTTCACTTCGATGATCTTATCGTCGCGCCGAACCTTTGCGATGGCTGCCGGCGAGCCGCCGTCGACCGAGCCGATCAGGTGACCCGGTCGGCTCTTCTCCTCATGCAAGTCGAAGCCATAGCCGGGGAAGTCTGGCCACTTCCGCAGGTGGTACAGACGGGGTCGGGGAGCTGGCAGGCAACAAGGAAGACACGATGTAAGCAAGCAGGGAAGCCTACTTCTTCTAGTCGCAGCTGCAAGGCAAGGTCCCTCAGCAGCGCAGTTTGTCATCAAAGAAAATTGATAACAAAACTTTTTTTTAAACAAACAAAAACATGAAAATAAGCTAACTTTGGGCACACTGCTTTTGGCAACAATTTAGTTTTGTCAAACAATTAAAAAAATGAAACAGATGAAATGGAATGAAATAAAGCTGTTGACCAGCTATAGTGATCAAAGATTGCATATAAGATATTAGAGGTTACCCATTTAAATTCTGCAAGTGGAAGAGGCGGGGATGGGTTGTCTGAGTTCAGGAAGCATGAATATAATGAGCAAGAAAATAACATGCACTCGGTAAACTGGATCCTGGCTCTGCTTCCTGCCAAGAACTGTTTAAATAGCCATTGCCACCAAGATGTACCACTGTCAAGGTCCTGTTAACCACTGTCAAGGTCCTGTGAACCACTGTGAAGGTCCTGTGAACAACTGTCAAGGTCCTGTGTACCACTGTCAAGGTCCTGTGTACCACTGTCAAGGTCCTGTGTACCACTGTCAAGGTCCTGAGTACCACTGTCAAGGTCCTGTGAACCACTGTCAAGGTCCTGTGTACCACTGTCAAGGTCCTGTGTACCACTGTCAAGGTCCTGTGTACCACTGTCAAGGTCCTGTGTACCATTGTCAAGGTCCTGTGTACCACTGTCAAGGTCCTGTGTACCACTGTCAAGGTCCTGTGTACCACTGTCAAGGTCCTGTGTACCACTGTCAAGGTCCTGTGTACCACTGTCAAGGTCTTGTGCACCACTGTCAAGGTCCTGTGTACCACTGTCAAGGTCCTGTGTACCACAGTCACGGTCCTGTGTACCACTGTCAAGTCCTGTGTACCACTGTCAAGGTCCTGAGTACCACTGTCAAGTCCTGTGTATGACTGTCAAGGTCCTGTGTACCACTGTCATGGTCCTGTGTACAACTGTCAAGGTTTTGTGCACCACTGTCAAGGTCTTGTGCACCACTGTCAAGGTCCTGTGTACCACTGTCAAGTCATGTGTACCACTGTCAAGGTCCTGAGTACCACTGTCAAGTCCTGTGTATGACTGTCAAGGTCCTGTGTACCACTGTCATGGTCCTGTGTACAACTGTCAAGGTCTTGTGCACCACTGTCAAGGTCCTGTGCACCACTGTCAAGGTCTTGTGCACCACTGTCAAGGTCCTGTGCACCACTGTCAAGGTCCTGTGCACCACTGTCAAGGTTCTGTGTACCCCTGTCAAGGTCTAGTGTACCACTGTCAAGGTCTTGTGGACAACTGCCTAGGTATTGTGTACCAGTGTCAGGGTCTTGTGTACCAGTATCAGGGTCTTGTTTGTCGCTGTCATGGCCTTGCTTGTCGCTGTCATGGTCTTGCTTGTCACTGTTAGGGTCTTGTTTGTCACTGTCAGGGTATTGTTTGTCATTGTCAGGGTCTTGTTTGTCAGTGTCAACGTCTTGTTTGTCACTGTCACGGTCTTGTTTGTCACTGTCACGGTCTTGTTTGTCAGTCATGGTCTTGTTTGTCACTGTCACAGTCTTGTTTGTCACTGTCACGGTCTTGTTTGTCACTGTCAGGGTCTTCGGTATCACTGCCAGATTGTTGTGCGCTACATGGGTCTTGTGCCCTAATGTCACAATCTTTCATCCTACTGCCACAATGTTCAAAGGCACTGTAGGCCAATATAAAGACCTTGCATGCCACAATCAAAGCATTGCATGCCACTATCAAAACCTTGCATACCACTATCAAAACCTTGCATACCACTATCAAAACCTTGCATGCCACTGTCAATGTGTTGTGTACCAGTGTCAATGTGTTGCATACCACTGTCAATGTGTTGTATACCACTGTCAAGGTGCTATGTACCACTGTCAAGGTGCTATGTACCACTGTCAAGGTGCTATGTACCACTGCCAAGGTGCTATGTACCACTGTCAATGTGCTATGTACCACTGTCAATGTGCTATGTACCACTGTCAAGATGCTATGTACCACTGTCAAGGTGTTATGTACCACTGTCAAGGTGCTACTTACCCATGTCAAGGTGCTACGTGCCACTGTCAAGGTGTTGAATGCCACTGTCAAGGTGTTGAATGACACTGTCAAGGTGTTGAATGCACTGTCAATGTTTTGAATGCCACTGTCAAGGTTTTGAAAGCCACTGTCAAGGTGGTGAATGATACCATCAAGGTGGTGAATGATACTGTCAAGGTGTTGTCTACAACTGGCAGATGGTACATACCAGCCTGTTGCTTCATAAGTCACTGTCAGGTGGTCTTTGCTCCATGCAGGGTTAGCATTGCAACATAACTAGTTTGCTGATCGGGGACCTTTTATGGCTACATATAATAAGCTACTTCAAGGCGGATAATATTTTGCAATGCAATAACTGAATAAACTACTTTAAATGAGAGAATTCCACTACTTACTACCTCAAACACAAGCAAGAATGCAGTTTTATAGGTGAATCAACTACTCATCCCGTATTTTTCTATTGTTTCAGAACTGAATAATATTTATACCGCAACTAGGTATTCACCACAATTCATCTTCATAGCTTAATTTGAAAGAAATCCAGATTAATTCCGAGAGAACACAGTGACAGATTAGTTTGTGTGCAGTGAACCGTGTGGGAGTTTTAAGGCCAGTAAATTCTGTCTCCAAAAACAAAGATGGAACATGACAGCATCACTAGATTAGTGCTTAATCTTCAACACTAGCGACTTCAGACTCATTAGATTTAAAGGTAATACAGTTTGTAATGATGCATTACATAAAAATAGACATGCATATATGTCCTGGTTAGTGGTTATATTTGAAAAGTTATTAAATATGCCACTCAAGAACCAACAATGAGAAGATTTAGTTTGGGTTTCCTTAACAACCAACATTCGGGTGGCGTGGGAGTCACTGTGTATGGGGGGACAACTGAAGCCGTTACATCCCCTAGTTTCACACCAAAACGCCAGGGACTAACACCCACACCTCTCACCAGGTGGCGCCAGCAGGCTGAGGATGAGGATGGTATGAGGAAGGCAGGGGTCTTGCTGGCTGCACGCTGGCTTACCTTTGTCAATAGAGGAAGGACATTCGATTTGCTCAACTTCAGCCATCTTTGAATGGATCCAAACTGACTGTTGGCGATAGTACTGCTCAGTGATGGCGTCCGCGACGAGGAGTGTCACGTGGTCGCTGTACTGCCTCACGCGGTCTACCACCTGGTGGTGTGAGCACTCAAGCATATTCCTACCGTTCACCTCGATCACCTTGTCGTCTACGCGCATGCCGGCCGCTTCAGCTGGAGAATCCACGTCTACTGAACCAATCAAGTGGCCCGGCTGCTTTAGTCTTTCATGGAGGTTAAAGCCATAACCGGCAAAATTGGGCCACTTTTTGAGATGGTAGAGGCGCGGGTGTGGTACTCGAACTGAAGCAATGGGAAACCATGCCTTCTGTTACATGTGACGCCACAATACACGAGCAGACGACATTTAGCTGCTGAGCAGCTGCCTTCAGTTAGGTCTACTACAACGGTGAGCACAGCTATCTACCTCCACATGCCAGCAACAAAGAAGACATGCCACCCAAAACAAGAAGCTACACACACTGAGCACTGACTTCTCACCAGGCACTCTGACTACTGCTGCGTCCTCATGTCACAGTGGCTGTTTGGGCGAATGTAATTAATTATCTCAAATTGAAGTCAAAATCCTTCCAGCCAGAAGAAGTCTAGAAGGGTGTTGTTGGGACATACTGTGAACCTGCACTTACTCGGTAATCAGACATACTGGGAAATTCAGCTATAAATAGTACTGCTGCAACAAACGTGTTGCCCCTAAAGGTCACCATTAGGCATACATGTACACTGCTGCCGAAGTAAGAAGTGTGTGAGATGGATAGGTGTGTGAGGTGGTAATGAGGTGTGTGTGTGAGGTGGCTATGTGGTGTGAGGTGGCTAAGAGATGTGGCGTCTGTTAGGTGATTATGGGTATGTGAGGCGGCTATGAGGTGTGTGAGGTAATTATGAGGTGTGTGGGGTGATTATGAGGTGTCTGAGTTGATTATGAGGTGTGTGAGGTGATTATGAGGTGTGTGAGGTGATTATAAGGTGTGTGAGGTTGCTATGAGGTGTGTGTATGTGGTATGTGTGAGATGTGTGCGGTGTATGTTAGTTGTGTGTGCGTGTGTGAGGTGTGTGTGAGGTGTGTGTGAGGTATGTGTGAGGTATGTGTGACAGATATGTGTGAGACTGAGAGGTATGTGTGAGGTGTGTGATGTATGTGTGATGTATGTGTGATGTATGTGTGATGTATGTGTGAGGTGTGTGTGTGGGATATGTATGTGAGGTATGTGTGTGAGGTGTGTGAAGTATGTGTGAGGTGTGTGAGGTATATTTTAGGTATGTGTGAGGTATATGTGAGAGGTATGTGTGATAGGTATGTGAGGTATGTATGTGAGGTATGTGTGTGCGGTGTGCGTGATGTATGTGGGTGAGGTATGTGGGTGAGGTGTGTGAGGTATGTGTGAGGTATGTGTGAGGTATGTGTGAGGTATGTGTGAGGTGTGTGTGAGGTATGTGTGAGGTATGTGGAGGTATGTGGGAGGTATGTGGGAGGTATGTATGAGGTGTGTGTGAGGTATGTGTGAGGTGTGTGTGAGGTGTGTGTGAGGTGTGTGCTAGGTGTGTGAGGTATGTGCGAGGTCTGTGTGAGGTATGTGGGAGGTATGTGTGAGGTATGTGTGAGGTATGTGGAGGTATGTGGGAGGTATGTGTGTGATGTGTGTGCGGTATGTGTGAGGTATGTATGAGGTGTGTGTGAGGTATGTATGAGGTGTGTGCTAGGTGTGTGAGGTATGTGCGAGGTGTGTGTGAGGTATGTGTGAGGTATGTGTAATGCACACAAGGTGTGTGTAAGAAGCCAAATAACAAGTCAATGAACCATGACTGGTACACGTTGGTTCGACAGTGAGGAGGTGTGACGATACCCAACAAACTACACACAACTGACCGGATGTAAGGAAGCAACCAGCAAACAGCCAGCAACAGAAGACACAAACGAGGTGACCGGGGTCACCTAGGTGACAACCCGTCACAATGCACCAGACTACACCCACCAAACTCTCGGCCAAACAGAGATCACCGTGGAAGGAAGAATCCCTTACTTACTAGTCAGCATTAGTTTTCCAGCCAAAGCAAAAGTACTATAGGTATAAAATTAATTAGTTATCTGTTTTCAAGTTGGATTTCAGTAATGTGAAATATCGCCAATGTTGGCATGCTTCTATAGTAATTAGTACTGCACTCAACTCTCAGGCAACGAGCCTCACAACCTTGTAGGCATGCATAGGGGGATTGCATCAGGGAGCCCAGCAATGGTAATAAGGGTGGGTTCGAATCCTGTTGTACGTGCAATATTTCCGTTTTCATCACCTACATGACATTGGTTGCTGTGAGCAGGACCCCATAAACTATATGGTGTACGGTTGTTAAACCTACCCTGTGTATGTATGTGTCAGTGCATTGCCTGTATGCACCTAATTATAAGCATTAAACGACTTGTGGATGTAAACCATATAAAAGGCAGGGATGAGTGTAGTACTCTGCACTGGCCTCTCAGGCAAGGAACCATAGATAGGTGTGGATAGGGTGATTGCATCAGGGAGCCTAGGTACTATAATGTTTAGCACACTAGCCCGGAATGGCAACAAGTGTGCGTTCCAATCGTGCTTTAGATACAATATTTCCCATTTTCATCAACCCCACAACTCTTCTAACATTCTCCAATTATGCCGAGTCACTGATAATGACCTGTGCATGAGGTGGAACTAACACCTGCCAGCAACGATAATTAAGTTTCTCTTTCTTTATTTATTAGATAATGCAGCTAGCTGTACATGCAGGCACCACATTGGTTAGGGTAGTCGGCGAGGTTAGTCAGCTTGGCACCAGGTGGCGCTACTGCCGTCCTTGAGCCGTCCTTGAGCCGTCCACACCTGGTCCGTGCGGTTAACAATTCATCACAACCGTAGCTCAATTTTCTCCAACACAGGTATGCCCATGTATCATTAAAACCTAGATACTGACCTCTCAGAAGAGCGGTGTTCTATAGATTCAGATCCACATCCCAATGACTCACATAGAATGATGCAATTATACTGAGTTTGATGGAGTCAAACTGACATGTTGGTGACTCACAGGGATGTGGTGTCACACTGACATGTTGGTGACTAACAGGAATGTGGTGTCAGACTGACATGTTGGTGACTCACAGGAATGTGGTGTCAGACTGACATGTTCATGACACACAGGAACGTGGTGTCAGACTGACATGCTGGTGACTCACATGAATGTGGTGTCAGACTGACATGTTGGTGACTCACAGGAATGTGGTGCCAGACTGACATGGTGACTCACATGAATGTGGTGTCAGACTGACATGTTGGTTACGCACAGGAATGTGGTGTCAGACTGACATGTTGGTGACTCACAGGGATGTGGTGTCAGACTGACATGTTAGTGACTCACAGGGATGTGGTGTCACACTGACATGTTGGTGACTCACAGGAATGTGGTCTCAGACTGACATGTTGTGACTCACATGAATGTGGTGTCAGACTGACATGTTGGTGACTCACAGGAATGTGGTGTCAGACTGACATTTTAGTGACTCACAGGAATGTGGTGTCAGACTGACATGTTGGTGACTCACAGGGATGTGGTGTCAGACTGACATGTTGGTGACTCACAGGAATGTGGTCTCAGACTGACATGTTGTGACTCACATGAATGTGGTCTCAGACTGACATGTTGTGACTCACATGAATGTGGTGTCAGACTGACATGTTGGTGACACACAGGAATGTGGTGTCAGACTGACATTTTAGTGACTCACAGGAATGTGGTGTCAGACTGACATGTTGGTGACGCACAGGAATGTGGTGTCAGACTGACATGTTGGTGACTCACATGAATGTGGTGTCAGACTGACATCTTGGTGACACACAGGAATGTGGCGTCTGTCCTATGGTGTTAAGACTCAAACTGACTCACAGTAATGCTGTGACCTGTGGTGCTATATTCAAACATGGATGACTCACATGAATGCAGTGTCCTGTGGTGTTAGTGAAACTCAAACCCCGATGACTCACTATGGTGTCAGTTAAACATGTCACTGCCTTGCCTGCCAATCAACATTACCAGGACAGCGCATTTGGTTCAGTGTCAGCACACTGTGATCGAGTGGGGCACTTTGTATTAATACAGTGCTACTTCACTGCATATCGATGGAGTAGCACCATAAAGACTGTTGCAAGTCGGCACATGTCATTGTATGACCTTAGATGATGATAGGACGTGAAACAGCAACCACTCTCTAAAGCCATAGCATGGCCAAGTGTTAGTTCCTATACTACATCCAGGTGGCAGCACATGTGATGGTGTACAAGCCCAGTGTAAGTATGCCCACTCACTCCAGGTGGCAGCACATGTCCCTGGGCTCGGCGCGCAGTAAACTACCCGTTAATTACTAGAATCTGATGGGCCGTGATGTCCGCCCCCCCTCCCCCCCCCCCCCCCCCACACACACACACAACACCACTCTCATCCCCCACCCCCACCAACACGGGCGCATGGCAGGTGATCAATAGAGGCTACAGGACTGACACAATGCACAAGCCCTGCACATTACACACACCCTGAAAACCCTGAACACACCATGCATACACTTGAGCAGACCGGAACACACACAGCTATTACATGATAACCCACAATACTAACATATTCGCCATCAAGATGTCCTTGATATACCGACGTGAGTGTGCTGTACCGACATGCGTGTATGTGTCATACAGATAGGTATATGTGTTATACTTATAGGTTATAGGTGCACATGTTACACTGATGTGAATTTACATATTATACTTAAAGTGTTTGTGCTGTACTGACGTGCTGTACTGACATATATGTGTGTATGTGTTATACTGACATGAGTGCCTGTGCTATACTGACGTGAGCGTATGAGCTATACTGAAGTGTGGTGCTATCCTGACTAAGTGTATGTGCTATACTGACGAGTGATGAGTGTGCATGCTAAACTGACATGAGTGCATGTGCTATAGTGATGTGAGTGTATGTGGTATAATGTGAGTATGTGGTATACTGTCCGAGTATGTGGTATACTGATGTGAGTGCATGTACTATAATGATGTGAGTGCATGTGCTATAATGACGTGAGTGCATGTGCTATAATGATGTGAGTGCATGTGCTATATAATGATTGAGTATGTGGAATACTGTCCGAGTATATGGTATACTGATGTGAGTGCATGTACTATAATGATGTGAGTGCACATGTGCTATAATGACGTGAGTGCATGTGCTATACTGATGTGTGTGTGCAATACTGAGTGTGTATTATACTGATGTGAGTGTGCATGCAGGTATTGCAGGTATAGCAATACCTCAGGGAGTTTGACGCCCCTGCCTTGCAGAGTTGTAAACCACTGCCTTGTGGTATAGGTCCTTGACAGAACCGAAGGCTAAGGGAGCAAACCCTAAACAGAAAACCATGTCACTGTGGCAGCATTAAGGGCGGTTGATGTATGGAACTCCCAACATTTCCCGACCAGCCACTGCAGGGACAAATAGTTTTGCGCCTGTCTTGACATGTTCTTGCCGGTGTGAAACCTCTATTTGCTCCCCGAGAGAGTGCCGCTGGTAACTTGCAAAAGCCAGCAGCACTTCAACACTTTTGCAGGCAGCTTTCATGAAATGTACAACCGCACAAAACACCATACCGGCTCGGTCGTCGCCCGGATTACCAAGGACCGCACTGCTCGATGCTAAATGGAGAGCGGCAGTCAAGTAATGAAAGCAGTCTTTGTCGCATCGCGACCGACAGCATGATGATGATGATGAGTGTGCATGCTATACTGATGTGAGTGCATTTGCTATACTGATGTGAGCAGGGGCCAAATGTATGAACAACTTTTTATCGGCTCCAGTGTGAAGGGCGGCCGGCGGGTTAGCTAACGTCGGTGTTGGAATATGTGTCACGGGAAATGTATGTGGCCAAAGCGTGGTGGAGTTAACTAACCGATGAGTAATTTATAGATTTGGGAAATCCCTCTGAGCCTGTTGCCGGCGAGCACTGCTATTTGACAATATGGCCGCCGATTCGGCGACGGCGGCGGCGTTACTAACACTTCGAGTTTTGGCTTAATTTGACCAAATTTCACTTTTTGAGGATGTTATTCTGTTAAATATGATAGCATTGAATAGGCCTAATCAGTACATAACACCACCGGGCACCAGCAACCCTTGTTATTGCTGAGCCTGTTCCTGGCAAGCACCGTTATTCGATAATGTCGCCGACGATGCGGCGGCGACAGCGTTAATATCGCTTTGATTATTGGTTTCATTCGACCAAAATTCGTCAGCGGCGTTAATATCGCTCCGATTTTGTGGTTAATTTGACCAAATTTCACTTCTTGAGTATCTTATTCTGTTAAATATGATAGCATTGAATAGATTTGGGCCTAATATATAGCAGCCAATTTGGCGGCAGCGGCGATTTGATTTGTTTGCATTCGTCGATTTGACAATATTAATATCGCCGCCGATGTAGCGGTGGCGTTAATATCGGTTCAATTTTAGGGTTAATTTATTGAAATTTCACTTTTGAGTATGTAATTCTGTTAAATTTGATCGCATTGAATAGATTTGGGCCTAATCGGTTCCTAACACCGACGGTAAACTTGATATGGCTTGGGGTTAGCATAGACGACGTTAAACTCGCGGAGTTTCCCTAACCCAGTCACATACATACCGACTTTTCGTCGCTAACCCAGATATCCCCGCTAACCACGGGTTTGGAGCGCTAACCCCGCTTCATACATTTGGCCCCAGGGGTGCTATACTGACCTGAGTGTGCGTGCCATACTGACCTGAGTGTGCGTGCTATAGTGATGTGAGTGTGCATGCTATACTGACATGACTGTGCATGCTATACTGATGTGAGTGTGCATGCTATACTGACGTGAGTGCACATGCTATACTGACATAGTGTGCATGCTATACTGATGTGAGTTTGTGTGCTATCCTGAAGTGAGTGTGCATGCTATACTGTCGTGACTATGCATGCTATACTGATGCAACTGCACAGGCTATACTGACCTGAGTGTGCGTGCTATACTGACCTGAGTGTGTGCTATACTGATGTGACTGCACGTGCTATACTGATGTGACTGACCTATACTGACACGACTGCACGTGCTATACTGACCTGAGTGTGCGTGCTATATTGACCTGAGTGTGCATGCTATACTGACCTGAGTGTGTGTGCTATACTGATGTGACTGCACGTGCTATACTGATGTGAGTGCATGTTCTATACTGACGTGACTGCGCGTGCTATACTGACACGACTGCACGTGCTATACTGACTTGCGTGTGCGTGCTGTATTGAAGTGACTGCGCGTGCTATACTGACCTGAGTATGCATGCAATACTGGCGTGCTATGTGGATGCACCAGACAGAAGCTGGCACGTAGACTGTCGACACTTCCCGAATGTTTCCGGTAGGACGACATATATGGTGATTTGTGCACGTAGTCCCCAGCAAGGAAGGGACAGCACTAGTCGAGCCTGTTAGCAACCTACCCGCATGGGGATGTGTGTGTTCGTGCATGGATGTGTGTGTGCGTGTGCGTGCGTGCGTGTATGTCAGTGAATGGGTAGGTGGCTGAGCGAGTGAGAATGTGTATGAGTGAGTGTGAGAGTGAGAGTGAGTGAGGGTGTGTGAGTGAGTGAGTGAGTGAGTGAGTGAGTGAGTGAGTGAGTGAGTGAGTGAGTGAGTGAGTGAGTGAGTGAGTGAGCGCGAATGGAGTGTGGAAAACCCTCAATAATAAGACAATAGATTGTTAAGCACAGTTTGTTGCTTAACGTCAGCAACATCTAAAGACGGGTACCGACCATGATGCGATATCCCAAGCCAGTCACATTATCCTGACACCATGCTAACCAGTCATTGCCCTATCCTAGTAATGCTAAGCCCTATGCTAGGCAGCAAAATTAATGTCAAATCATGCAAGTCATTGGGTTTGACTCGGCCGAGATTTGAACCCAGTCTTCCGCACAGGAAGCTAGCCCTCTTACCGAGTCGGCACTGTATCCGGTCGGCTAGCGCCGCTAGTTCCGTTTGACCGGTGATACTTTGTAATTTGACAAGTTTCAACTATACTAGTCTAATACCTGACAATCTCTGGGTTTGCTGACTAGGCAATCAATCACATGCTTGCCACTAACACTGATGTTTGTCCCAGCTCAGCGGCATGATACCTTGATACCACTGCAGATGAATACATATGCACACATATGAATAATAAGTTAGATAGAGATATAGATGGAGAGAGAGATGGAGAGAGAAAGATGGAGCTAGAGATGGAGAGGGGGAGAGATGGAGAGAGATGGAGAGATATAGATAGAGAGATAGAGATGGAGAGATAGAGATGGAGAGATATAGATAGAGATGGAGAGAGATGGAGAGATAGAGATGGAGAGATAGAGATGGAGAGATAGAGATGGAGATAGAGATGGAGATAGAGATGGAGAGATACAGATGGAGAGATACAGATGGAGAGATAGAGGTAGATAGAGAGGTAGAGATGGAGAGAGATGGAGGGAGAGATATGGAGAGATAGAGATGGAGAGATATAGATGGAGAGTTATAGATGGAGATATAGATGGAGATATAGATGGAGAGATATAGATGGATAGAGATGGAGAGATAGAGATGGAGGGACAGAGATGGAGGGACAGAGATGGAGAGATAGAGATGGAGAGATAGAGATGGAGAGATAGAGGGACAGATTCAGCGCCAGTTTTGGATTCCACCACCACCCCACACACACACACACTCCTCCCACCCCCTACTTTTCCGCTAGCAGTCAGGTCACCCTCTACTGTGGAGTCTGTGACGGGGCGCACAGAGGACTCACATTTCAGTGGATCCATTTTTCGTTCTGAGCATTTGAACAGCGCAGGACTCAATTGACTGCAAAGCTGCATTGGAAGCAGACAAACCGAAGACATACACCCACGAGTATGGGTAATGATAGATTGTAGACCCTCACATGAACAAGTATGGGCAATGATAGAATGTGGACCCGTACACTCACAAATATGGGTAATGATAGAATGTAGACCCTTCCACCCACAAATATAGGTAATGATAGAATGTGGACCCATACACCCACAAATATTGGTAATGATAGAATGTAGACCCGTACACCCACAAATATGGGTAATGATAGAATGTAGACCCGTACACCAACAAATATGGGTAATGATAGAATGTAGACCCGTACACCCACAAATATGGGTAATGATAGAATGTAGACCCGTACACCCACAAATATGGGTAATGATAGAATGTATACCCGTATACCAACAAATATGGGTAATGATGAGAATGTGGACCCGTACACCCACAAATATGGGTAATGATAGAATGTGGACTCGCACACCCACGAGTATGGGTAATGATAGAATGTAGACCCGCACACCCAGAAAATGTTCAACAGCATTGGCCCAGGTCCTATTTACGTCGGGCTATACGAGTTCCATTCTAACAATATTTTGCTTAAATTCACAAACACAGATACGCACACCCACACGCACACACGCGCGCATATCTTGTGTGAGCATACGCAGAAGGGGATCAAAGAGGTGAAAGGAAACACTGCTGAAGCCTGAGTTACTTAATGAGGAGCGTCCTCGGATGAAGGTAATGGTACAGTGTGGTGTGATACCGACATGTGGCTCCGATACCACGTGGTGTCCACACAGTGTGACACTGATGCAGTCTGATCATACCGGTATAGTGTGATACTGGTACAGTGTGATACTGGTACAGTGTGATACTGTGATACAGATAGTGTGATACAATTAACAGTGTGCTACTGAGATACTGATACAGTGTGGTACAGATGCAGTGTGGTACAGGTACAGTGTGATATGGATGCAGTATTATATGGATACTGTATAATACTGATACAGTGGGGTACGAATGTTGTGTGGTATGAATACAGTGTGGTATGAATAGTGTGTGCAGATACTGATACAGTTTGGTACTGATACAGTATGGTACTGATACAGTATGGTACTGATAGTATGATACCAACAGTGTGATACCGATACAGATCCATGAAATGATGCCATCTGCGATGTACAAGTTGTGTCGCATCCTGACGTCACGTCGTGTGCTGTGACGTACTTCCGGAAGAGTCCGTGGCTGTGGCTGTGGCAACGAGAGCGTTGCAGTGACCGCCTTCCTAAAGTCTTAAGTTCCTAGACACCTAGCTGTGCTTAGAATAGTGCCCATGGTGGGCCATGCTTACGATTTAGCTGGGACACCCCTGGCGGAGGCTGGGGTACACTATTCCTGGTAGACCACCCTGCGGGGACTTGACACACTACACTTACCCTTCGGAGCTGTGGACGCCGGTTTGCGGTCGGGGCAGGTGATCTCCTTCACGGCCGGTATGCTGCTGGTAATCTTGATTCCCCTTCGCTTGTAGTAGGATACCGTCTCGTCGTCCGCAAGCAGCATCGTCACCTGCGTCTTGTCAGTGGTGATCTTGTTGATTACCTGCCGGTGGCTTGCTTCTTCCACGTCCTCGCCATTCACTTCGATGATGTTGTCGCCCGTAAGCATGCCGGTTACCTGGGCGGGTGAGTCATCATCGACAGCCCCAATGAAGTTGCCAACGCGTCCTTTCTTCGCATTCAAGTTAAAGCCGTAGCCTTGGAAGTCAGGCCATTGCTTCAAGTGGCACAACCGCGGGCTGGGACCTTCTGCGCTCGCCACGTCTCCCACTGCAGAGTGTAGGTAGCATTCGGCATGTAAAAGCGCACCAGATAACTGAACAACCTAAGAGATGACCTCACTACCACCCCGGCCCTGCTCAGTCAGTGTGACAACGTGATTGGTGACAGCAAGCAAGCATGTAGAGGTGCTGCAAACTCACTTGGCCATGCCAGGCAACTTATATCATAACGAGGCCCAAACCAGATGTGCAACACACAAACAGTTTACATCGAGACACACCGTGTAAAAGTCATGAAGCAAACTGCCTACCGCAGTTATGAGTCCCAATGTAGAGAAGCGTTCACAAAATGGATAAGCCATGCTGAACAGTTGAAAGGACGCAGCGTGGACTGGTGTAGCATGCCAAACGCACCCACTTAGGCCTTCAGAGTTCACATTGAGCGCTGAGCAGTCCCATACTAGCTGGACGTCGGTTAATATTTTCACGATGCACATACATTATTAGTTTAACTTCATTTAGATATGCCGCCATTCTATATACATAGATACTACATTAAAACATAGGCGTAGACAGTACTTAATGCGTTTTTGGGATCTTATCGCTAAGTGGAAAGGCTGAGGTGCAGGATTGCTGGAGCACAAGTGTATGCCACCCCCCACCCCCAGGTGGTAGTGGAAGCCGCGCAGTAGATGTATGATCGCCATGTGGTAGATGTGTTCTCTTTCTGATAGTAGACATATAAGCCCTAGTAGTAGGTATTCCAAAGTGGGTGGATGTCCGCATGGCGAAATCTGACATAATTTAACCATTCTAAAATTACTCCATTCTCCACTGATTCTGCTTTGTTTGAAATAAAAATTATATGAAGTGAATGCCTGTTCTTTTGCCTTTTAGGGTGTTTCATTTATAATTAACATGATTAAAAAAATTAGAGTCAACGGGCACTTTTTGGGTGTACCGTCAGCAGCTCTGTGCAGGTTTGTCATAGTCTGTTTGCACCCAGTCTTAGTCACTCCCTTCCATAAAATTGCTACCTTGCTGAGTATGGTCACCTGAGCTAAAAACAACCACCAATGAAAGACGGAGAAGAAACCGGGCTTCGTTAGCATATCAAGCATGGCTGTCTTAGAGCGGGAAATTTGATTGAATAGAAGGAGTGAAAACATTCAGATGCTCATTCTCCTTGAAAATTAATCAGGATCGTCCTGAAAATTATATCATCAGAAAGCTCAAGTCTTCCTCTACCTAACCAGAACAATATTTGGTTGAGATTTATATCATACTCAGCAAGGTTGGTCTGAGAAATGACCATGTTTTCCTGTCTCCCACACCGGAGCAATGACCATGGATTGAAGCTTCTGTTTCGGCAGAAAAAGCTTCATATGGCACCCATCAACGATGACTTTAGATTATGGAAGGTGCCAGACATTGAAAACATTTCTGAAGCCTATTGTCACCCCAGGGAATCTGTCTCATCTTAATAAAGTTAATGTCTTTGCAACCTAGACCTGTACTCAGCCAACAATCCCTATAAAAGTGAACTTTCCATTTTTGCCTCATATTAATTCAAAACATGTATGATCATATATATACAGCTTTTGATTCTGATTTTTTTGAATAAAAAATAGAGTGATAGTCTAAGTAGAATAGAAGTTAGGATGCTTCAAAGAATGTATCATTAAACCTGATGATATTCAGTAGAAATTAAGGAATTTAGGAAGTTTAGCATGAAATATCTGACAGAATAACAAAGCTAATGGTCAGGGGGGAAATGGAACCTGTTATTTGTGTTATAGAGAGTGAGATTCTTTAATATTGGACAAATTATACGCAACATAGCTTTTGTGTTGTGGCCTTAAAAACCTAGATTTCCCAAATTTGGAAATGTACACAAATATGTGCGAAAAAATGAATCTTTAAAACCTCATAATTTCTAAACATTTCAAGAGATCTATATATATTTTATATCACTGGAATCAGATATAAAAGATCTATACACCTATATAATTTTAAACACTGAAACATTAAAATAAAAAATCACTTTGGAGTACCTGCTAGTAGTAGATGTGTAAGTACCCATTAGATATATAAACCCATTGGTAGTGGATGTGTAAGCCCCTGGTAGTAGATGTTAAGCCCCTGGTAGTAGATGCGTAAGCCCCCATGTAGTAGATGTGTAAGCTCTTGGTACTAGCTGTGTAAGCCCCTGGCAGTATATGTGTAAGCCCCCTGGTAGTAGATGTCACCCCCTGGTAGTAGATGTAAGCCCCCTGATATATGTGTAAGCCCCTGGTGGTAGACGTGTAAGCCCCCTGGTAGTAGACTGTAAGCCCCTGGTAGTAGTATGTAAGCCCCTGGTAGACGTGTAAGCCCCTGGTAGTAGACGTGTAAGCCCTGGTAGTAGACGTATAAGCCCCTGGTAGTAGACGTGTAAGCCCCTGGTAGTAGACTAAGCCCCTGGTAGTAGACGTGTAAGCCCCTTGTAGTAGACGTGTAAGCCCCTTGTAGTATACATGTAAGCCCTGGTAGTATGTGTGTAAGCCCCCAAGGTAGTAGATGTGTAAGTGCATATTATTAGACGTGTAAGCCCCCTTGTAGTAGATGTGTAAGCCCCCTGGTAGTAGAGTTGTCAGCCCCCTGGTATTATGGCAGCGGGTCACGTGGCTAACTACACCAGTTGATTGATTGGTGGTTGCTTTACGCCGTGTCCGCAGCATAGGCTATATTCACGGCAAAACTACACCAGTGGACGGTGGGGCATGTGGCTAACTACACCAGTGGCTGGCCGGTAACGAGGCTAACTACCCCGGGGGACGGTAGGGTCATGTTGCTAACTACCCCGGTGGGCAGCGGGTCACGTGGCTAACTACCCCAGTGGACAGCGGGTCACGTAGCTAACTACCCCGGTGGGCAGCCAGTCATGTGGCTAACTACCCCGGTTAGTCCCAGCAATAAAGGATTTAGGTTGGACAAAAATGTTATCAAAGCTTTCTCACCTGAAATTGGTTTGTTGGAAGTGTGCCACACCACACAAAAAGTCCACTCGAATCCTCCCATGGGAAACCTCGTTTTCGGCTCAAATCCAAGATGGCTACCATTATAAAGGGTCTAAAATTCAAATCGACCTAATTTTGTAACTAAGCAGCATAGAAACACATTTGACATGTCATTTCCAGCTAACTTGAGGATGCCCATTTGTTTGTTGACACATTTGAGGTTGGTAGAGGTCAAGGTCGTGTGTTACGGTTAAGGTCAAGGTCAAATTTGACACAAAATTTCATCAAAATTGTTTATATATACCCAGAAATACATTTGATGTGTCGTATCCATATAACATTAGGATGTCCATTCATGTGGTAATGCCTTTGAGTTCATTATATGTCAAGGTCATGTGTTAAGGTCAAGGTTACTTTGTTAAAATAACCTGGAATCGAACCAAATTTTAATGATTCTGCAAAAAATAAAGTGAAAGCCATGCTCAGGTATAATTACAACCACATTTATCAAGACAAATCATTTAAACCCTATTTCACAGATGATTATAATTCAAAACATGTTTCAATGTCAATACATCCTATTCAACACACATTACCATAATACCAAATACCCCTGTGAGATACACAGAACATCAAGACTTTTGCGTCCCAAGCACACGTAGTCCTTCACAGTACAAAGTAAACAAACAGTGTCTGGAATGGATGATATGATTGTAGAAATAAAAATAAACATAATTAATCAATATAAACAGTATAGCAGATTTGAAGTGATCTTGCTCAGGTCTGTAGCTGGAAATGACATGTCAAACGTGTTTCTTGGTTCGAAATAGACCATTTTGGCCAGGTTCAAGGTCAATGTGATTTTGACCTTGACTGTAACACATGACATTGACATATATCTATTTCAAAATATCACCACATGAATGGACATCCTAATGTTAGTTGGACGTGACACATCAAACATGTTTCCAAGTCAAAATACGTGAATTTGGCCAAATTTTGGGTCAAATTTGGCCTTGACCTTGACCTTAACACATGACCCTGACTTCTTATGACCTCAAATGTGTCACGATACGAATAGGCACCCTCAAGTTATTTGGAAATGACATGTCAAATGTGTCTATGTTGCTTAGTTCCAAAATTAGGTCGATTTGAATATTAGACCCTTCATAATGGTGGCCATCTTGGATTTGAGCCAAAAACGAGGTTTGCCATGGGACGAATCGGGTGAACTTTTTTTGTGGGGTGGTACATCAGCAATGAACTCATTTCAGGTAAGAAAGCTTTGATAACATTTTTGTCCAACCTCCAATGATAGTGACAGCTTTGTTGCTGAGACTAGGTCGGCAGCCAGTCACATGGCTAACCACCCCGGTGGGAAGCCGGTCACGTGGCTAACTACCCTGGTGGGCAGCGGGTCACATAGCTAACTAGCCCGGGGGGAAGCGACTGACCAGTCTAATCGATCACATGACATAGGGAGCTGACTGACTTTAAAATACAGGCTTGGATGTGGCCAGCCTGTTTTACAAACCGTGATGGCAGTAAAAGGACTTTGTTACTGACACTGAGAACTGATTGACTGATTGATTGATTGATTGATTGATCGGTGGTTGTTGTGGTTAAAGCCCCAGTCACACCTACCCGGACGAGCCCTGGATTTTTAGCCGGACCAACCCCCGGACCAGTCGCCCCGACTGTCCCGGACAGCCCCGGATAAAATCGTTATTTTGGTCGTTTTGGGCCCCTCGGTCACACGTACCCGGACGAGCCACGGACTACAAGCCCAGACCACCCCAGACAACCCCCGGACTGGCCAGGACGTGGCAGGGAGTACTCCCGGCCACCCCCGGACTACTCGGACCACCCACGGATTACTCCCGGATCATCCCGGACGATGCCGGATGGACCCCGGATCGCAAAATGCCCCGGACCGCCCCGGATGTTTTAAACATTTTCAAACATCAGGGACAGACCCCGGACCAGCCACGGATCACTAAGGATCACCAAGGATCACCAAGGACCAGCCACGGATGAGCCACAGTATGTTGGTGTGTCTGGTCTGTACGTTGGGGTGTCTGGTTTGTACGTTGGGGTGTCCGGCTTGTATATTCGAGTGTCTGGCTTGTTGGAGTATCTGGTTTGTCTGTTCAGGTACTTAGCTTTCCCCTATCATTAACAAGATATCTCCTGGCGTTCGGAAAGCATACTTAGAATGGACACCGGGATCTTGTGGTAGAAATGACTTATAATCTAGAATTGGAAACATTTATTTCCCTCCAATGAAGACATTTCTTACCTACTTAACTCTAAGGGAGTGTGTTTTACGGGAGTTGGTCAGTCCTTACCTCCATGGACCCAATCAGGACAGACAATCTTCTCGACCTGCTCCATGTCACTGTGGATCCAGATGCTTTTGTCATGGAAATACTGCTCTGTGGCTTTATCTGCCACAAGTAGCTGCACCTCTGTCGGTCTAGCCTTTATCTTCTCCACTATCGCCCTTTGGGTGTCTTCCAAGACGTTGACGCCATTCACTTCAATGATCCGGTCTTCCTTCCGAAGACCACCCAACTCGGCTGGAGATCCTGCCTCGATACTTCTGATCCAGTGTCCATGGATGCCCTTAGAATGCATGGTGAACGCGAACCCAGTGAATGTCGGCCATTTCTTGATAAAGCAGAGACGTGGGCGCAGTGTTGAGTCAATAACAGTTGAGGAAGCTAGAGCAGCATTTTCCATGCATGCAGGCATGTGGTGTTGATGTTCAGGTTCTTGTTCTGGTTCTATGACCTCTTGCTGTTCTGGTTCGGTGACCTCTTGCTGTTCTGGTTCTGGTTCGGTGACCTCTTGCTGTTCTGGTTCTGGTTCAGTGACCTCTTGCTGTTTTGGTTCTGCATTATGCTGCCTGATCGGCTCATCTTTAGCTTCTTCGAACTCAGTCTCGGGCAACTCTCGCTCACCTACTTCTGATGTCAAGATGAACAACAGTTGTGATGACAGCGGAATTAAACAGTTAGTCATTCATCAGATAAACAGAACCGTGATAGATTATGACAGAAACAATCACAATTGATGACCACATGGCTTAAGAGGCCTAGGCTGAGTCTGATGTCCATAGAAACATCGACGGTAATGGCGAGAAGGGGCAGAAGGAACTAGTGAGGAGTAGGAATAAGGTTCAGCAAGAAGGGTGTGGGGAGAATTAGAAATGTCCAGCATGAATGTGAAAGTATTCAGCATGAATGGGAAAGAATCAACAAGAATGGGAATTGTTGAACAGGAATGGGAACAAGCTTAACAAGGGAATCAGCCATTACGTTTATCTTAATCCTTGTTTTCCTATATCAAATTGCTTAATGAAACAGGAAGGGTTCCTGTGCTCCTGATTTGACCCCTAGACTTGGTTGGTCGAGCTGTAGTAATTCCGGATTAGGGAATATCGCTGACATAATAATTCTTTGTTAGATCGCACCGCTATTTGTGCATTATTAGTAGTGTTGCCGTGTCACCCTATTGCAGCCCAAGATAATAAATTCACCAATCTACTTGATAAAATTATGGAAATACATAGATGAAAGCAAACCAAGCACCCTTACCCCAACGTCAATCACCACCAACGTCATCCAATTATAGAATATTTCTAATTTTTTCGAAATCACCAGCCTGCCTCACTTTACAACCACCCGTTTGCCGCCCATGTACCTGCCCCTCTGCCTGCCTCATTACCCATCTCTACCTGTCTTCCTGCCCTGTGCCCACTTGCCTTTCTACCTGCTTTCCTGTCTGTCCCTTTTCCCGTCCCCTTACTTTCCTGTCTGTCCCCTTTCCCATCCCTCTGCCTGCCCGTCCCTCTGCTTTCCTGTCTGTCCCTTTTCCTGTCCCTCGGCCTTCCTGTCTGTCCCCTTTCCCGTCCCTCTGCCTGCCTGTACCTGTGCCTGCCTGTTGTGTCCCTATGCCCGCCCACTACATGGGAGTGATGCTCCTTGAGCAGGCAGAACTGGCGCCTTGTGCTCCACATTGATTTCACTTATTCCGCTATTCCTGAAGACGGCTGAATCCAATGCATGCAATCTCTGTGTCTGTCTCTGTCTTTCTGTGTGCCTCTCTGTCTCTCTAAATGCCTCTGTATCTCTCTAGGTCTCTCTCTATGTATAAGATGGCACACAGACAGCGTATTCCTCATGAGCACACACACCATCAGCACACACACCGCTAACACGCGCATCCCGCCAACACGCGCATCCCGCCAACAAGCGCATCGCATCCTGCTAACACACCTACCAACATACACACTGCCAACACACACACACTGTCAACAAACAGTCAAAACAGTCATTACAACACCATTAGCACAGTCAACATGTATTGTCACCGAACATCAGTGCACAAACTATCATCACACACATAGTAAGTAGTCACACACACCGTCAGCACGCATACAATTCATTGTCACCACACACCATCAGCACACACATCAACCCACAGTTAGCACACACATCAACCCACTACTAACATACACTGTCAGTATACATTGTTAACACACACCATTAGCACACACATCAACCCTCAGAGTCAATACACATACAGTCAAAACGCAGTCAGAAGACACACAGCACACCTATCAACTCACAGAGTAAGAACACACAGTCAACACACATGCAGGCAACACACAAAGTTAGCGAGGACGCGCGCACACACACACGCACATGCACACACACACACACACACACACACGCTCAGTACACATCGGTAAAACAATCCGAGCTATGAGGGTTCTGCATGAAAACATTTAAATACGTTACCATGGCAACATGATAACGCTGGCGCTTGTAACCACAAATTAAACAATAGAGAGCCCCGCCCCACCCACCCACCCCAGTCTGCAACTGCGCACTGTGCATCGGCAGGCGGACTGTCGGAGCAGAGCCGCAGCACCACTTCCACCCAGCCTCCTGCACCACCCGACTGAATGTTAGTAACACGTCCTCACACAGAAGGTGAACAGCACAATGATGACTGACTGTTAGTAACACATCCTCACCCAGGTCAACATCACAATGGTGACCCGACTGTTAGTAACACGTCCTCACACACAGAAGGTGGACAGCACAACGGTGACTTGACTGTTAGTAACACATCCCCCCACTTTTAACATCCAATGGTGACCCGACTGTTTTTAACACATCCCCACACAGAAGGGGAACACAAACGTGACTGACTGTTATAAAAAAAATCCTGCACAGTTCAACACACAATGGTACCCGACGTTTTGTAAAACATCCTCACCAGAAGGGAACACACAACGTGACTGACTGTTAGTAAACATCCTACAAGGTCAAACATCACAATGGTGACCCGACTGTTATAAAAGTCCTCACACAGAAGGGAAAGCACAACGGTGACTTGACTGTTAGTAACACATCCTCACACAGTTCAACATCACAATGGTGACCCGACTGTTAGTAACATGTCCTCACACAGAAGGTGAACAGCACAACGGTGACTGACTGTTAGTAACACATCCTCACACAGGTCAACATCACAATGGTGACCCGACTGTTAGTAACATGTCCTCACACAGAAGGTGAACAGCACAACGGTGAATGACTGTTAGTAACACATCCTCACACAGGTCAACATCTCAATGGTGACTGTTAGTAACACGTCCTCACACAGAAGATGGGAGTCAATGTGGGAGACAAACTTTTAGTGAACTGCCCTCACACAGAAAGTCAATATTGAGCCCTCATAAAAGGGATGCATTATGAGGAGCACAGAAACAGGCCACGTGTGTATGTATGTGTGTGTATGTATGTGTATGTATCTGTGTGTATGTATGTCTGTGTGTATGTGTGTGTATGTTTGTGTCTATGTATATGTGTGTATGTATGTATGTGTGTATGTATGTCTGTGTGTATGTGTGTGTATGTCTGTGTGTATGTTTGTGTGTATGTCTGTGTATGTGTGTGTATGTCTGTGTGTATGTATGTATGTGTGTCTGTGTGTATGTATGTCTGGGTGTATGTATGTATGTTTGTGTGTATGTATGTGTGTATGTCTGTGGGTGTATGTATGTGTGTATGTATCTGTGTGTATGCATGTATGTATGTCTGTGTGTATGTATGTGTGTATGTATGTGTGTATGTGTATGGGTGTATGTAGGTATGTGTGTATGTCTGTGTGTGTATGTGTGTATGTATGTGTATGCATGTATGTGTGTGTATGTATGTATGTGTATGTATGTTTGTGTGTATGTATGTGTGTGTTTGTCTGAGTGTGTCTGTGTGCATGTCTGTGTGTGTATGTCTGTGTGTGTATGTGTGTATGTATGTATGTATGTGTGTATGTCTGGGTGCATATGTATATGGGTGTGTCTGGGTGCATATGTATGTGGGTATGTATGTGTGTATGTATGTGTCTATGTATGTCTGTGTATGTATGTCTGTGTATGTATGTCTGTGTGTGTATGTCTGTGTGTGTATGTCTGTGTATGTATGTCTGTGATATGTCTGTTTGTATGAGTGCATGGACGATTATGACATGTGTGCATACTGGTGTGGCTATGTATGTATATGTACATGTGCCTGTCTGTATTTCTGTATTTATGCATCCAGGTAAGTATTTGTGTATGTATGTATCTCTGCATGCATCTATATGCATCAGCACATGTGTATATAAAATATATCATCGTACATGTGTCTGAATGTATCTGTGCATGTAGCGGGATGTAGCGCAGGCGGTAGAGTATCCCCCCCTATGAAGGTGTGGGTCATCCTGTCGATCCTGCTCAGTGGACCCATTTGTAGTTTGAGTTATTTTTCATTCCAACCAGTGGTCCACAACTGGTTCATCAAAGGTGGTGGTGGTATGTGCTGTCCTAGCTGTGGGAAAGTGCATAATAAAGAACCCTTGCTGCTTATCGGAAAGAGTAGCCTATGTGACAGCATCAGGTTTCCTCCAAAGAAATATGTCAGAATGACCATATGTTTGACATCCAATAGCCTGAGATAAAAATCAATGCGCTCTAGAGGTGTCA